>OZ024743.1:72921624-72929124 GCA_964016885.1 Eledone cirrhosa
CAATTCGGTGAAATAGCAGCTCTACCTGGAGTGACTTTCTGTTCTCCAAGCTACACACTCTATCGTGTAACGTTATTCTAAAGACCCTTCGGAGGAACCCAACTTCGACCGCTTGCATTAGCGATCGTATACAGACGGACATATATCATAATATAATCACAATTTAATCGAAAGGCAGACATTATTATTGTGGATTGGCAGTATCGGTAGAGGGTCGGACGCCATGCTTTCCAGCATAGTTACGTCCCTTTACGATCTGAGTTCAAATCCCGCCGAGGTTGACTTTGCCTTTCATCCTTACGGGGTCGATAAAATAAAGTACCAGTAATGCACTGGGTATTTGCTGGCCTTGTGCCTAAAGTAGAAACAATTATTATATTTGAAATGAATACGTTTAAATATATCCAACGGAAGCCCGGGAAAATATTCTAAAATGTTTACATGTAAGAATATTTACATTGTAATATAGGCGAGAATTACATGTTAAGATGTTAGTATTCTCTGTATTGTGAAACTATCTTCTTCTTCTTCTTCTTCTTCTTCTTCTTCTTCTTCTTCTTCTTCTTCTTCTTCTTCTTCTTCTTCTTCTTCTCCTCCTCCTCCTCATCCTCCTCCTCCTCCTATTCTTCTTCTTCTGCTTCTTCTTCTGCTTCTTCTTCTCATTCTCCTCCTCATCCTCCTCCTACTCCTATTCTTCTTCTTCTTCTTCTTTTTCTTCTTCTTCTGCTTCTTCTTCTCCTCCCCCTCCTCTTCTTCCTCTTCTTCCTTCTCCTCACCCTCCTCCACCTTCTTCTTCTTCTTCTTCTTCTTCTTCTTCTTCTTCTTCTTCTTCTTCTTCTTCTTCTTCTTCTTCTTCTTCTTCTTCTTCGTAGTGGAAGAATCCTCAAACACCCTTTCCAACAGGTTCGACAATGATTCTTAAGTCAACTGTTTACATCATCTTATTGCTAGAAGCCAACAAATCTAAAATGATGGATTTAGTGCCCAAGGATTCTTTAGAGTAGTGGTTGTCACACTTACTCGACATACGAGAGGGTGTGGTTCAATTTCTTTCCTCAAACACTTCTTCTAGTCAGTCCAACACACCCAGATCAAGCTGAAGATTTGCCTTAGATGGAGGAGCCTGTTCGAAAAAGAAAATGATTTCTAGTTGTCGTACACAATACATAGATATGTTTCTTTATTAGCCACAGGGGCACAAAAGAAGGGGACAAATACAATGGGGGAAGTTTACATACAATAAAAGCAACTTACAAAACAATCGATTTTCCCCAATAGGGGGAGACATTACATATGGGTAACACATACCCCCGAACAAATGTGCAGCACTCATCTCCAGGAGTACGAAGAGTGAGTACCCCTTAAAGGGTACTCACTCTTCCTCTTTTTCCTCAACCTACAGGCTGATATAGAGAGAAGGCCCATTCCCTCGGGCCATTCTCGCCACTTTCACCCATCTTTCATAAAACTTGCTGGTGTACAACTCCTCTCTCTCCATCCTGATTCTTCTTCCAAAGTGGTATTTGTAAAAAAGAATCAGTTGTTGGCCGGAGAGAAAGGTGTCTGCCCTCAGCCCTTTTAACCTCGTCCACCAAACAACCTATTTCGCCATAGCTATCACACAGAGGAAAACCGCGTCTCCTTCGTTTTTGAAGGAGAGTGGCGCTTTGATCATGACGATGGATTCGGTGGTCAATCAGATTGGTCCCACCCGCGACAATAGTCGTTCTACATAGCCCCACAGGGCAATAACGCCCGGGCAGTGTACGAATGAGTGCGCGACGGTTTCTTCGTCTCGCACGCATCTCTGACACATCTTATTCGAATGGGCCTGCCCTGGTGCCCGTGTCTGTAGAGCTAGTCTCGAACTGGCAGAGCTCTTCGGTAGCACTGCCAGGGACTTTTGGAAGTTGTCCATCGGTCCCGGGCGGAAGGTCCTACCGAACAGACTGGCCAGTTCGTCTTCCTCTATAGATCGCCGGGTCCGCCTGCAAGAGGGTTGTGTGCGCCTGAGCACATTCGATGTGCCAGTCGCCCATTTTCCTTGGTGTTTTCTTGACCCAGGACTGCAGCTCGGTTAGCGAGACGAGTCGTGGGAAGGCTCGCCTCACGAAAGGGGCCCACACCGGTTGTCAGGGAAGGTGCCGCAGCCTGAGAGCGTGTTTGCGCATCGTCAGCCGTGGCATTCCCCGCCCTCCGTTGGAAAGGTGTTGGCAGCAGATGGATCTTCTCACCAAAAGGAGCCCGTTTCTTCCAATGGAATTGGAAGAGCGCGCGCTCCATTTTGGTGAGCGTTTTGGCGGGACAAAGCACGGCAGTCAAGCGGTCATAGATGACGGACGCTTTAAAAGTGTTCGCCACCTCCGCTCGACATTTCAAGGATAGTTGTCACACGGTCCACTTCAGGGTGAGCGCAAACACCTTGACCGTGACCTCGTTCCAGTTCTTCTCCACCTGGAGGTCCGGACCAAACCAGACCCCGAGCAGCTTCACCGGCTCTTCCGTCCAGCGTCCGACGACGCCATCGGAAAGCATCGGTTTGATAGATGGTTGAAATGATTAAAAATGGAAACGTGCAAACATGACAAAAACGTAGTGAAATATTAAAGTTAAATGGGTGTACATAAAAACACAGTTTCTTTCCTGTTTATTGCAGCTCGCAGAATTCACAGTTCTATATACGACACACTTACACTCAACAAACTGCATTAAAAATAATTAGTTTAAAGCCTGAAATATCTAATAAAATAAATATTGTATGATATGGAATTATGAAAATTCAGCGTAATTCTTTGACGTTCTTGTGTGTGAGAGTTTGAGCACGTGTTTGTATGAGTGTGTGCGTGACTGTGTGTATATGAGTGTGTATGTGAGTGTGTATCTGTGTGTGAGGGTGTGTGTGTACATGTGGGTATGTTTGTAAAGAAACAGCTTACAAAATCATAAACACGCAAATACATATACACTGATACAAACACAGACATACGCAGACACATATAGACACACACAAATATGTATATATACATACATATATATATATACATATATATATATATATATATATATGTGTGTGTGTGTGTGTGTGTGTTTATATATATATATATATATAGTTGTGTGTGTGTGTGTGTGTGTGTGTGTGTGTGTGTTTATTGTTATATATATAAGTATTTATAAATATATGCATATGTGTGCGTGTGTGTGTGTGTATCCTGGGTTCAGTCGGAGGTAACCACAGCAAGTAAGGTACTCAATACAAAGCAGAGTTTAAATATATAATACAGAAATGGCTTCTATAAGAATAGAACTGTTTCATTCGAAGGAAATCATCGAGAAAGCTCCGGACTTTCCTGATGATTTCCTTCGAATGAAACAGTTTTTGTCTTGTAGAAGCCATATATGAAAATACATAACTATATGTATGTATATATGCGTATATGTACATCCTAAACAGACGGTAGTCCGTTTAGTAATATTGTTGTGGTCGTGTTTTCGTTGGCAATCGTCTGTTTACGACAGTACAGCGCGGCTCTACTTTATTTAACTGAGATAAAACTTATATGAGCATGAACAATAGATCATTACGCATCTTTTGGCTTAAAAATCTAGAAATTTGGTCCAGCGGGAAAAAGTTTATAATCAAAGTTTGCTGATAAATCTTGTGTTCAAGTCAGTGAGTAGTAAGCGTGACGCTAGGGGAGGTAATTACTAGTCTCTCTCTCTCTACGGGGTCATCCAGAAATGACGAATTTTTTTCGGCGGAACTCTTGTGATTGTGAATACATTAGTCAAATGTAGTCAAATCGCCGAATCCCCTCCTCCTAATTGACTACGTCATTTCTGAATGGCCCTACTTGCGTCAGTGTGAAACATTACTTCACTTTTCACTGCTAAAATGCTTTTTAAATACTTCGTTAAAAATTTATGTTTATTATCAAAGCTATTTTTTGTACCAATCTATCAATAGTTTGCGAAAATATAGGTAAACATGTAAGTTAAATTTTTTTTAATCGCATCGATCGCTTTGTCGCACCGACTGTGACACTGTCTGACTGTCTGTCTGACTGACACCTTTGTCGGACCGACACCTTTGTTCAAGCGGACAACTTTGTGTCACTGACCCCTTTGTTCGTGCCGGAATCTCTGCGAAACACCGATGACAACAACCAGACCAAAATTTCACTTCATTCTTCATTCTTCTTCAAGACCGATCGCCGACCGATTCGTATCGGTTGCTCTTCATATACCAGGTATTCAACAGATAGTTTGCACTTCTAGTATTATTAACAGTTGTGCGATTTTTTGTACCGATAGGTGCGAATGGTGCGCTATATTTTTGTACCGATAGGTGCGAATAGTGCGCTATATTTTTGTACCGATAGGTGCGAATAGTGCGATAGGTGCGAATAGTGTACAATATTTTCTGAGATTTGCATCCACTACTTTCGCTTAATTAAAAATGATGTTTCGCGGCTTTTTGATCGGCTTATTCATTTTTTCCATGGCACGGAAATGG
Source organism: Eledone cirrhosa (assembly GCA_964016885.1). Lineage (NCBI taxonomy): Eukaryota > Metazoa > Mollusca > Cephalopoda > Octopoda > Eledonidae > Eledone > Eledone cirrhosa. Next base: position 72,926,138 of record OZ024743.1, read on the forward strand.
AGTATTTCCAATTCGAATCAAAACTTTTCACTAAAATCGGGCAATTGGACTGATCAAATTCACATTCATGCCAGTTTTTACAAATCTATAATTAGAAATGTGGCGAAATCGAATGGCCAGAAGGTATAAAAATATTAATTCAAATGTATTTACTTATCATACCAACAAAAATACTTAGATATTTTGTATACCTGGGGCCCGTCAGGACCAGGTAATGTTAATCGGCAACATTGTTATCTGTTGTCCTTTTGTGAAATATTGGTGGTTCATATCGGCTCTAATGATCTGAATCCTCGTCGCACCGTTGGCACTACAAAGCTGTGCAAAGTAATACAATAATTATTGTCCAAGTATTTTTATTAATAATTTATTTGTAAATTAAGGACAAAGTGCCCATTCGAGGCACAAAACCGGAAAAACAGGGGAAGAGTCTCTTTGCAAGGCTACAGAAAATAGCGGAAAAGCACCACTGTACACCCATTTTCTACAGTGGTGTCATTCCACGTCCACAAAGTGTAATTGAAAATAAAAATGACTTGGGCAAGAGAAGTTCTCGTTTGGAAAAGTGTAATTACTGCATGAAAGAAAGGATTCAAAAATTAAACTTGCCCAATCTTCACAACATTGAAAATTGTTCAAAATTTGACAAATCTGACTTCAAACCAGATATGATTCATTTGAACAATGTTGGAAATCTTAAATTGACACAAATTTTTGCCAATGTTTTTGCCACCTGATCCTTGTTCTATGGCTGACTGATTAATTTTGTGACTTAATAAAATGTCATCATACTAGTAATGCACAATGGTCATTTTTAAATTTAAATTTTATTAAATAGTTGTTGCTTGCATTGCTTTAAAATAGTAACAAAAATGTACACATACTTTTTAAAAATACATCATTATCAGTCAAATCAGTCAAATATCATTAAAAGCCAGGTGGTCGATAACAACTTCTATAAGATTAGTTACATGCTCACACATTGGATCACCTCTCATCAATGGCATTGGGTGTCTGAGATAATCGTGGAGATAACTGATGAAGTCACAAATGAAGTGATGGTCTTCCCTATATCCATTGATATATGTGATGGCTTCCGATTCATAGGTGCATTTTATGAGGAATTCCATGCATCCGATTTTCAGTGATTCAATGGGCATATTATCAGAGATGATAAGGTATTTGACCACGTTTTGCTTTGTAAGTAAATTGGAGAGAATCACTGCAGTCAAAGTCATTTCTTTGCATGGGATTTTATCCATTCTAAAAAGTTAAAATGATAAAGTATTACTACTATATAACTTACATCTATTATTGTAACACCATTGAAATGCACAAGTTTCACCAATTCACTATTATGCACTAATCATCTCAAATGCATTCATGATTTACTAGCTTTGTCATTAAGCCAGTTGCCTCAACTAGATTGCAATTATACTCAAAAGAACTTTAAAATGTCAATCACTTGTCAGTAATTCACTATGATCATTTAATTATTAGATAGTTGTTGCTTGAATTGCCTTAAAAAATAGTAGACCAGATAGAAAAATGCGTACAGCAAAAAAAAGTAATATTGTTGGAATATAAACCTTTAAAAATACAGGACAAGAAACTAAAATAAAACTTTAAAAGAATAGGACAAGAAACTAAGATAAAACTTTAAAAGAATAGGTCAAGAAACTAAGATAAAACTTTAAAGAATTGGACAAGAAATAAAAAAATTTACAATAATATTAGTGGCAACATTTTTTTATTCGTTTCCTGTGCTATGCCCCAGTATCTTCTTGATTAGTGCATAATAATTGTCATGCTCTCATTATGTGTTGCCCCTGAGCGGTTGGTTCTGGTTGGGGTTGGTTGGCTGAGCAGTTCTGCTCCGTCAGAATGACCATTGCAAGAAGAATTGGCCGATGCAGCTGCTGGTCTCCTCCAAGAATGCACTTCTGGTCCCGCAACACCAGACGAAGATGGAGAAGACGACCGGGACAAGATGTCGACTCTGACCACCGACTACGGCACCTCCCTCAACCACCGGTCCTCCATCCCTCTGTCCCGTCATGCCTCCAGTCCTCCTGCTCCCCCTTCCTGTACCAGAAAGCTGTGGCACGCATTCATCTGGACTGCCCGACTTGAACTCAAGGACAAGATGCAAGGAGAATATGGACGGGTTGGTCAAGATCAAGGAAGAGCGGGACGACAAGACCGTCCGCTGCTGGTCAAGATCTGTGGTCATGGGCCCATGGGTCCATTCACATTATGCATGACACATGAGGCGTGCGCCGAATGATGAAATAGGGGTATGGTTATGGCCCAATTGGTGTTCAAACCAGGATCAAATGATCCCCCCGGTCTGACGATGACCTCTGAATGTGGAACCCAGAGCCTATGAATGTGGAACTCGATTTTTTACCAATAAAAATTTTGCCACTAATATTATTGTAATTTTTTTTATTTCTTGTCCAATTCTTTAAAGTTTTATCTTAGTTTCTTGTCCTATTCTTTTAAAGTTTTATCTTAGTTTCTTGTCCTATTCTTTTAAAGTTTTATTTTAGTTTCTTGTCCTGTATTTTTAAAGGTTTATATTCCAACAATATTACTTTTTTTTGCTGTACGCATTTTTCTATCTGGTTTATAGATTGTATACATACATATATTTATATAATTTCATAACTAATATTTCACAATTTCACTATTTGTAGTAAACATATTACACAAAAACACAGATATAAACACACATACTCCACTTCCTCGTCCGTACATATATACACACACACACACATATATATATATACGCATATATACATTCACATTACTTGTCTTTCTCCAATATTCCCTCTCTCTCACCCTTTCTCTCTCTCTCTCTTCTATCTCTCTGTCCCTCTCTCCACCCCCCTCTCTCTCTCTCTTTCTCTCTCTCGCCATCTCTCTCTATCTCTCTCTCTATATATATATATATATATATATATATATATATATATATAGCAATG
>OZ024743.1:72934124-72938362 GCA_964016885.1 Eledone cirrhosa
CACATGAACGATAGCAATCGGTCTATGAGCTGTAGAACTTTTCAAATGTAACACAGGAACACACAGAGAGACAGACATATACACACACACACACACACACAAACACACGCGCGTGTGTGTGAAAGTATGTGATATCTGACCTCACCGAAAATTATTTCCAGAAATATTTCAACCCCCCCCGACTATCTATCTATAAATAATTTTTTTTTATCTATAATAATTTTTTTTCTTTCAACATTTGGGGGGAATATACACAAAGGAGTTTCTATATATAGATGATTATTGACCCAGATCAAAGTTTAATAAACTCCTTGCTGTGGTGTTGTCTTAACAAATAATACTCAAGGGTAAATAAAGTGATTATAAGAAACATGAAACAACATATAAACTTGTTCGACTTCACAAACATTTTGTAATCTGATTACTGCAAGCAAGGTGGCGGAATCGTATATAGATTTGGCTCGCTCTCATTATGTTTCGATTCCGCTGCTTGGCATCTTCACCAATTGTTATTTACCTTTCTTCAAGATAGCAGACTGAATATGCACTTGTGTTCTTTTTTCTCCCTCTTTTTGTTCCTCTTTCTTGGCGGTTCCTTCCTCTTATCATTCTTTTCTTTCTATTTATCTTCTATTTCTAGCCCTATCTTCTGATTGAAGCCTCTTCCTGCAATTTCAAGCGTTAAATTAACATATTTCTTCCAACTACTATGCCGTTTGTTTTCTTATTTCTATTTACTTTTTACATATTATTTACCATAAACTCGGCTAGATATAACATCATATCATATTTTTTGCCTTATGGCAGCAGCAGGAGTGTAAGAGAAATTCAATTATTGGAATAATTCTTCATTACAGATATCTCTGTTCAACATGTCTACAACCAATAATAAACGTGTAAGCTAGTATCATTTTGAAAGCTATAAGTTATAAGGCAAAATCCCTAAAATAATATCTACACTGACTGATGAAATGACAAGTCAGTCAATCGTATTGGTGGCCTCCCACAGCCCCGCCGGACAAAATGGAGAAGGCGTTTCCCCGGAGGACGGCAAGGGCGACGCGCTGGAAGTGCCATTCCAGCTCGCGAGGCTCACACCTGCAGCTGGCCAGCTCGGCGCCTATGGTGGTGAGTAGGGAGGTAGCCCTAGGGCTGAGGACATCAGAAGTCTCCACTGCCAAGGGTACAACCGCAAACCTGTCGGAGGGCAACCGGTATTTGAAGAGTTTGGCCTCATCAGCCCGAAGTGCAGCAGAACCTGGGTTAGTCGCAGACGCACCCATACAGAATATATTGTAGAGCTGATTTATGAAATATTATAATCGTAAATCCTTGTTTCTGAAGTTTAGATGTAACATATAAATTTTAATGATGGACGATCATTGACCTAAAAATGGTGCTGCAAATAATTTGGGAGATGTGTTAACTTATTTAACATCATACAATATTTGGATAATGATCAGAATTAGTTAGAATGATGAAAGTGAGGACATCAAATAATATTTGGGAATATCAAGTCAATATAATCTCTGTATTGAAGTAGTTGGACTGATCTCGTTTCTCCTCTCGTATTTTCCTTCTTTTTTTCAGTAGTAATGCAATTTCCCAAATATTGCCTTTTTTCCAAGTAATCACATTTCTTCTGTTGAGTGATGTTATCAAGTTTGCATCTCACATTCTTTTCTGTTTTTCTTCATTTTCTTCTTTACATTTGTTTACTTTTCAATGGTATTTCGTCATTTCTCCTCACAGACCTACATCGAAAGATTTTAGATACTTCTGCTGCTATATCATTGTGTTTAATTTGACATTTTTATTTTTATATATATATTAACAAGAAAACATATTATCGGTCAGACACAAAGATAAATTTGCCATCGGAACAATAGCAAATACTGGTAGAATGTTAAATATATATTCAGGATTTGCTAAAATCGATGTATCAATCATTCCAACTGTTATTTCAGACTTTTCTTGTTTTCTGACTGTTAACATATTCATTATGGTAGACTATGTATGTGTGTAGCTGCCCGCCACACATATTTTGGTCAAGAATTACCGTGGATTTACAACTAGAAATTTCCCCTCCGAGGCACAAGTCCGGGTAGAATTGTTTGTAGAAGAAGAAGAAGAAACAGAGGATCATTTAGGTAGGGGGGGAAATGTAGCCGATTTCATTTCATCATTATTTACATTTTATTAACAACGGTTGTAAGAATTGCATACAATACAGAAGAGAATAAAACAACACAGGAAACAAACAATACAGTATATATATATATATATATATATATATATATATATATATGTATATATATATATATATATATATATATATATATATATATATATATATATATAGGAACAAGTAGGACCCCGACGGCTGAGCTCAAGCCGTTTCGGCGGCTAATTGTGAACTAAATGAACATTTTTAGCCTGGTAAAAATTGTATGCAATTTTTACCAGGCTAAAAATGTTCATTTAATCCCGAATTAGCCGCCGAAATGGCTTGAGCTCAGCCGTCGGGGTCCTACTTGTTCCTATTACCCACTCTGCTACCATAAGTATTGAGTACTTTTGTGCGTTATGGTCCATCTGGTTCCTTACCACATTTCCTTCGTTATATATATATATATATATATATATATATATATATATATAGTTCCATTGATTTAAGACACCACGGTTTTAGTAATGAAAGACCAAGCTAAGCGAAATGATGTTACCAACTATTGGCCTAACACATGTCTGTCTTCATGTGGAAATTTATAACAAGCACTATGTCTGAAGAAAACCTATCACCACCTTGACCTAAATAATTTATAACCCGATGAACAGAACAGATGGTGAAAGAAGTCCCGTGGTACAAATTTACTTATTGACAAGATGATGATGAGAAACTGCAAAAGGAGGCATATAGATTTGGATAGTCTACAAGAAGGCATTCGAACATGCTTCCATATTATTGGATAATCAAGTGCATATAATCTTCGAGGTGGAGGACAACATGACACTTTTGTTACGAAGGAGAATATAATAGACTGGGGGATGTTCTAGAAAGAAGTAACAACGAAGAGGAAGACCAACCTGAATTAAAAATAACTTCATAACGTCTTCAAGAAAAAGACGGAATTCAGAGATCCGCAGACATGGGACTGGTTAACGAAATGGACCGTAAGAAATCTACAGAGGGAATGCTACTGGCTGCACAGGAGCACGCCCTTAGATCAAAGTGGCTGAAACATCATATTTACAAGGAGGAAGCTAGCCAGCTCTGTTGGACCTGTGAAGAGAGATAGATAGCGAGAGAGAGAGAGAGAGAGAGAGAGAGAGAGAGAGAGAGAGAGAGAGAGAGAGAGAGGGCTGTGGTTCAAATCGCATTCGTGTGTAAACACCCAGCCCGGACTGGTTATAAACGAAGGAGGCATGATATCAGGTAAAAGTGATCTACTGGAATGTATTCAAACTGAATGATTTACCACATTCTCAGAAGTGGTATGAGCATAAGCCAGATTCGGTGATAGAAAATGATCGAGTGAGGGTACTGTGGGATTTCAGGATACAAAGAGATAAATAATTAGAATACAGCTGGGCTTGGCCTGGCTTGGTGATTGACAAGGAAAAAGGATCCTGCTTGATTATAAATGTAGCTTGCCCTTTTGACACAATAATGCAAGAAAAGGAGGAGAAAATTAACCGGTACCGAGATGTAAAATGGAAACTGAAAAGGATTTGGGACTGTCATGAGATCAATATCGTCCGCATCGTCGTACGAGCAATAGTTACTGACATTAAGAGTTTCCAAGGTTGGCTTAAGGCCATTATCCTTGCCCCTTCTTTGGAACACTTCAAAAGGCATGCCTAATGGGACCAGCAAGGATCCTCCGATACATCCAGAATACCAGAAGCTGAAGGTAGCGGCTTGCCCTTCATTTGGGTAAATAACATCAACGACTGAAATTTCACATTCATAATAATAATAATAATAATAGTTTCTGAATTAGGCTCAAGGCCAGCAATTTTGAGGAGGGGAAAGTCTATTAACGCCGGCCCAGTGTGTGAATGGTAATTTATCTTAAGGATCCCTTAAAGATGAATGGCAAAGCTAAGCTTGGCGTGATTTGAACTGAGAACGAAAAGGGCCATAACTACATGCATCAAAGCGTATTGTCCGACCCTCTACAGATACTGCCAATCTACCGCCCTTAATTATAAGAAAAGGATACAAATAATAATTA
>OZ024743.1:72938562-72943562 GCA_964016885.1 Eledone cirrhosa
AGTATTTTCTAATGTGGGAAGGTGTGTTGGCTAGATTTGTTGCTGGACCATTTGTTACTATAGGGGTAGACAGAGAACGCGAGAAAATAAAATAATACCAAAACCTGAAATACGAAGTATGTATGTTTGTTTTTGAGTATGTGTGTGTGTGTGTGTGTGTGTGTTTGACATATTCAATAAGAGCATTATATGCTTATCCATATTTAAAACTTTGTTATAAAATGCATAAAGATTTTTCTCATAGTTAGTATGAGGGGAAACCATGAAGAAAATGAAAAGAAAATCATTCTTAAATTCGTGAGCAAATGGTATGAACATCATTCAAAAATACAATGAGCAGCATCATACAACAATATATTACTATGACATACAGGCAAATAGAATCTTTCGGATTGATAAATGACGTATAGTTCGTTTGGGTAAAAGGGAAGCAGAAATCACTTATGGTATCTTTTATTTTCGTAATCACTGGTGAAATGTGAAAATATATCCGTACATGTCTAGTGTCCGCAAGACCAAAAGAGTTAATGTCTTGTTTGGCATGGCTTGATTCATTATGTTTTAATTCTTTTTCATACAAAAGGTTTTATATGATATATTGCTGTCCACCTTAGTGTTTAGGTAGTTTAGCTGTTATATACGCTTTTCTGAGTAAGACACCGATCCATCATACATTGGTTTCGTCGTGAAAATCTGAACTCAAGCCCTCGATGTTTGAACCCAGCATTGTGCACAAAAAGCAACTATTATTCTGAATGTAATATATTTGTATCCAAGTAGGGCTATCGATACTTTTTCGATAACGGGATATTATTGTTATTAATTAGGACAGACTGACATTATCTTCATGAATCAGAAAGCAATAATTTGCTTATCGATCATTTTGTGTGCACCCAATTGTGCTAAACATATTTCTTTCGGATCCACTCCAACTCCCCGCTATTTCACCCCATTTGTAAACAGTTTCAGTTTTGTTACATTACCATGATCGCGGAAGGGTGATGAATGCGTCAGAAATTGGAACCACATCTAAGTATTACAAGGCGTCGGATCTACGTCTGTCTGTCATAAGAGGTTAACTGTAGAAACCTAACATTTGATTTTGACAATTTTGTGGAGTTTTTCCATCGTCAAATAGCCCCTGGGTGGCAATTTCTTTGAAGGCCTATATTTTTGATATTTCAGATTCAGACATCAGTAGTTCTTGGCAATAGTTAACATGACTCCAATGGAAATCTTAGGCATCTTCCCGTTTTAACACTGGCATTTTCATTTTAGCAACCTGAAGACTTACCCCAGTGTTCCATCATATCAGAGGGAAAATATGTCCCTAAATTGATAATTACGTATCATCTATACCTCCTCTCTCTGTCTTAACACATTAAAACTGCCTGAGAATTGCGGCCGCAGTAGAAATCCAAATGTATGTAACAAAATACTGCAAAATACCGATGTTTAAGATGTAATTGCCGTCACTTTAGTTAATTCAATTCAATTTAAATGTTGCCTTGTTTTATAGGATAATATTATGAATATGTTAAATCTGAAATGAGGTCAGTAGGTAATATATGTTATAGTACACCAGTCTTATTGCAATATAAGTATCTTTTATATTTTCAGATTTGAATAATTTATTATGAACTTCACTATCAAAAACTGTATATATTCACGGGGAAAATATTAAAGCCGATGATTTGTAATGTATAAAAACACTACTTTTTATACCGTGTAATGGAATTGTTTTTTATTGTCTTCTACTACAATAAAAAATGACCTGTATAGCAATAAATAATTAAAAATATTGGTTTCAAAAGTTTCCTTCTAAATATATCTTAACTAGATTAATTGAAACTAGCGGAAAAACCACCCTTCGGTTGGTTTTCTGCTAGCATGTTGTAGTGTGCATATTGATATTATACGCAAGTATATATACATGTAGATATGATACATCAAATGAAATCGTAATTGACAATATACACAGAAATTGAACGAAGACTGCGTTACATTGTCTTATTTGTAATCAGTAAAGTAATCCATGATACATTGAAAAAAAAACCGATATTATATATAAACTGTATTAGGAGAAAATTAGAGACGGAAATATATGAATGTTTATTTAAGCGATCGCTAACCGGAAGTGTTGACATTTTAACATGTTAAATAAGGAATAAAATATATTTAATCAACAGCTACAAAATTTCTTAGATAAATCATGTAATATTCGTTCATTATTTATTCAAAGTAATGCAAATTATTTTACTAACTGGATCAAAAGAAATAAACCGTACGCAGTCCCGCACTCCTTATTTTATTATAGTTTAGATTATTTGCAATGAACACGATTGTTATTTACAGTAAACAATCAACGTTCATGGTTTTTGTATTCAGAAAAATTGCAAATACTCAACTGTATCACTTTCATTAGAGATTTCTCAAAAGTTGCAATATTTGTTTGAAACATAGAAGTACGGAATTTGGAAGTAATATGATAAATAAATTACTAATGTATGCATTCGAAATATGCACACTTTAAATAACTAGAAGCTATTCGTCTGTCCTCCATTGCACATCATTAGGACTGCACTTTGTGCATCTGTAATATAGAAATATTTTGAAAACCGGTAAACACATTATTATTTATAAAGGCTTACTCACTGTTTTAACGAACTCAGCAACTTTTGTAAATTTTTCTATTAGATTGTGTGACTATATGCCGACTACACCACAGGCTATCTGTTAATATCGTTAAAATATAGTAACAGCGGGCGTGCGTTGATAGAAAATGTATAGTTAAATCACAATAAATTATATATTTTGTAAGTTATACGTAATTACGTCAAGTAGTTTAAGAACCAACTTTTAAATGGATAATTTTCATTATAAGAACAAAATTTGCCTAACGAAAACGTATTATAGCAATATGATAGAGCTAAATCAGGACATTTCAATATGATATATTTGGATGTTCCTTGGCAAATGTTTGCTTCATTTTCTACGTCAACTAACTAAAACATGCTGTTCAACTACATGTGTAGAATTTGCCTTTTAGGGTTGTTGTTTTTGTGTTGTTTGCCACTTTTGTTGCTGTTGTTGTTTTCGTTATTATTTTTTGCAATATATATTTGAATGATTTATATATTTATTTGTCAATTATAAATAATTATTTGTTGACATTCTGTTTAGTAATATTTTGATCCAATCTTTTCTTCTGTAATTAATTGTTTCTACATTTGGCACAAGGCCAGCAAATACCCAGTGTATTACAGATACTTTATTTTATCGACCCCGAAAGTATTAAAGGCAAAGTTAACCTCGGCGGGATTTGAACTCAGAATGGTAAGGACCGTAACTCTATGCGTCAAAGCATGGCCTCTGACCCTCTACCGATACTGCCAATCCTCCGCTAATTAATATTAAACCATGAGTACAGAGTCGGACGCTATGTTTCGCAGCACAGAGTTACAACCCTTTACGGTCTTAGTTCAAATCCCGCCGAGGTTAACTTTGCCTTTCATCCTTACGGGGTCGATAAAATAAAGCACCAGTAATGCACTGGTCTAATTGCTGGCCTTGTGCCTAACGTAGGAAAAAAAATTTATATCAATCCGATATATATAATTAATTAAAACTCTGAAAAGTTTATTATTTAATGTTACACAGTTTATTATGTAACTTATAATTCATACGCTTTCAATATATGAATAAGCCTTGTATTCAGTTGCGTGTCTTGAGGAAATATGTAACTGCTGTGTGGTTAAATAATTTAAAATATATTAAAATATAAATATAAACATTTCTCAGTTGGCTTCCATTATTACACCGGCTATCTAATATTCTAACATATATTTCAGTTTATCCATGGGGGAAATTCGTTGTATGTACACAAACTGCAGGTGTAGAGAAAGATTTCTCTACAGTTCTATTAGATTATGTAAGAACATGAATGGATTTAATGCGAACTGAAGTGATTCAACCATACGTATATTTGAAAGCATCTATGGGTAACCATTTTTGTTTTCGATTGTGGATGTGAGACTTCCTGTCTAGTTAGCATAAATTGTATTCACCATGTTATGTTAATGATAATATTAAGATGACAAAGAGATGCTTTACGTAGTTCTACACTTCTATTTATATATCAGTTTGTAAAAATATCCATGTACACAGTTGTTCCTTTTCATAGCACATATTAATAATAATTTTACAGTTTATCATGAAATATTTATAACATGGTACATGCGGTACGTTTACTTGAATAATTGAATGCAGCCTACAGATAATGGTTCTTAATATACACTACCGATCTATTTCGAAAGAAATTCAGAGATCCGTGCATTTAATTCTGTTTCCACAATGAGACGCAGTCAACTGCGGCTTATATATTATTCAGACGTTTATATATAAAGACGAGCCAAACCAAAATCCGAATGTATGTTTGACAAATGTAAATATATGTCTTGAGAGGAAACATATAGTCCCAAAATATATTTTCGTTCAGAATGTCGAATAATATATGACATAGAGATAATTGAAGTATACCCGCCCGCAGATGTAAGCCCAGTGAGCTGGAATGTCTCTTCCAACGCGCCTCCGGGGAAAAGTCTTCTCTATTTTGTCGGCCGAGGCCATGGGGCGGTCAGCGCGTGGGCCCCCATTTGCTGATGATAGTGAGAGATGGGAAGAGCGAAATAGATGGCGGCAGTGATTAAATTCCCCCTCCTGTATTCATCCTTTAGCTGCTATCTCCTCCACTAGAACTTCGAAAGATATAAGAAAATAGTGTTTGATAGAAAAACACGTTCTTAAAATTTAACAGGCATTCAAAGTCAAAAGTGTATGAAAGAATGCTAAATATTTCAACAATAGATACATGCATATGATTATAATTTATGATGGACCGCTTAAATAATAGCCGAGAGAATAATATTTTCTGGGTTTGACACGTTGTATATATCAATAATTATATGTATTTATATGTAGAGTGGGGTCCGCCCCCTTCA
>OZ024743.1:72946062-73023562 GCA_964016885.1 Eledone cirrhosa
AGGGATTGATGTATAGAGAGATATAAGATACATGGATAGAATGTTAGATATATATATTTCTTTATTTACCATAAAGGCATAAAAAGAAGGGACAAATACAAAGGGGGAGTTTACATAAAATCGAGTAAAAAGGGTATAAAATGAAAATAATCGAAAACAACCTCAAAAGGGAGGGGACGTGATGGGGGTTGCACCCCCCCCTAAAAAGTGTGCAATCCTTTGCCCCGGGAGCACATGGAGAAGGTGCACCCCTCTCCTTCACTTCTTTACCTACAGGATGGTATACAGAGAAGGCCCATTTACACGAGCCATTCTCGCCACTATCACCCACCTTTCATAAAACTGCCTTTGGCCAAGCACCTCTCTCTCCATTATTATCCTTCTTCCGAAGTGATATCGGAAGAAGTAGACCAGACTATGGCCAGAGAGGAAGTTGCCTGACCTCAGACCTTTCAATCGTGTCCACCAAACAACCTCTTTCAACATGGCTATTACGCACAGAAAAACCGCCTTTGCTTCCTTTGTGAAGAGGGGAGGCGGCTTGATTGTCATCACGGACTCGGCGGTCAATCGAATCGGCGCCACCCGCGAAGCAGTCGTTCGGCGTAGCCCCACAGATCAGCCACGCCCGGACATTGCACCAATGCGTGCGTAACGGTTTCTTCGTGACGCACGCATCTAGGGCAAATCTTTTTCGAGGGATCCCTACTCGGGCGCCCGTTTCTGTAGAGCCTCTCTCGAACGGGTAGAGCCCCCCGGTAGCACTGCCAGGCTAGTGACTTCTGGAAGTTGTCCGTTGGTCCCGGGGCGAAAGTCCTACCGAACAGGCTGGCCAGTTCGTCCTCTTCCATGTCCAGCGACTCTCCAAGGGTGTCATCGCCCCTGCTAGCCACCAGCCCTCTATAGAATGATGAGGTGGATTCTCCACCGATGGCCTGGCCCGCTTGCCAGAGAGCCCTGAGCGCCTGGGCACACCCAGTGTGCCAGTCTCCCAGTTTTCCGGATGTTTGCTTGACCCAGGACTGCAGCTCGGTGAGCGAGACGAGTCTCGGAAAGGCTCGTTTCACGAACGGAGCCCATACCGGTTGACCAGTGAGGAATACCTGTAGGTGCCGTAGCCTTAATGCGTGCCTACGCATCCTCAACCACGGCATCCCCATCCCTCCTTTCGAAGGTTGTTGGCAGCAGATGGATCTTCTCACCATAGGAGGGCGCTTCTTCCAAAGAGATTGGAAGAGCATGCGTTCCATGATGGTGAGTGTTTCCTTAGGGCAAGGCACGACAGTCTGGCGGTAGTAAGTGACGGACGCTATGTAAATGTTCGCCACCTCCGCCCGACCTTTTAGGGACAGCTTACACTTGGCCCATTTCTGGGTTAGTGCAAACACCTTGTTCGTAACCTCGTCCCAGTTCTTTTCCACCTGGAGGTCCGGTCCAAACCTGACCCCAAGCAACTTCACCGGGCCCTCCGTCCAGTGTCCGACGACACCGTCGGGAGGCATCGGTCTGCTTCTCCACGTTCCGAGTTGCAGCCCGATGGATTTTTCCCGGTTCAGGTTCGCTCCTTATAGAAAGATAGATATATAAATAGATAGATAGATAGATAGATTTCTTTATTTGCCACAAGGACGCACAAGAAAAGCGAACAATACAAAGACATGCCGGGGATTGTACATACAGTCGTGTAAAAAATATAAAACAAACAATTATAACAATCGAAATCCCCAATAGGGGGGAAGCGCCACAAATGTGTTGTTTAATACCCCGTAGATAGAACAACCCTCAACTTCAGGAGTGTGTTATACAAGTGCTCATTTCTTCCTTTTGCTCTCTTCTTTAACCTCAGGCTTATAAACAGAGAACGCCCAATCATTCGGCCATTTTTGCCACATACACCCACCTTTCAGTAAATTTACTGGGGTGCAGTGCCTCTCTCTCCACTCTGCCGGGGCATCCTTGCCTGTAGATCTTGTCACGAACTGGTAGAGCTCCTCGGTAGCACTGCTACGCCAGGGACCTCTGGAAGTTGTCCAAAGATCCCAGGCGGAAAGTCCTACCAAACAGGCTGATGAGCTCATCGTCTTCGACGCCCAGAATCTCATCGAGCACGCCGTCGCCCTTGTAACGTACAATCCCTCTATAGAATGTCGAAGTGGAGTCTCCACTGATTGATGTGCCCGCTTGCCAGAGGACTCTGAGTGCCTGAGCGCATTCAATGTGCCAGGCACCCATCGTTTTCGGTCTTTTCTTGACCCATGACTGCAGCTCCGTCAGCGAGACGATCTGTGGGAAAGCCTGTCTCACAAACGGTGCCCACACCGGTTGGGGGTCAGTGAGGAACACCTGCAGATGCCGCAGCTCAGCGCATGTTTGCGCATAATCATCCCTCCGTTTGAAGGGTGCTAACAGCTGACGGATCTCTTTACAAGCGGAGCCTGCTTCTTCAAAGAAACTGGAAGAGCATGCGTTCCATCTTGGCGAGTAGTTCACGGGGACAAGGCACGACAGTCAAGCGGTAGTAGATGACGGACGCTATGGAAGTGTTCGCCACCTCCGCTCGACCATTCAAGGACAGTTTGCACTCTGCCCAGTTCTGGGTGAGAGCAAACACCTTGGCCGTGACCTCGTTTCAGTTTTTCTCCAACTGGAGGTCTGGACCGAACCAGACCCCGAGCAATTTCATCAGTCCGTCCGTCCAATGTCCAATGATGCTGTCGGACGTCATCAGTTACCTCTCCATGTACCGAGTTGCAAACCGACAGACTTGTCCAAGTTTAGTTTTTCTCCCGTCAGCGTTTCGTATTCTTTCAGTAAGTTGCCGATCACCCCGATTTTCGAGGTGCTCGACACCATTACCGTCACGTCGTTGGCATAGCCGAGGCCGCTTTGCGTAGTCCCAGTTCTAGAGGGATGGCCTGCAATAGCTCCAATTTTCGCAGTAGTGACACTAGAGTAAATATATACAGAATGGAGGAGAGAGGGCTGCCCTGTCGAATGGAACGCGTGATTGCGAACGGGTCCGATAGGTAGCCGTTCACCTTGACCCTCGAGCAGATGCTGGTGTGCATCGCCTCGATCCAGCTTCTGAAAACGGGACCGAGACTGGCCGCTTTGAGAGCCGCTTCCAAGTATCTATGGTTGACCCTATCTAATGCCTTAGACTGATCCAAATTGAAACCGGGTTTACTACCACTCTATCTATGATGTATCGCATGAGGTTGAGGTTGTCGTGTATGTACCTGGTCGGGATTGCACACGTTTGCACTTTCCCTACCAGGTTCTCGACGACAAGCGCCAACCGCGTCGCTAGCACCTTGGCCAAAATCTTGAGTTGAGCAGATTTATGGGTCTGAATTTGTTAATTTCGTCCCCCTTGTTCTCGTCTTTCCTGATCAGCGTTACTACGCCCTTCGAGGACCTGGCTTCGAGGACGCCAGAGAACAAGTTCGGCATGCCTATGTAAAACTCATAGGGTCGACCATCTGCACCGGGTGATTTGCGTTTCCCGCAGCGGCGCAGAGTTTTCCGTATCTCAGTGTCCGTGATCGGTCTTTCGCAGAACTCGGCGTCCGTGTTCGAGAGACGCGGCAAACCGTCGAGGTATGAAGTAAAGTCCATTGCACCGTTCGGCTCCCTGTCGTTCTGCTCAAACATTCGCGCAAAGTGCTGCTGAAAGGCCGCGCACATTCGCTTGGAGTCAAGTAGCACGCGTCCGTTTTGGTCTTTCAAAGACCGAATCGTGGACTTGTTGCCACTTTTTGCCTCCGCTACTCGGGCCCAGCTGATAGTTTTCGCTCTTTCGTTTCCTAGAGCAGGTATTTTGCTCCTGACCACGCAGCCTTCGTGTTTCGTGTCGAGGAACTGGTCTATTGCCGTTCTCTAGCCGCGTTGCCACTTCTAAGTGCCTCCTCTACCTTGGCTACTAGTTCTCTTTCTATTTTGTTTTTCTCTAAGGCTAACTCTCTGTTAAACTCTATCGATTCTACTCTAATTGCTTTCTTGAGAGTGTACCACCATCTATTGTTGACGATGCCTCCCGTTAACTGATGCTTGACTAGTCTACTTATCCGTTCACTGTAAGCTTTACGTGCTGGCAACGACACGTTCAGCTTCCAGTATCCGCGTCCCTGTCTATGTATTCTATCACGGTTGACTAAGCAGATGTCTAATTTGTGATCTGAGTAGGCAACCATGTGCATTCGTGGACAGCTTAACATCTATTTGTCCCCTTTCTCTAATGAAGAACCTATCTAAATACGATCTAGATGTCCCGCTGCGGTTTGCCCACGTGCAATGTGGGGCAGTCGGGAATCCAGTCGATACCCATCGGCCAGTTGGAATTGGCCGATTAAAAGTTTGAGGCTGTTGCACCACCCTCTAGTAAGACATGCTCACACATAGTCCCATCGTGCATCTAGGATACCATTCCAGTCCCCCACTAAAAGTAAGGAGCGAGATGTTCCCAGAAAAGACTCTAGAGGCTTAAAGAAGTCTGGCCGTGATCGCGATTGCCCGGTCGGAGCATAAACGGCCACCAGTCTGAAGGCTCCACCTCTAATACTGTTCACGTCTAGGACTACCAGTCTACCCTCCGGGTCCAAGTGTACTTGCTGTACTTCGACGTCCAGGTTCTTCCAAAACATGACACCAGTCCCCCTCCACTTCCTGGCTGACAGAGAGATGGGTAAATCTCAAAGTCTTCGAAGATGGGGGTTAGTTGCTGCCTGTTGTGGATCATGGACTCGGTGATGGCTATCACATCCATACTGAGTGACCTAAGGTCGTTTAAAAGTTGGCCCTGTTTCCACGGAATCCCTAGGCCACGCACATTCACGCTTTCAACTCGTAAAGTAGCCTGTTGGTGGAGATAGTTGGCGAAAGGGACGAAAAGGTGCACTTACCTTTTCGTTTCCTGGAGATCGGGTTGTTCAATATCCATTTCAGTTCTGATGGGGGTGTTGGGTGGGGTGAGGAAACATTTTAATAAGACGCGGTTCATAGGTTTTTGACAGGGGTTGCCAACATCCTGCGAAAACTATTCTTTCAATTTCTGATAGGTTTCTATCAAACCTTTATTAGTTTTAGGTGTGGAGACGATTCTGCTTTGACGAAAGATTTGCCCTCCGTCTCCACCTTGGGGTTTTGGGAGATGGCATCCATCAAACTCTTGTTGTTTGTGTTGATGTATGCGTATCGTTGTTTGTATTTTTGTTGTGTTGTTTTAGCTTGTTGTTCGTCCGGGAGTTTTCTTTTTATGGTGGGTACTTGTGTTTGGGGTGGTGTTGGATTTACTGGTAGGGGGATGTTTGACTGTGGTGTTGTTTGTGTTGTTGTTTGTGTCTGTGGTTGTGTGTTGATGTTGGTGATTGGAGTTTTGGGGGTTTTGTGGTGTCTCTTTTTTTGTTTTTTAGATTTCTGAGGCTCTCCTTTTTCTTCACTTAAAGAAGAAGCAGCCTCATCTGTCGGTGAATAATCATCGTCAGGAGTGTGGGGTAGGGGTATGTTGTGGGGTGGTGGTGTTTCGGTGTGTGTGTTTGTGGTAGAGTTTGATGGAGTGGGATGGGGAGGGGTTGTGTTCTTCAAGGGTGTTGTCTGTGTTTTTTCTGTTGTTGTTGTTGGTTGAGTGGCTGTTTGTTTTGGTGTGTTTGCTCGTTTCGTCTGTTGTTGTACTTGTGGTGGTGGTTGATTTGGTGTTGGTGTTGGTACTAGATTTTGTTTAATGATGTTGTTGTGGTGTGTTTGTAAAAGACAGGAGGCCTTTAGGTGTGTTGTGCTACCACAGCGAAAGCAATGAGGTTTACCCCCTCAACCGAGATGTTTATTTTGTTGTTGTCGTCGATGACGACTTTTTCGGGTAATTTGGAGATTCTCTCCCACCTCATCTGTATCAGAATCTCCAAATCCGTACCCGCCCACCATTGTCTAATAGACTTTTGTATTGAAAGAATAAGCATCAGTCTCTGGCTCCACGAAGCCAGCAAGATCCACCAGATGTTAATGTCTGGTGGTATATTTTTTTTATTTTTATGTTTTGGGTTCTTTTTTCCCATGTACGTATGGAAAAACGTGAATGCTTTTGACACCATTGGTGTCACAGCATGTTTTTGGGCGAGTACCTCGCTTTTAAACAGTACGGAAATATTTCCGTACTGTTTTGCTCGTTGAAGAAAGTCAATATTTTCTAGAGTCTCCTTCAAGGTGGTTTCTATGTCTCCTTGACTCACACATATTGGCTTTTTCGTTGTGTTTGAGACAGTCCTGAAGGTTACAGTCCTTCGAACTATCTCTTCTTTTATTTAGAGGAGTGAGTTGATTCTAAATGCACCCTTGTTTTCGAAAGTTACAAATTTTCTCCCTTGCTGGAGCATATCTCTTACATTGGAGATGTCAAGGTTTATAAAATCTTGTTTTTTGTTCACTGTTTCAGCGAAAGACATTTTTTTGTGGTGTTGCTGTTGTTGTTGTTGCTGTTGTTGTTGTTTTTATCGTTGTTAGCCTCGGTGTTGGAAATCGCAATTTCTTGACGATGTGAAATGTTATATGTAGATGTATCTATGGAGTTGTTGTTGTTGGGCTGTTTCATGTGTACGTATATTAATAGGTTTAATTCCTGTGTGTTCCTGTGTATGTTGTGTGTTATTTTTCTCCAGAGGTCTCGGGCCTAAAAGCAAGGAGACGGACGTTCCCAGAAATGTCTCTAGGTGTTGGAAGAAGTCCGGTCGCGCTGTCCCAGATGGGGCTTCCCCTTCACTACTGCCAACGTCTAGAACCACCAGTCGACCCCCCGGGTCCAGGTGTACCTTCCGTGTTGCGAGGCCCAGGTATTTTCGCAGCAGAACCACAACCCCACCCCCACCCCCCGGCTGACAGAGAGATGCATAGATCTCAAAGTCGTCGAAGATGGGGGCCAGTTGGTACTCGCTGCTGATCCTGGACTCACAAATAGCTATCACATCCATTCTGTTCGACATGAGGTCATTTAAGAGTTTCTCCTGCTTCCAGGACATCCCCATGCCGCGCACATTTAAACATCCAACTCTTATAACAGCCATGTTTTTGGTGAAGAGTTAAAGTGGAGAAAAATGAAAATACACCTACCTCTCCTTCTCCTGGGGGACCAGGCTGTACAATTTCCATGGGGGTGTCGGAGGGGTTGTTTGGTGGGGTGGTGATTTGGGATGTGGTGGGGGTGTTTGGTGGGGAAACATTTCAAAAGGACGCGGTTGATAGGTCTAGTACAGGGGTTCCCCACGTCCCCGGGAAAGTTTGGTTTGAGCATTGCGTAGGTGTCCCTTGGGATCCTAATCATTTTTAAATGCGTTTATTCGTCGCGTTGGTGAGCATTTTCCCTTCGGTTCCCACCGACGGGTCTTTGTCTATTGTTGTACAAGTGTTTTGTTGTTTGTGTTGATGTATGTATACTGTTTTTGTTGTGTTGTGTTTGTTGTTCTTGTGTGTCTTTGCGTTTTGTAGTATGTGTTATGTTTTCGGGTGGGTTAGTTTTTTTTGTTTGTCATGTTTGTTCTGTTTGTGCTGGTGGCTGTTTGTTTGTTGCATTTTTGTTAATGTGGTGCCTTCTTTTCTTTCTTTTTACTGGTTGAAAGGGTTCTCCCTCGTCGTCACTGGGAGACGTTGATAAGGGGTCTTCGTCCGTGTTGTTGGGGAGAGGTATATTTTGTAGTTTTGTTGTGGTTGCTTTTGAATTTGTTTTAGGTGGGGGGAGGCAGTGTCTTGTGTTGTTATTTTTTCGTGTTGTTGTGGTTGCTGTTGTTGTGGTGGTGGTGGTGGTTGTGTTGTTGTGTGTGGGGTTGGCAGAAGCGTCTTTTCTTTTGGGGGTGGCATTTAAACGGGGACAGGAAGCCCTCAGGTGACCACTTCTTGAACAATGGTAGCATGAAGGCCGCCTGCCCTCAACAGAAATGTTTATGAAGGCCACTCCATCCAGGAACACACGCTGCGGTATTCTTGCTATCCGTTCTGGTCTCATTTGGACCAGAACTTCAAGACTATTACCGCCGAATACGCCCCCGGTGGATTCGCCTATCGAAAGGATTGTGTCCTCATCTTCTAAGAATCCCGTTAGCATCCACCAAATGCTCGCATTTGGCCTGATGCCCGAGATTCTTATCTTTTGAGTTCTTTTCCCCAAATATGTGGGGAAAAAGGTGTATGATTTGGATACAATTGGCGACACAGAATATTTCCGTGCCGCCAATTGGTCTTTCATTAAAACAGATATGCTTCCATACAGTTTCACTTTCTGTATGAAAGCGATATCTTTCCATACACTATTTAGGACCAGCACAATTTCGCTTTGGGATAATTGAGCCGGTTTCCTAGTTGTGTTGGAAATTGTTCTAAAGATTATGGTCCTCAGGACTGTGTCTCTTCTAATTTCTTCGGGAGAGGTAATTGTAAATTCTACACCTTCCCCGAAAATTACACAATTTCTTGCTTCTTTTAGCAATTTCTTGGCATTCGAGAAGTCCAGTGCCTTGTATGTCTGCGTTTATCGAACCGCCTGTGCGAAAGAGACTCCAGTTGTGGGTCCGTTCTCTTTGGTGTTGTTGTTGTTATCATTGTTGTTGTTGTTATTCGTGTTGACTTCCTTTTTTCCTTTGTCATTGTTGTCGTTATTGCTGTTGTTGGTTGTTTTGTTATTGCCATTGTTGCTGTTATTGGTTGTGTTGTTATTGTCATTGTTGTTCTTGTTTGTGTAATTGTAACTTTTGGGGTTTTCACCTATTTCCACAAATTTTTCTTTTAATTCCGTGTTCATGGTGTATTTTGCAGGAGTGAAGAGGAAAGGCTTTGAGCGTTGTGCTGCTACCTTCTCTCTATCACTTTCTTTGGGGGGCGTGGCATGTGTCGTATGCGATGTATTAATGGCGTCTATTATCGCTAAACGACTTTTATAGACAAAGTATAACTATTAAATTTCGCCACATTATAACTATTTATTTTACCCCACGTCTGCAGGTCCAGGCGATGGGTTAAACAAAACAAATAACAAGTTACTTAACATACCTACTGCTTCTCGTAACAAATATCCGACAAAATGCAGGAGCGAAACAAAAACACGTCTTTCTTCTCCGAAGATAGATAGATAGATAGATATGCGTGTGTAATTATCGAAAATACCTCAAAGAATGTTCGAAATTAAATATGTGCCCAACTTCTTACTATTTACCACTTGACTGCTTATCTTATTAATTGCATGCTCACAATATTTTCTCAAGCTTTTGGCAATTTCTGTAAATATATTTATTATCTGATAAAAGTCATTTTAATATGTTGGCAAACTTCTGAAAAAAATGCTCTTCAAAAATAATCGTGATTGTCTAGAAAGTTTATGGGTTTTCCTATTTTCTACATAATATTGTCATTAACATCGCAATGTATTTTAGCTTTGTTCGGGTTTTGTTTATCATTTTCTTTTAATTTTCTCACCATTTCAAATATATAATAGAATTTTATGGTTGTTTGCTTTTATTGATATATTGTCTTCGTTTGATTTCTGTATAAATGGAGAATTAGTCGAGCGATAGCAATTATGTCCAGTGGTAAAACAAATTTGAAATTTTAATTGTTTGATGAAAACCCAATAAATAATATTTAATCAAAGATGAGTGTTGATGGGATAATTTTAGTGTGTCCTGCCGATTGGTTAAATAATTAAACTTCAATAAAAAAATGTCTGTTCTTATTTATTTATACATTTATATATTTTTTTATTATCATAATTTCCATTTTTGTTTTTGCTTAATAAAATTGTTTGTTCTTTTTACCTAATGCTGATAACAATTCAATAGAATTGTGTTTATTTTTATTGTTCTTTCCATTGTGTATGTATAGTTATTTTATGAAGCGGGAACGGTTTATTTAAGTTTTGAAAATATTATTAAATTAATTTAAATACACATTGACCACACATGATATATATTTAATTCAGAGAGAAAGCAGAATGTATATGATTTAGATTTTTTAAATCATTGAAACAAGAACAAAGTAATTGCAGACACATTCTCTTACTGTAAGAATATACAAATTGAAACTTAGAAAAACTCAACGATACACACTCACACACACACACACACACACACATCTACAAACACGAAAATAGACGCACGCACACACACACACATCTACAAACACGAAAATAGACGCACGCACACACACACACATACACATACACACACTCACTCACTCACTCACTCACTCACTCACACACACACACACACACATACACACCCAAACACACATATATATGGCTAATTGAAATCACATCTGTCTTTTCTTCAAAAGTATGTTCCGTTCCTTCCACAATTCAGTTTCAGTATTTCTATTGTATCTTATATTTCTCATTCTTTACTCCTGATAATGGACAACCGTCCCAAACGCTATGACTCCTTTCCTACAATATCAAGCAATAAACTAATAAATTTAGTCATCGTACTAAATCGTTTGCTTTCTTGTTTCGTTTACTTTTAGCATCTTAACTTACTGGAAACATTGTATTTGCTCCACTTATTTCTCTGTATACATGTCGAGCGTTAACATTTGAGTCATAGATGTTCTCAATGTTTTATGCCTCAGGTTCGTATCGCCATGTTTGTAATAGTCTTCACGTGAATCATTGACTAGAGGTAGTCCTGTCCATGTAGAGTCGTGTTAGGCAGGTATTAATGTTTGAAGATACAGAGAGTTTTCTTGACACATGGCGTAACCTTGAAGTACTACATACTGTAGGCTTTCATGATCCAAACTCTAATATCCCGAACGTGTGCAGCGAAATATTGGTTCAGAATATGTCATAATTATATTTGTTTGTGTAGTCGCCTATATATCTAATTGATTATTGCACAAATATACAAACATGTACTTCGTTTTTGAATTTGTTTTTCTGAAAACGTGGGTTGAAACAGATATTGTTATACATTGGGAGGGTCATACTGCCAATAAAAACACACGCACCTGTTGATTTTCACTTCAATTTATTATAAAATATGGTTGATGGACTTAATTTGGTGTTTTAATGTCCGCACTGCTAAAAATCCCTAACAAATCTCCATTTTAAAGCACGTATTACTGTGTATGTAAACGGGGAAGTCATCGTGGACTATTTTGTTTCTACGTGTAGTATTCTCTGAAACAAATAATTGATGGAATGCTTTTGTTCATATCAATAACAACCTCAAAAACGTTTATCTGTTAAATATAAGAATCTAAATTGCTTGGATCTGCTTATTTTTCTGAGAAATTATTTCTTCCGAAATAATTTGTTGTGAATAGCAATACTATTTATATTTTCTAGATAACAATATCTCCATTGTGTAATAAAAATATGCGATATAACCCTAATGATAATCATTTTCAATTATGTTTTATCTTTCAACGATCCAGAAATTACTGACCATTTAACTGTTTACTTTGTTATATGTTAGATTGCTTTCCATGTGTGTAAATGTATATCACATATTGAGCAACAATGTTATACATAATAGCTCATTGATGTATATTATACATTATAGCTCATGGATGGTTAAGTCCGTATGGATATTCTAAATATAATAAAAAGGCAATATAGAAATCGTTCTCTTCAGGTCGATTTTATGGTTTCAAACATACAATCATTTTAATCATTTTGTGGCCATATTTCTCTACAGTCCTCGAATGTTATATACCAGTCACCATGAATTTCTACAGTTCTCGTGTTTCATGTTCAATATCACAATATTTCTCTACAGTCATCAGGTTTAATTTATCAGAGTCACCAGGAATTATTTCAGATTATGTGGATTAACTAACATTTAATAAAATTAAATTATTATTTAATATCTAGGATGAAATTATGATACTTAAGACAAACAATCGTGTTTAAATTTGAACAATTTGAGAAAGGCGGTTCCGTGTAGATTGGTGTTTAAATAGTGAAATTACATTTAAACACATAATATATTAGCGCCGATGGAACCTACTGAATTGCCACCTGTCAGAAATACAATGGGGGAGAACTATTCGGCTAGATGTGTAGATTACACTTTTTGTTACAATCGTAATTTTTTATTTTTTTATTAAGTCATTTATTTTAAGTAATTATAAGCAAGACTCTCTTCTATTGACTTTGTCCTTCCTTTTGCTGAGGATTCTATTAACTAACGAAAACATGGGCTTCATTAAATTAATGTTTGTCAGGTGAAGAACGTTTAATTCAGAAATACATCTAGAATTAGCGATATCTAATAATGAGTTGTTTCTCCCTTCTGCATGATATATCGTGTTTATATACATTCCTTTCAATAATGATTTCTTAGGAAATTAAACAGCTGAAAATTAATAAGAAATTTGAAATCTCCAATGAACCATCAATGATCTCATTCATTTGCCATGTGTTTGGGTGATCTTGTTGCCCAGACACATTAACACTCACGCAATCAGACAAACGGGTTATAGTGGTTGCTCATAGAAGATAACAATCCCATTATCGTAACATGTGTACGTATATATCAATATATATTTACGTACAGGTATTTGAATGTGAACAAGAAATTAAATGAGACTTTGCAGCATTCATTTCTTTCAAGTGGACATCAGTGTAGTAAACGAAGTAGAATAATTACTTAGATTTGGAAAACGAAATCTTTCTAAGTGTTTCTGTACTGCACAAGCTGTACAGGTAGCTACACTGCGGCTGTCAACAAATGAATAATTTATTTTGACTAAGCTTGGCAGAAGTTTACACTCAACAGCAACCGAACAGTATCCCAAAATGTGTATATTACAGTAAAGCTTTAAATATATCGAATAATTTGTTGACATTTAACGTAATGTTCACACTGAATCTTCTTGTTACTCTGCATTGCAGCCATTCCTGCTCGATGTTTCTCTATTTTATTCCTATAAGTTTTTCTAATCATCCCCAACATTCTCCAATCTCCTGACGCTATTTACCTAACTGAGTTGCTACAGTGGCGATATATAATAGACCTCACCCTCCATTGAAATTATCATAGATAAGGATAACACGCAGGAACACAAACATACACAACCCGTTATATATATATATATATATATATATATATATATATATATATATATATATATATATGAATAGAATTAGGATTTAGCTTCAAACATACCTGTAGACAGATATGTATTGGAATTTCGTATTTCTAACGAAATACGGTATGTTTATAGATAAATATTTAGAAAGCCGTAGCTATGCAAGGGAGCCGTAGCTCAAGTCTAGCAGTTGCAAGAGTGGGATGGATCGTCCTAATGAGGAGTGTTTAAGTTCGAAATACATCGGCGATTGTGCCCCTTGCTTCTGCTTGACACGACCAAGGAGAGATAGCCCGGGTGGTTTGCATACCTAAGGCTTTATATATATATATATATATATACATATAGTTTTTATATAACAGAAAACAGTGTCTTTCAATAACCTTTCACCTTGGCATAAGCTAGTTCCGTGACGGCGATGAATATGTTTTGCAAGGTTTTTGATATGAAAATTGATATGGCAATATTGTAGCAATATGACCCTCCCCAAATATAACAATATATATATATATATATACAGGAGGCTGGACTGTTGCAAATCCTTCAATGGTTTATTATACTATGATCACTTCAATGACCGGGTTCAGTATGAATCCGGTGACATCATCAGGTATTCAAAATATAATAAAGGAATATAACAGATAAAATCCATGGGGCTGAAAATCAGAGACAAGAGGACGACCGACTATTTAGCAGCTTCTACCTCGGTAGAATAGTCGGTCGTCCTCTAGTCTCTGATTTTCAGCCCCATGGATTTTATCTGTTATATTCCTTTATTATATTTTGAATACCTGATGATGTCACCGGATTCATACTGAACCCGGTCATTGAAGTGATCATAGTATAATAAACCTTTTAAGGAGTTACACCAGTCCAGCCTCCTGTTATTTTATAATAATTAACTAGGTACTCGCACCACCAACTACACTAAAGAAGACGGGTGAGTTGCATTACGTTGAGTGCTCACCATAATATTAATCGAGGTTGACCATACGGAATGACCAGTTCTATCCAGTGGTGAACCAACAAATCTAAATAAATATATATCTATATGCATATATATATATATATATATATATATATATATATGATAATAAGGGCGCTGCGGAGTTGCAAATGGGTTACATATGAAAAAAGTTTGTCCTTCATCAGTGATCTTCCAACCATCATAGGCACTTCATCGCTTTAAAGACCATATACCTCCGGTTGGTGCGAGCAACGGCTAAAAAAAGTCGTTGGGACACGTAAATAAAGAGGACGCGAGTGTAAACAAACAAAATGGTGAAGCAACAGTAGGTGAGGAAGAAGGAGAAAAGTCCCAAATTTCTATGAATTTAAATTCGGTGAAATCGTGAACGAGAGAATAAAGACCATAAAACCTGGTTGAAATGTGAGCAAGGAAGGAATTTCGCACAGGTCTAACGGGAGGAAGAAGGGGTCTGGTCTGCGAATTCGGTAAACATAAGTTCTGTGAAATCGTAGACGAGAGAGAGAAAAAATTCCGACCAGCTTGGCCGAGCGTGCGAGAGAAGAGAATTACGCACAGGTCAAACGGGAAGAAAGAGGATGAGGAGAGGTAGTGACAGAGAATGAGTGATTGAAGGGTGAGGAAGAGGCTAACAGAGAGAGAGACTGCTAGAAAGGGTAAAGATACATAGAACGAAAAAGACGAGTAGCAGCAGAGGAAAAGATATGTGTAAATATGATAATAAGGGCGCTGCGGAATATATATATATATATATATATATATATATCCAGATCAGAGCAAACATCACGGACGCTCTATCTCAAAATTATTTTTGAAAAGCATTAGAAATGCGCAACCGGTAAAACTTAAAACCAAAACTTAATACTAACCAATACTATTACTAATTATCACTTATTCCTAATTAAACTATTTTTAACTGCGAACACTTTGTCAGCATTTTCTATTCCGTTTACCACTATATATAAATATATATATATATATATATATATATATATATATATATATATATATATATATATATATATATATATATATATATATGTAGATAAATCTACCAAGAGTTTACGGTAGTGTCCAATCCGTATGAAGAACTCAATGTAATCCGGATATCATGGAAAGAAGAGATGCAATGAAAAATCACTTTCGGTGAAAGATAAACGGAAAACAGAGTCAAGATAAAATATTAAAAAAATAATGAATAAAACAATGAAGCAGTTCCTTATATTAAACAAAAAAAGTTCATTATTTAACGATCGTTTCTAGGATATATATGTGTTAGAATTGGCATGCATATTCAACAGATCTATGTACAAAATTATACAAAATTATACAAACTATCAAAATTAAATATACATACCAAACACATATATATGCCGTCTTCAGAAATAATGAAATATATTTATTGATAATAACAACAATTCAAAATTAGAGGTCTGTTTGGGAACAGAGTTCAAATTGACCAATGAAAATACAAAAAGTTTATACAGTTAGGTGTGTGTATACTTTCTGTATCTGGATCTAAATGTGTGTGGCAGTGTTTATGTGCGCGCATTAATATCCATATGCTTATGATAATGGTATATACACACATATATATATGTGTGTGGGGGTGTATGTGTGTATGTATGTTTGTGGTTATGTGTATGTGTTTGCGTATACGCGCGTCTGTGTGTGAATGTACGTATATGTGTGAGTATATGAATGTGTGTATATATTTATTTTATATTTATATATGTGGGTACGTATTTTATCTGTAGATTATAAACATACAGAGACATTAGCCTTGAATTTTTGTATTTACATACATCTTTTTGGCAAGCGTATGCATGTGAACATATATCTTTATGCATATCTGTGAACGAAGTTACTTATATGAATATATACACACACCTAACTGTATAAACTTTTTGTATTTTCATTGGTCAATTTGAACTCTGTTCCCAAACAGACCTCTAATTTTGAATTGTTGTTATTATCAATAAATATATTTCATTATTTCTGAAGACGGCATATATATGTGTTTGGTATGTATATTTAATTTTGATAGTTTGTATAATTTTGTATAATTTTGTACATAGATCTGTTGAATATGCATGCCAATTCTAACACATATATATCCTAGAAACGATCGTTAAATAATGAACTTTTTTTGTTTAATATAAGGAACTGCTTCATTGTTTTATTCATTATTTTTTTAATATTTTATATATATATATATATATATTATTATTATTATTATATTAAATTATGTTATTTACTTATGTTCAGATACGGAGCAAAATCGGTACCTAAGATTTCAAGAGTCAATATTAACCATATCACCAGAATATAAGAGGGATCAAAATTGCGACCTATCTTCATGCGCGTAAACGAGTTTATAAAATACCGTTAAAAGTAATGCTTCACGTGTAACTTTCTCCAATCAAAAATATTTTTCATATACTTCCTTTTTTAATATTCATATAGCAGAATAAAGTGACCCGCATTTAATTCAATATATATATCAATATATATATATATATATATATATATTTATATATATATATATATATATATATATATATATATATATATATATATATATATATATATATATATATATATATATATGATATTAAATAAATGGAAACTATATTTATAAAACCATATTTATTTCATTATATATATTTCAGGGATATCATATTAACAATATGTTATGCCTTCTTCAGACAAAATACAATATAAACAGTCTTATAAATAAATAGATACGACATACCTTTCAATCGACTTGCATTTGGGAAGTTGATTTGGCAGTATCAACTTCCCAAATGCAAGTTTATATTGTATTTTGTCTGAAGAAGGCATAACATATTGTTAATATGATATCCCTGAAATATATATAATGAAATAAATATGGTTTTATAAATATAGTTTCCATTTATTTAATATCATAAATATACTCCAAATACTTGTTGAGTGCTTTTATATCAGTTATAAATATTTACTCGTTGTTAACCCAACAATTTAAATATAATTTTCCATGTATATATATATATATATATATATATATATATATATAGCGAAGGAAATGTGGTAAGGAACCAGATAGACCATAACGCACCAAAGTACTCAATACTTAGGGTAGTAGAGTGGGTAATAGGAACAAGTAGGACCCCAACGGCTGAGCTCAAGCCGTTTCGATGGCTAATTCTGTCCAGAATTTGCCGTCGAAACGGCTTGACCTCAGCCGTCGGAGTCCTACTTGTTCCTATATATATATATATATATATATATATATATATATATATATATATATATATATATATATATATAAAATAGAGGTGTAACACACGAGTTGTGATATATTAGTAAAAGGAAAAGAAAATGCTGACCAATTTTTCCCAGTGAAAAATAGTTTAATTAGGAATAAGTATAAATTAGTAATAACTATTGGTTAGTATTCATTTTAGTATTAAGTTTTTACCGGTTGCGTATTTCTAATGCTTTTCAAAAATTTGATTAGAGCAAACATCACGAGCGCTCTATCTCAAAATAGTTTTTTGAAAAGCATTAGAAATGCGCAACTGGTAAAAACTTAATACTAAAACTGAATACTAACCAATAGTTATTACGAATTTATACTTATTCCTAATTAAACTATTTTTCACTGGGAAAAATTTGTCAATATTTTCTTTTACTTTTACTAATATATATATATATATATATATATATATATATAAAAGAAAATTTCGCTCTACATGGCTGAATACAATAAATGTAATCTTGGTTTTTCGAATATTAATAAAGGTTTCTTATGTAGGCACAAGGACAGCAATTTGGAGGAGGGGAAATTCAATTAAAATCGACCCCAGTGCGTGACTGGTACTTTATTTTATCGACCCCGTAAGGATGAAAGGCAAAGTTAACCTCGGCGGGATTTGAACTCAGACTGTAAAGGGACGTAACTATGCTAGAAAGCATGGCGTCCAACCCTCTACCAATACTGCCAATTCACCGATTAATAATAACATTCGATTTGTTTGCAATTTTGCAAACAAGCCTCAATTTTATAGCCATCTCAGTTCGCATGCCAACACTAGAGCAAGAATGAAGTGTTCATTCTACTGTCATGGCAATAAAATGTAGGTTTGTTTGCAAAATTGCACACGAATCGAATGTTATTATTAATATTCGAAAAACTCAGATTACATTTATTGTATTCAGCCGTGTAGAACGAAATTTCCTTTTTTATTTGAATTTGGCAAAGTCGGCCATTTATCGCTCGTATACAGGAAACTGACTGCGAGTCTGCTGATATGCAAATCTGGCTGATAAGTGGATCAGCTAATATGCAGATCTGAATGATCAGCCAGTTTGCTAATATGCAAATCAGGCCGATCAGTCACTGTGTACTTTTGAAAATAGCATATATTTTCACTATATCTGACAGTTTGGTAGGTCAACAGTGAGCTGTACTGATGAAGGGTGATACCCAGAAACATTAGTGTCTGCAGTTCTGTTCGCATGCCAACACAAGAGCAAGAATGAAGTATTCATTCTACTGAATTAGCTATAAAATTGAGGCTCGTTTGCAAAATTGCAAACGAATCGAATGTTATTATCAATATTCGAAAAACACAGATTATATATATATGTGTGTGTGTGTGTGTGTGTGTGTCTGTGTGTGTGTGTGTGTGTGTGTGTGTGTGTGTGTGTGTATGTGTGTGTGTGTGATGTGTGTTGTGTGTGTGTGTCAAGATAAATTAACCGAGCCATAGACTCGCGTTATTCCCTGTCAATAATGTGCTCAAAGGTAAAGGAATCCTGAGCTCTTCAAAATACAATATGAAGAAAGGATAACACACTAGAGAGAGAGAGAGAGAGAGAGAGAGAGAGAGAGAGAGAGTGCCATCAATAAAACAGGGAAACCACCAGTGTATGGAATCTATAACCTACGGAAGGTAGGATAGACACATAATAATTAAAAATACAAATCACCTCTATAACTATATATCACACACTTACAAATCCAAAGATATTTGTTTCGCCAAAAAATTATTGACTGAAATGGAAACACCTATGGGTCATGAGCGTGTGTTAGGCTGATACATTCCAGACAACTCTAAGAAAATATAACCGTCCTGCAACACGTGGTAGAGAGATATGGCAGAGGGCATAGAACAGTGAACCAGTGGTATTTGTGGGCTAGAAATGGCAGCCCAAACCCACTGAAAGAAACGTGCTCAACCAAACAGAGAGAGAGAGGGAAGATAAGCAGCGAAATATCTAGATTGATATTAGCCATAGACTCGCGTTATTCCCTTTGGATTTGTACGTGTGTGATATATAGTTACAGAGGTGCGTATACACATGTTGATTTATATTTTTAATTATTATGTGTATACCCTACCTTCTGTAGATTATAGACTCCATACACTGGTGGTTTCTCAGTTTTATTGATAGCACACACTTTCTCTCTCTCTCTCTCTGTCTCTCTCTCTCTCTCTCTCTCTCTCTCTCTCTCTCTCTCTCTCGCTCTCTCTAGTGTGTTATCCTTTTTACATATTGTATATGTATATATATATATACATATATATAAGTATGTATACGTACATACATATATGTATACAGACGTATAGTAGTATGTTTATACATGCAAACATATATATATGTACGTATGGGTTTACCGAACATTTATTATAATGCTCGGTTTGTTTGTAAACAAACAGCCCGATTTATGGTGTTCGGCCACCATCGTTGCCATTTTGTTCAACACTGACAAAGGAACGATGAACTAGTTTCTAGCGTATTAGCTGTCATCAGCACCGTATACCTTCCTGTCAGTTGATTGAACGTTTGAAAGTATATACTTTCCTTATGCATATTAACAGCTGAGCAGCCTAATTTGCATGTCGAGTGAGTTAGTCGGTCGGGCGTACCGAAAACGAAAAATGGAAAAAATGAAATTTCATTTCTCACTCTTAGTACGGCTGATACTTAAATATAAGTATGTATACGTACATACATATATGTATACCGACGAACAACAGTATGTATATACATATATACTTGCACACATATACGAGGTGTGTAAGAAAAGTTCCAGGACTGATGTTACAAAAGATTTATTTCAAACCTAAACTTCACACTAAGAGTTTTCTCCTTCAAAGTAATCCCCCTGGAGTCTAATGCACTTTTCCATTCTTTTCTGCCATGCTTGCATGCACTCCTGGGAGGATTCTTCCGGGATCCTTCCTAGTTCCGTCGTCACGGCCTTCGACGTGTAGCTTCACATGAAATTTACTAACCGATAAACACTGCTATTTAGTGTGGTGACTACCTACGTATTTATCATGAAATCACTTAACCATTAACTCTACAAAAACAGCAGCAATGCCATTATAGTCACTACCTCTGTCTCCCCATCTATCACTATTATTAGCAAATGGCGCCCCACGCGTTGTCCGCCCCGCTACCACGACGGGCAGAAGAGAGAGGGCGTTTCCCCGGAGGAAGGTGCGGGTGACTCGTTGGAAGAGCCATTCCAGCTCGCGAGGCTCAAACATGTAGTTAACCAACTCCGCGCCGATGGTGGTAAGGAGGGAGTTATTCCTAGGGCCTGGTATAACAGAAGTCTCCTCTGCGATAGACTAGACCACAAACCTGGATGTCTAAATATTGCACCTACTTGCTCACGAATTGCATGTAAACATTTCCTGAACTCAAACATTACGATGGAGGAATTAATTTGATCTAAATATTACAACTTCAATATATGAAATGTTGGTAGTAACACATAAATTTGATTTGCTGTATCTAATTAAATCTTGCTACTGAATTCAGTTCTTACTTGTATTTCTTAGGAAATGTTTCATTTCTTCCTCGTTTACTTTGTGTCGTGTAAACAATAATGGCTAGCAATTGAGATAATTCGAAATTCATGAAGTTCATATTATTGCTAGTTAGGTATATCACACAAATATTTCTCACACTAGCGAGGTTGATTAGAACTTGATAGTAGCTCTTTATAATTACCATAATTCTGAATGAGTTCATACAACAATTAGTGTATGTTTCGGTAAAATTATAGAATGATTCTGCCTACAATATTTAGATGTAAATACTGCTATTGATCTTAACAACTCTAGTCAGAAATAAATTAACTTCGTATTATTACTTTCACTTTCACATTTTCTATTCTTTTGAAGTAAAGTTCTACTGATGTACTTGTTTATTAACACATTGCTCTTTTTTCACTCAATGTAACAACTCGATTTATATTTGCCTGAATGCAGGCTTCCATAGTAGACGATAGATTTCAATGCAGTATAACTTACACCGTATAACCATCAAATATATGACAGTCTTTTTTATTATATAAAACACCACAACCTGGAAATAGAAGTTAAGGAATTAGAAATAGAAGAGGGAACGAAAGGGGGTAATGGAATAATTTGGACGAAAATCTCAAAGTTAGATAAAAAAGATAAAAAAGAACTGTATATGTTTTAATTATTTTTGTCTATAGTGTGTCAAGGAATGTAATGCTTCTATTTTATTTAAAACAATTAGAAAAAGACTACAAATATTGAAAAACTGTAAAGGAAGGGAAAAGCAAGTGCTCTAAAGCCACAGAAGAATGGGAGGTTGATGAGGCAGGGTGATGTGCTCTGGGCATAGGGCGCATCGGTGTTGCTGACAAAACCACAAAAGCATTACCGCGGATAATAGCGAGCGACACCCACTGCAACAACCACTCGACGTCGCAAGGCGCCATCTTCTGATGGGCTGCTGACGTTCTGGTTTTAGAGAGAAGCTCGGCTTTACTGAGTCTGAGTACACTTGAGGTCTCGACGAAGACCGATGCAAAATGGAAGCGGTCAGACAATCACATTAATTTTTTTTTTTTTTCGTCTTTTGGTACATGTTGAATTCAACAGTGTGTACGAAATATATATTGCTTTCATTCTGTCAATACAGACACGTAAGCACAATATCAACACATTCACACATATATACACATACACACATACATACACTCACACACATATACACATATACACAGATATACGCATTCACACCGATATACACATTCACACAGATATACATGAATAGAGGAAGTGGCCGGACAATCCCTGTTTAATGTGATTTCAAAATTTGTTTAGTCAGTTTGGTAAATGTAAGTGAGAATATAAGCAAGCAAAAATATTAGCAAAATCTAGGGGATCCTATTTTTGTTATGTTAGCAAAAAGCACGCTTTGATTCGTAGAAATATCTTAACGCATATTAGTCTATATTTTTTTTATTTTTCATTTAGAATCAACTTGTGGTTCTGGTTACTGACATGTCATCTTGGATTCTAATGTGAATTTTAGTCCCAAGCATGTAGTAACTATGTAATAGTCATCCTAAAAAATTTCCCCTCAAAATACTCTACAACTTCGACTTTCACAGCACTATTTGTAGTAATTATTTAGGAATATGTACAAATTTCGGTCGTGAAAAAAGGTTATTTGCGAAATCCCCAAAATAGGGTAAATTAAACAGTTTTAACTGGATTAAGTGACAGGATTTCGGCCATTCTCACAAATATATAAAAACACACAAACATATATAATTGTTTGCCAGCTAAATTATTATTAGAAATCTAGAAATATACTGAAGTGAAAAGCAAACCAAACGGTGAATTTTCTTGTCTATTTTTGGCAATATTAGGATAAGACGACCTTCTCCAGATATAACAATATCTACTTCAACACACGATTTCATATAAAAATAACCTTGTAAAACAGATTTCTCAAGATCACATTTCCAAATCTAACCCTATGTTGGTCATCCTTGATTTTTTTTCTTTTTGCAGATCTTCATATTCCTTATACAGTTTTTTGGTTGAATTGTGCATCTTTTTTCTTCTTTACTAGAGAATTCCTGGATCTTTGGGCTAGTGTTTTTTTATGGCAGCTGAAAATATCTCTCCTAGTTCGACGTGATGGTAGAGAAAACACAAAGAGTACTTGTCGTTTGAAAGAGAGTTGAGTATGTGGTAACCTCCCCTGGAGTGTTTTCTCAAGCAACCAAATGGCCAATCTATTTTCCATTTTCATATTCTCGGATTCTTACATTTCTGAAACCCACTGTGAGAGGAAAGAGACTGAACACAATGATTGTTCAGGTTAAGCAAAGGTACAATTTGTAACGTGTGAACTTGGCTTGGAAAGGTTTCCACGTTTTCCATATTCTCCTGAACTTACACCTTCAGATTATCTTTTATTTGGAAGTTTGCAACATCTTCTAAATAGAAAAGAGCACAAGGGGGTAGAGGCACTTGAAATGGACCTTCGCAACATATCGCCTCAAAGTCATATAATTTATATAAGAATGGAATAAGAAGAATGTTACATCGCTGGAAGAATGTTATTGATTTAGATGCAGAATATATATTTGATTAAATTAGTGTGTATTTTATTCATTTCTTTAAAAACTACTTCTAGAAACGGCATTACTCGTGGGATGACCTGTTATGTATATATATAAGGACGGGAACTTTCAACAAGCTATATGGATAAACTCCGGTTAAGGCCTCCCACAACGCCTCCCCCCCCCCCCTGTAGGTCCCCTACACCCCGTACCAATGACCAAGGACAACAACAACCACCCATAGTTTGTGGTCCCTATGGTGGATGGTTACACCGGATCCTCTACTGGTTAGGAGTCATCAAAACCACGTTTTATTTAACCTAATTTTATATATATATATATTATGTGTATATGTGTATATATTTTATATGTGTATATATGTGTATTTTATATATATATGTGTATATATATATATTATATATATATATATATATAAGTATATGTGTATTTTATATATATATATATATGTATGTATATTTAATATGTGTGTGTATTTTATATGTATGTATATTTTATATATATATATATATTTTATATATATATATATTTTATATATATATATGTGTATTATATATATATATATAAAATATATATATATATAAAATATATATATATATATATAAAATATACTTGTGCGTATATATATATATACACACACTTGTATGGATTTGTGTGTATAGATGTGTGTGTGTCTGATGGGGTAGGTGTGAGTGTATGTACAAGTCAACTAACATAAGCCTTTTATTTCTAAATTTTCTAAATTATCTAATTATTTGACTCAAACCATTATTTTAAGTATTACCACCCCACATTAATTCCTCAATTTGTATGTGTGGATGTGTGTGTCTGTGGAGGTAGGTGTGAGTGTACGTGCAAGCCAACCTACATAAGTCTTTTTATTTGTAAATTTTCTACTCTAACCATAATTTTCAGTAGCACCACTCCACATAAATTCCTCAATTTAAGAATGACCTGTAGTATCTATTTCATACTATTAACCTTAATTGAATATATATCTGACCAGAAATGCTTTTTTGAAAATCAGTCATATGGAACTATTGTCATTTTGCCTGACGGTTTGAAGTTTACAACACCACCTGCCTCTTTGAGGTCAAATACCAACCCTACTATCATCTACAAACTGACCAATTAGAATTAAGACTATTCCTGCTGACAACATTAAATTATTCCTAACAAGTTCATATGTCCCAAGGCTCTGATACCATCAACACTATAAACACAGAGCTGGCATATCTAAGAACTGACTAACTGCCTGATGAGGTCATAGCCATTCACTGGCTATCATCAATATATATATAGCAGTAAATAAAGGATTATGAGTTCATGCAATTTACTTATGTTTCGTCACTATATATATATATATATATATATATATATATATATATATATGTGTGTGTGTGTGTGTATATATATATGAAAGACGTAAAATAAGAAAATTATAAAAATTAACTTTATAATTATAAAATTTCACTCCAACTAATTAGTTTCTGAAAGGGAATAAACATGGTTTCTGAATGGAACGCATGGAGAAACTTTTCGTCATCAGGAAGTTCGTTCTCAGCTAAGTTACCAGGCGAAGCGTGGACATAGGGAACTTATACAAAAATAATTCTGTGGATGGAAAAAAGTAAGCGTGGACTAAATTCCAACATATTGAAAAAATCACTGCCTACTTGGTCGGTGGCAAATTCAAAAGAATCAATCACGTGTCATCGAGATTAATCAGTGAGGAGTGAGGTGTTAAAAAGACAGTGGCCGAGCCATTACTATGAACTATAGTAGCTGTTTTGGCAAATGTTTGCTCAACAAAATAATTTGGAGATAATTATAAAGATATAGTATATCTACCAACATATATATGCAGTTGCATACCTATGCTAGCAAATATATAGGTTTTGTCTTAGTAACTTTGTGGTTCAATGCTATATATATATATATATATATATAAGAACGAGTAGGACCCCGACGGCTGACCTCAAGCCGTTTCGACGGCTAATTCTTGGGCAAATAGATTTAGTCCAGAATTAGCCGTCGAAACGGCTTGAGCTCAGCCTTCGGGGTCCTACTCGTTCCTATTACCCACTCTACTACCCTAAGTATTGAGTACTTTGTCTGCGTTATGGTCCCCCTGGTTCCTTACCACATTTCCTTCGTTATATATATATATATATATATATATATATATATATATATATATATATATATATATATATATATATATATATATATATATATATATATATACATATATAAATATATATATATATATGTAGGGATATTTGCTTTTCTAGAGAATTCCTGGAGCTTTGGGCTAGTGTTTTATATGGCAGCTCAAAATAGTTATCCTAGTTCAACGTGATGGTAGAGAAAACACAAGAGTATTTGTTGTTTGAAAGAGAGTTGAGTCTGTGGTAACCTCCCCTGGAGTATTTTCTGAAGCAACCAAATGGCCGATCTCTTTTCCATTTTCATATTCTCTGTGAAAGTTGAAAAACAAAATCAATAAAGCTTGGGAGAGGAAATGGTGTATATATTTTATCAAATGATTCTATGTACATACTTTATGATATATATATATATATATATATATATTTCCCTCACCAACAGATTGGTTTTTGCACTGAACACAAAACCCACTCCTCCTACTGAGTATTTGTTGTGTTCTTCACTGCCGATGTAGTGATGAGCTGGCTCTTCTTCCCGATCATCACACTCCTCATGGGCTCATCGTGTAGGATCCTGTGTTCTTGGATCGCAAGTATCTGTATACCACTCTCCTCGAACAGATGTCCCAACTCCTCTCTCTTCTCCAGCGTCCGAATAGTCCTCACATTCAAAGTGCCCATTCTGATTGTTCTTCTGCAGGACAAAACTGCATTCTTTATATTTGTCTCAGAGACAGCTGATCCATCATCCACTGGCTCTCTCCGTGGCTCTAAGCCAGCAGAGTCATAATGACCAGGCTGCTCCTTGACAGTGTAATTAGGGGCTCTAACCCTAGTGTTGTTAGATCGACTCTCCATATTTCTTTTCAATGGCTGACAATACCTTACCGGCGCCACTCGAATAAGGTAGTTATTTAACCCATAAATGGAGCCCTAACAGGTACTACCACCCCGGGCCAGGCAGACCTGGGAGTCATGATAACTAAGTGGTAACTCCACATTCACCACATCTGAACTCCCGAACTGGAGCCTTGCCACTGGATGTAGTTTAATGTCATACCCAGGACATGCCTATCTCCCCGCGAGTGTTGAGGGTGACCTTCAATGGAAACCCAAGACTGACAGTCATCTCAGCCTATAGTCCAACCGAGGGGGACAGTGATGGGAGTGCGGAAGAGTTCCATGAAGAGGTGTGTAGAGCTGTCAACACCACTCAGGCACACAGTATCCTGCTTGTTTTGGGGGACTTCAATGCACATATGAGTAAGGTGGGTAGTGAAGATCCTTGCTGGTACTTCCATAACAACACCAACCGAAATGGAAGACTATTGAGAGACACCCTGCTGGAGGCGAACTTAGTGGCGACCAACCTAAGGTTTAGGAAGAATCTGGGGAAGATGTGGACCTACATCTCAGATATGCACCTGTCCAAGTCCCAGATTGATTTCATTCTGGTGAGGAAAAAGTGGCGGAATAGTGTTCTGAACACGGAACCATACAGCTATTTCAGTACACTGGGTAGTGACCACCGGCTTGTTATGAGTGAGGTCCGAGTGAGCTTAAGAAAGAGCAAGGCTCAGCCCCGGAGAGCAATCTATGACTGGGGAGCTTTCAAGGAAGATGATAAGCTACAGGAGAGGTTCACAGTGGAAGTGAGAAACAGGTTTAGTGCTCTGTGTGGAGAGTCAGAGGAGAGAGAGATTGGATGGACTGAGGAGAGTGTGACGAGCAGGTATGGCACTTCACACATTGCAGTGGCGGAAGCAAGTGAAACCTTGGTACCGAGGAAAAATAACAAAGGGAAGCACGTCAGCTCTGCAAACCCAAAACTGTGTGCAGCCAGAGAACACCTGAAAGCTACCATGGACCAATTCTATGCTGATCCTACGGAGGAGAGGATGGAGACTGTGGAGGTGATGAGGGAAGAGCTCTGTACCGCTTACACTGAGGTCAGAGAGGAGGCACTGATAGAGAAGATCAGAAGTGTGGAGAGAGCAGTTGACAGATCTGGATGTAAGGAGAGCTGGATGATCATCAACGAGATCACAGGGAGGAAGGGAAGGTGTTCGAGTCAGATCCAGGGAACGGGGCCCGAGGATAGGAAGAGGAAATGGCTAGACCATTTTAGGACCCTACTAGGAGAGCCACCCTCCATAGCCCAGAGCACTGGGGAGATCAGGGGGCTGTTTGAGGAACTGGATGTTGAGACAGAGCCCTTCACCAGAGAGGAGCTTCAGAGAGCGAAGAAGAAGATCAAGGAGGGCAAGGCTCATGGAGTAGAGGGAGTGGCATCAGAGGTGATGAAGAGGTGTGATTTTGATGATATCATCCTGGGGTTCTGTAACGGGGCACTGGAGAAAGGAGTTGCCCCGAATCAGTGGAGGATCAGTAACATCGTCCCAGTGCCAAAGAAGGGAGATCTCTCTAACACCAACAACTACCGGGGGATATCACTGACGTCACTTGTGGCAAAGACCCTCAACAGGATGATTCTTAACAGGATCCAGCCTGAGATGGAGAAGAAGCTCAGGTACAACCAGAACGGCTTCAGAGAGGGTAGATCAACCACCAGACATCCTGATGCTGAGAAGGATATTAGAGGGAGCTAGAGCAAAGTGCCTTCCTGCGGTCATGGTTTTCATTGACTTTAGGAAGGCCCTTCATTCTGTGGACCGTTACTGCCTGATGAAGATCTTACAGACTTATGGAATCCCCAAGAAGATAGTGGACCTGATATCACTGCCTTTCACCAACACCAAAGCCCAAGTCATTACACCTGATGGGATGACAGAGTTCTTTGAGATACTGGCTGGAGTGCTCCAGGGAGATACATTGGCTCCCTACCTTTTTATCATCGTAGTGGACTATTGTATGCGCCTTGCACTGGAGAAACACCAGGACTCTGGCTTTAGTGTATCACCGGCTCAGAGCGGGAGAGTTAGGGCGAAAAAGGTATCGGATGCTGAATTTGCCGACGACATAGTTTTGGTGACAAATACAGTGAAGGAGGCAGAGGATTTGATGCGGGAGGTTGAGACTGTGTCGATGAGTGTGGGGCTGAGAATGCACGAGACTAAAACAAAATATCTGGTAGAGAATGTTGAGAAGCCAGAGGGGATCACTAATGTAGGCGGGAAGCCGCTGGAATTGGTTGAGGACTTCCTGTATTTGGGAGCAAAGATTGGGAATACGGAGGATGATCTGGTTGAGAGGAATAGCAAGGCCTGGGCTGCGTACCACAGCTTGAGATCGGTGTCGAAGTCGGACCTTCGTGGAGACTTGAAAATCCGCCTCTTCATTGCTGTAGTGGAGTCTGTGCTGCTGTATGGGTCTGAGACTTGGACACTGACCTAGAAACTCACTCAGAAGGTGGATGGGTGCTACACGAGAATGCTGAGGATGGCTCTGAACATTAATCAGTATACACTGAGGATGAAAAACTCAGAGCTGTATGGGAGCATCCCAAAAGTCAGCTCAAAAGTGACACAGAGGAGACTGAGGTTAGCTGGATATGCTCACCGACATCCAGATTTGACATTGCACACAGTGTTCCATTGGGAGCCCCTACATGGACACACTAGAAGAGGAAGACCAAGGTTAACGTATGTTGATGCCCTAAGGACAGACACTGGTCTGTTGGAGACGCAGGACATGGCAGCGATTATGAGGGACAGAGACCGCTGGAGAGAACTCGTCCATGGATCTCGGGAATTGTACCCGCCTTAGATATATATATATATATATATATATATATATATATATATATATATATATATATATATATATATATATATATATATATATACATATATAAATACATATATACATATATATATATACATATATAAATATATATATTTATATATATATATATATATATATATATATATATATATATATATATATATATATATAAATATATATATATGTGTATTATGTATGTGTATATATATATATATATATATATATAAGATTATATCTTTATATATATATGTGTGTGTGTATATATATATGTGTGTGTATGTATATGTGTATATGTCGGTCAAATTAGGTTTCTACTTAAGATATATGGTATTGGTTTCAACGTAGACAACTCTGTATGATGCTCTGCTTAATTTCAATCCATTTGCTATATTCCCTTACTGTCATTGTTCAATGTAACTAAAATGATACAGGATATTTTCGGTTATGTAACTAGTATGATAAAATGTCTTTAATAATCCCTCTCGTGCTTTGAAAACGAGATGTTAGTTTCTGACTATTTACGGCGGTTTCTCCCCAAACAATGCGTTTGTAGACGTCAGTTTACATTGCTCACTATTTAAAATTACATGCCAAAGAGATGTTGTATGTCAGAGAAATATCAAATGAGTAAATAGACGAATGATCCTTTTGCATCTGTCTTCAAAGTGTGAATGCTAAGTTCGAATAATTAGAATGCTGTCGAATTCAATCAAAT
This sequence comes from Eledone cirrhosa, assembly GCA_964016885.1. Classification (NCBI taxonomy): domain Eukaryota; kingdom Metazoa; phylum Mollusca; class Cephalopoda; order Octopoda; family Eledonidae; genus Eledone; species Eledone cirrhosa. Next base: position 72,976,155 of record OZ024743.1, read on the forward strand.
CAATACAAGCGAAATACGAAATTATTTGAAATTGAATACGATTTATCAACTTGCTTTAGTAGCTGAAATTATATCAATTTTAACGTAAATCAAAAGTTTATCCCGTAAGCTATCACATGATATTTGATATATTGTTAACTCTTTCTAAACACTCTTTTGAGATTTTACTTAATTCTACTAAATCTAAATTTGAACAAGTTATTAGTTTCATGGAACTAGAATTATATCCGCTAAAAGTGTCATCAAATATCCTGGGATTCTCTATGTTTCTACTCTATGTTGATTTCAAATATCTCATGAATTTCACCTAAAACTTCAAATGGAAGATTATATCTCGTGGACTTATATTTTTTATAGTATTATGTATGGAAATATCTGCTTAATATTACATCACTTAAGGCTTCATTCACAAATATCGAAATTGATATTGCCTTCCTGAAGGAAATTTTCAAATATTTGTGGTTGTGTATTCGAAATTTCGACATTAATCCACTAAAAACTAATGCATTTTAATGTCCCTATTTTGATTACATTGTAACTGAAAAAACACTCATCAGGGTTGATTTGAAATGGTATTTGCATGAATGCATCCTATTAGTTGATAGCCTCAAATTATAATTGAACTAATGGATACAGATCATATCAGTTTTTATTGATACATGTAAGTCATATTTCAACATAACACGTTCAATGTAAAACGTTGTTTTGCGTTTTTGTTGCCTTTACATTCTTCTAGGTTCCACATACAGATAAATGTATCAAGGATATTTTTTTCCAATATAATTATATATTTTGTTTTTATACTTAATATTCTACTATGACACGCTGTTACGCCCTTTCTATGGGCATTTCACTTCTCTGGGATTGTTCATGTTCTAATTTCTGATCTGTTCTAACTCTCGTGGATGGTTTATTATTAAGATTCCCCTTACTTTCAATGAATGCATGGTGTAGTGTAATTGTATAACAGACTTTCAGATTTTCAATATCATTTGTTCGTTGTCTTTGCCTGCGGAACAAAGTTTCTAGAAGTTTCCTAGACGTTTAGTTACATAACAATACGTACGAGTGAACATGAGATATTGTTTATATATGTACTAGCAGAATGGCCCGGCGTTGCTCCGGATTCTAAATATAGATTGGCATGTTTATCCCTCCTTTCTGAAACAGTACAGAGATGTACGGAATACCTCGGCCTCGGATGGCGTCTAAATGTTGTTCTTATAAAAAAACTTCGTCTTAGATTACCAGGGGTTTTTTTCCGCGCGAAGAAAATCAATACTTTATCGCGAAATAAATACCTTTGTTTATATTTTGTTATTGTGTATGCAAAATTATCTATACACGAATATATAATTATATATATATATTAAAATAACAGATTAAAGTGTAAGCAAAGAATCGCTGCTTTCACCATTAACGGGATCTTCTGAAACTAAAAAATTCAATCTGTGAACGCAGAAGTAAATATTTCGAAAGACGTTACACACTATATATATATAAACACACACATATAGCGTCATAATGCCCTAATACACACAGATATTATAAGGGCGCACGTTATATCTATGTATCTATCTAAAAAGAAAGACTAAGAATTATAGAGAGAGATCGCTAAATCGCCTAATACGGTCCCTAGCGCATTGAAAATTTGAAATATATTTTGCTCAAAACACTCACAGGACCGTAAGTATTAACTGTGTAAAGTTTGAAAACAATCGGTTGGATGGTTCTCGAGTTTTAGACAGACAGACATTCTCTGTTTTAGATATATAGATTATGTGTGTGTGGAAATGAGATATATTGTTCTTGTCATTTATATAGTCGGTGTTGTGAAGGCGTCCCTGAGCAGGAAGTGGCAGCAGCTGGAAATCCGCGTGCAATACACTTATTTAGGACACCGGATGTTTGCATGATTTGTTTTGTTGTTGTATACGCCATGAACAAATATATAATGGCTGGCATTCTGAACGTAATACTTGTCTCTTTTTTGTATATCACGAAACCATCCTTATTAATTTTAAAAGGTGTAATTGTCTGTGCAAGAGGAGTCTCCTCCATAATCTCCTCTCCGTAGCTCATAATTGTAGATTAGTATAGCCTCAATACAGAGAATACCAAGGGTTTAAGTCTGCAATGGACTGGTGTCCAATCAAGAGAGGATTCTTGTACTATCAGTCACTTAACACCAATAAAATGGGAATAAAGTCGACATGATGAGGATTGGAAAAAACTATAATATTCGTTTCTACTTTTGTCACAAGGCCAGCAATTACCCAGTACATTAATGGTACTTTATTTTATCGACCTCGTAATGATGAAAGACAAAGTTAACCTCGGCGGGATTTGAACTCAGATCATAAAAGGCCGTAACTCTAAGCTGCAAAGCATGGTGTACGACTCTCTACCGATACTGCCAATCCCTATAATATTACGGAATCAATGTGTATAATTTATCTATTATCAACGTTGCCTTATATGGATTGAGTTCAAGATGTGGCTGCTATTACCGTATTATTAGTATTTTGTATAAAGTCTGGAAATTTTCATTTCGAATGTTTCCGGTATAAAATCTTTATTCCCATCCTTATGAACATGACTATTACGAAAATGTATTCTGTCCCTGTCTCTATTGGGTATCATTTCAAATATTTCCCCATATTTGTGTCTCATGAATTTTATACAAAGAACTGCCAATACCAAGCAATATATTATTTAATGGTTAAATTAGAGATATTATCTTATCCTGAGTCAAACTTGTATAGTGTTTTAAGGAAGAACACAACCTATCAGAATTCTCTATGGGCTGTTTTACATATATAATACCATCATATTTTATGGAAAGAGAAAAAAACAAATATATACAGTCTATGGTGTTGTTTTATGATTATTATATATGAATCATGGTACAGGTTCATATTAACGAGTGTTTAACTCTATCCTGAGACATGTGTCTCCTATCCAGTTGGAAGGTCATAGAAAGTATAATATATATTAAGAACTTTATTCCTCTTTATCCCCTCACCACCATCTAGCAACACACTATTATCTCCTATCATGAAAGAGCTGTTAATAATGGTAGCGACTGTACTAGTTGTCAGTAAAATAGAATCATAAATGGTTTCCAGGTGGTAACGAATCAATAATAAAATATATTTCTGTAAATGTGTTCCTCTGCCATAACAGAGTAAGCCATTCCAACCTTTTACAATAAATAAAATTCTTTCGATGTTTTTTTACTGCTCGGCTAGTGTATATGTAATAGTTATTACATTTTCTATCGTAGAGAGATAGTAGTATGATATCACAATATAATAACTTATGTCACACAAAATACATTTTCTTATGGCAACTATTCAAACACTACCTTCTAAACTTGCCAATTTCTCTCACATTAGCTATGTCCAATTAATGCGAATATTTTTATGTGATTTCCTTTGAACTTAATTCGTATTCTTGTACTGTTATATTCATTTGAAATGTACATTTCAAAGGTAAAGTTATATTATTATTCTCTCCCTCCTCTCTTCACCTTCTTACTATATAAATGCCTAAACTTTGTGAAACTTATTTTGAATAGTTCCAGTCCAAATTACCACCTCTAGCAAAACTCAGCGAACATTAGAACGAAATTACTGCAAAGCCAGGTATATTTATTGTCGCATTGAAACAGGCCTGCTTGTAACGTTGTGTATTCCACATGATTTGATAGATAAAAATAGCCATTCAAATCACTGGCAAAACACTGTAGAGTTCATCTAGAGCTGAGTTGTAGGATTGGTATAGAAGCCATCTGATGTGTTTAGTAACTGACTATATTCTCCAAACAATATGACTGAAGTAAAAATTTAGTCGTCTGTAAAATATATTGCTTCGTCAGCTCCTTGAATTAGAAGTTGTTTTTAACTAGGATTTTAACCTTTTTTCCATTGTTGAAGCTGGTTCATCATTTTCGTAGATGGCTTTCTAACTGTCAGTTATTTCAGATACTCGTTTGTATTTGTTAAGTTCATTAAAAGAAGAACTATTTTGTTATTCATGTTTCGTAGATATTTACATCGTCATTAACATAGTTTTGAGGTCCTACAATGGAAACGTTTTAATAGTTTTCTATGCTCATCAGACCTCTATCCCTCTGTAAAAATGCGAAATATAATATACTATATTTGATTTGATCTCTGTATTCTAAATGCAGTCATTTAATCCCCGTTTTGTTTTCTTCCGTATATTAAGTCTTGCTAGAGTATATCAATGGTCAATTGAGACTATTACAACTTATTTCAAGATGTTGATTGCTATTTTAAGTGCTAATATTATGTCCCTATAATATACTTTCATAGCCATTTCTTTTATTTGTGTACTCTGTGTAATATCTATTTCATTGAGCCATGCGTCAGTATCTCTGTGTTTCATCAAATGCTCGTATCGTAGTTTCTTTATCCCACATATTAATGATTTTTACTAATTTTGCATTCTTCAAGTATGCGGTGGCGCCTTATTCTCGTCGAAATTTTTCGACATTCTGTCTCGTTAATTAATTGTTTCTACTTTGGGCACAAAGCCAACAATTATCCCAGTGTATTACTGGTACTTTATTTTATCGACCCCGTAAGGATGAAAGGCAAAGTTAACCTCGGCGGGATTTGAACTCAGAATGGAAAGAGCCGTAACTCTTTGCTGCAAAGCATGGCGTCCGATCCTCTACCGATACCGCCAATCCACCGCCCTGTAAATTAATGTAATCACTGTTATATTTTTTCCGTGGTCTGTCACCCTCAGCGTATAAGTAGAGAGTGTCCATACACAAGAGAGTTTTGTTTAATATCTGACTATAGATCTGTTTAACATCGTAGTTAAAAGGTGTAATGCTAGATGGAGAAGTTGTGAGAGGGATTCCTCTTGGAAGGTTTTTCTTTAAGATCAGATGCCTTTAAATTCAGATGTTTGTTTTCGTTGGCATGATATATCCTTGAGCAAGGTATTTACTTTTGCTTTGCTCCAGTTCACTTGTAAATTATAGGATTTACAAGGTATTATAGTGAAGGCGCGTGGCTTAGTGGTTAGAGCATTGGGCTTGCAATCGAAAGGTCGTGAGTTAAATTCTCGGACCGGGTGGAGTGTTGTTTCCTTGAGCAAGACACTTTATTTCACGTTGCTCCAGTTTACTCAGCTGTAGAAATGAGATGATAGGACTGAGGTCCCTATCAATAAATCACCCAAGACACCTCCAACGAAATATAACTTCGAGCAGGCCAGCTTAATCTGCGTATTATTACGAGTTAGTTTTATCTTTAATCACATGTGCTAAGATGTTGTTCCCCTGGGTGTGCTTGTCAAGTCTGATATCCGTGACATCCAGCACCTCATTCAATTTTTCTCCTTGGAATTAGGTGAGCCTGTCACATGTGACATCCCTTACAGCCAGCATCTCTTTCATATATCTGTCCTTGTAAAATATAATAGACAGAAATTTGTTATATCTTTATCTCATGGAATGTCATTAATTTCTTAAGAAGTAAATCACAAGAGTTATTGGCTAGGGTGCCTGTCGCATGATCGTAAGGCCATATGTTTGTTTTCGGTGGCATGATATATCCTTGAGCAAGGTATTTACTTTTGCTTTGCTCTAGTTCACTCAGGTAGCAAGAACTAGTTATACCTGTAAGACAAATTGCCACACTTGTCACAGAATATGTCCCATTGAATCTCCCTGAATAAAAACTATTTCACGATATGTTGATGATTAATTTTCTGCCATTCAGGTGGAATCTTCATATTTATGTCAAAAGTATTGTGTGCTGGAATATATCATATATAGTGAAATATGTAGCACAGCATCTGTACTGTGTAACATCTAGGATCATAAGATCATCTCCATCTGTCACTGGTTCATATTTGCATTATATGTGTGCGTGCGTATGTTTATATACAAAAATATTATGTAGAAGTTGAGCACAGGATTGTTGCAAATATAAATGAAAGTATATGTATATATATATATATATATGTGTGTGTGTATGTCTGTGTGTGTGTGCGTGTGTATGTGTGTGTGTGTGTGTGTGTGTGTACACTATATATACACATAAACACACATAGATATCTATATATATTGAAAACTACATATGTTGACATATATTATACGAGATGAGATGTTCACTTAGATTGAACTGTAAGTATTATTAGTTACATTCTTACAGAGATAGCGATATATCGTAACACATATCTGTACATATGTGTATAAGTATGTGTTGCATATGTGTGTATGTGTGTGTGTCTGCGTGTGTGCATATATTTATGAGTTTACGTGCGTACGAGTATGTGTGTGTGTATCTTCGTGAAAGCATATCGCTTATGATATTACTACACTCTATGTGTCCACTTGTCGCATCGCTTATTTCAATAGAGTCAATTTAATTTTCCATTTTTTTTTTTTTTTTTGTATCGATTTTCCACTCGGCTTCACATCAAGGCTTCTCTCATCCTCTCAAGAGAAGGCTTTCATATACGATTTTTAACTCACGCTTTCTTTAATAGTTGTTATATATTGCCATGGATTGAGAATGCTGTTTTTTATCACGTACCTTATCTTACGTGTTGCTATACACATCAGCTAAGACATGTTCACAACATTCCATTATATAAATATGTGTGTGAGTGTGAGTGTATGTGTGTGTGTGTATTTGAGTGTGTGTGTGTGTGTTATATGTATATATATATATATATATATATATATATATATATATATATATATATATATATATATATATATATATATATATATATATATATATATAGGTATATATTTGTATCTGTCTATCTATGTATCTATATATTTATATATTTATATAGCTCCGTAGATACATATGCAAACATTCATATGAATGCTTATATACACATACATACACAGGCATATATATATATATATATTTGTATGTGTGTGTATGTATGTGTATGTGTGCGCGCGCGCGCGCGTGTGTGTGTGTATGCATTTTGCTATATGTGTGCCACAACACAAATGACAGTAATAATTCTCCATCTCTATAAATTTTCCCAACTATATAAAAGGATCGACTATTATTCGAATTTCAAATTTCAATTTTTCGCAATACTTTTACTCCACCCGCATTGCATATAAGTATGTTTACATATATATATATATATATATACATATGTCTGCGTGTGTGTGTTTGTGCGCGCACACATATGCCTGCGTGTGTATTTGTGTATATATGGTTGCATGTGTATAAATATATACGTATTAAACCACACACACACACATATATATATAAACATTTTGTTTCATATAGGCATGTATGTGTATGTTATTCAAGCATTATATTTTCACCATAATGCATATTGAAAACCTATCACAACGACACACAAATCAAAGCATTTTAAGAAGTGAAATATTAATAAAATTGCTGGGAACTTCACTACATTTAAATGCGTATTTATTATGAAAAAATATTTAAAATTCGTAAAGATTTTAAAATTTATACCCTGCATTTTCTTTATCAATTTCAAACGAAAGCAGAAAAAAATCTGGCAAGTTATAATGCTAATATAAGAGATGTAATGCAGCTGTCTATTGTGAAGAAACTAGGAGGATATGTAATGCATTTACAAACGAGCACCTCATGCAACTTACAAACGCACACGCACAAACAACGCCAACCACTCACACCTCGAAACATATATATGATATATATATATATATGTATATATGTGTGTGTGTGGGGGGGTGTCTGTGTATGTGTGAATGTATGTAGGTATGTGAGTGTGTGGGTGAGTGTGTACGTATACATGTTTGCCTGTTATTGCATGTTTGATACTACAGGCTATACGCCACCACGCATATCTTTTTCTATCTCTATCGCTATTTATATATATATATATATATATATATGTGTGTGTGTGTTGGTGAAGGGTTGGGGGGAGTGGCTGTGTAAATGTGTAACTCTGTGTATCTAAATGCCTGCGCTGGTGTGTCTAGCTACAACACAAAATGTTACGTTATTAAATATAGTTCATGAGTTTCACAAGTACGTTGAGAATTTCAAATAGAAAGAAAGCAACGAAGAATAAGGAAACCAGATATTGAATATAACAAATGTATTTGAGAATGCAAAAAAATATGATTCCATAGATTATTATGAATCGAAAAGCTATAGCACAGCATTGCACAAATTCAAATTCATTTGAAGCTAAATGGAAACTCGTCTAACTTATATATTTTATCCATTTGGCAAAAAATATATATATATATATATATTTTTATTTTTATTTTTTGCTATTCAGTAATATATATCTTGCATATTGATTTATAGTATCATTTATTTCAAGAGTGTCGGAGAATATGCATAATATTGATTTCTTGCATTGGCACAAGACTATAATTTATTGGGTGGTTTATTCAAATAAAGTGGTCAAAGTACATGACTTATGAAAAACATTGTCTCTGCAAACATGAATATTTGAAAATGTTTTCCTTGTGGTATTTGATATTAGAATGTAGACAGATTAACCAAAATTTAATACGTCATTGAATATGGTTCTCTATCGGTTTTACAATGTATATAATGCGATCGAAAGTTGTCGGTTCTACAATGTATATAATACGATCGAAAGTTTGTCTGAATATTTTGAAGCAAAGTATGGAGAAAGAATTAAATTTCCATTAATGTAGAAAGGATAATAATATGACAAAGACAATTGAGTTGGATCTAAATGTTATGTTTGGTTGTAAAAGCAAGAGAAATATCTTCTTCTTCTTCTTCTTCTTCTTCTTCTTCTTCTTCTTCTTCTTCTTCTTCTTCTTCTTCTTCTTCTTCTTCTTCTTCTTCTTCTTCTTCTTCTTCACCCACATATTTTTGAGAGGGTTGTCAGTGCAGCAGCTATACCTGAAGTGACACTCTCATCTCCAAGATACCTATGCTATTAAGTAACGTTACTGTAAAGACTTTTCGGATGAGAGGGTCGTGGGGGCAGAGTCCTAAAACACTCCTTGCAGCGGATCCGTCAGTAGCAATCGTCTCTAATTGATACGACGGGATCCCCAAGTGAGACCAACCAAAATGTCCAGCGATTATTTCCTGAGACATTGTACCCATATGTCCATAATATCGGAGCAGTGTTCTCTGAATTCTAGCCGGAACGAAACCCTGATCTTCGAGCTACGCACTCTATCGAGAATTCGGAGGAACACCAAGTGAAATATAATTCAGTAATCAATGAAATATAATATAGTAATGAAAGTATATCCGTGGCGCAATGTTTAGGATGTGTGTTTAATGCCTTAACAAAACTTGATGACTGATTTACTGTATGTATACCTATCTACTTGCATACATACTTATATACATACATATACATATACACATACATAAATATATACATACACACATAAATACATATATACATACTTACAAAATACATACATATATACATACACACATATATCTACCTACATACACACTCGCATACGTACATAATATATAGGAACATACACACACATACATACACAGATACACACATGCATATATATATACATACATGCATTCATACATACATTCATACATACATAGATACATAAATATATACATGCATACATACATAGATACATACATTCATGCATACATAAATACATAAATACATTCATACATACATACATACATACATACATACATACATACATACATACATACATACATACATACATACATACATACATACATACATACATACATACATACATACATGGCAAAGAACTACCGACCCATTGCATGCCAGAACCTGATGTATAAGATGTATACAGCCTGCCTGAACCTATTCCTCCAAGATCACTGTGAAAATAATAACATCATCACAGATGAACAAGCAGCTGGAAAGAAAGGGGTTTGGGGATGTGCTGAACAACTCCTAATCAACAAAACTGCGATGTCGGAGGTGCGACAACTTAGGAGGAATATGACTACAGTCTGGCTGGACTACAGGAAAGCTTTCGATTCTGTTCCCCACTCTTGAATGATAGAGGCCCTCCAACTTGCTAAAGTCCCAGACATTATTGTCAGAGCCATAGAGAGGCTGTCTTCTTCTTGGGCTACTATCCTAAGGTTAAAGACAGACAGGAAGGACTCTATTGTCACTGATAAAATAAAATATTGCAGGGGTATATTTCAGGGGGACAGTCTCTCTGTGCTATTATTCATCTTGCAATTAAACCCCTTGTCCTTTCTGCTCAAGAAATGTGAGGGATACATCATTGGCTCACAGGAGGACAGAAATACGAACCTAACCCATAACTTCTTTGTGGACGATCTGAAACTCTATGCCAAGAACATGGATGGGATGAAGACAAATCTTGACCAGGTTACAACGTTCTCAAAGGATATAGGAATGGAGTTTGGCCAAGATAAATGCTCATACATGACTGTAAAGCGGGGAAAAACAACAACCCAATCTAGCAACATTGTCATCAATGGCCTAACTGTTTCACCGATATCTGATGAGGATTGCTACAGATACCTGGGGATAGATAAGAACATATCCTATAATGGTATCTGTAATAAAGGACGTGTAACCAGGGAATACTACACCCGATTAAGAAAGATCTGGTCATCGGAACTCTCTGCGCAAAACAAAACAGTGGCTCACAATATGTTTGCTGTGCCTGTCCTAACACCAACGTTAGGAATACTCAATTGGGCGATAGACGAAATCCGAGAAGTTGATGTTGGAACTCGAAAAATATTAAACAACACCGGAAACTTCCACATCAACAGTGACATAGACCGCCTTTACTTGAAACGAAAGCAGGGAGGCAGAGGCCTAACATTAGTCCAGACAAAATTTGAATGTCGCATCATATCTCTCCGACATCTACGAACCTCGAAGCGTAGGAGCCCATTTCTCGAGCAAGTCTATCTGCATGAAACAGATAAGATCATGAGAGTTGGGAAGGAACTCCTTGAGAGATATTCCATGTGTGATAATCAAAAACTCAAACCCAGGGATGTCGCTCAGCAGTATCGCAGTGAATCCATGGATGAAAAACTGCATGCTTATCGCAAAAAATCATGCATGGATATGTAGCCAGGAAGCTCCAGAGTGGGAGTAATATAGATAAGGAAAGTAGTCTATCTTGGACAAACAACCGCTAGATTGGCTCCTACTTTGAAAGATACGCTTTTGCAATCCAAGAACAGGAGATTAACACGAAATACCTGATTCAAAAAAGGGATAGGCATGCAGGCAAAACACCTAGATGTGATAACAAGTGCAGACTCTGCAGAACTAACATCGAGGATATCACCCATGTCATCAGCAGCTGTCCAAAGATGTCATCGCGGTACTATGTACCTATGAGGCATGATGTAGTGGCCAAAAACTGTACAGTGCAGTTCGTAAAAACGATAGCCCCGATAATAAACACATTAAAAGCTACAACAATGTGGAAGACATCCATGTACATAATATGAAAGAATACTGGTGGAATGTTCCAGTAAAAACCCCAATAAAATGCAGGCATAACAGACCAGATATTATGATATGGGACAGGGAGAAGAAAGCATGCACAGTAGTGGAAATTAGCGGCCCAGCAGATGCCAATATAATGTCAAAGATTAGTGAAAAGGAGAATATTTATGCAGAACTGGTGAGAAATCTGCACATACTCCACCCTGATTACACCTTCAGATTTATGCATGTGATTATTTGGGCACTGGGGTATGTTAGTAACTGCCTCAGTACAAATATTGAGAAGCTAGGCTTCACAGGAACAGAGAGAACACAAATAGTTAGGAAATTACAAGTAGAATCCATTAATGGAACAGTAAAAATATGTAAAACATTCCAGAAACTGTGCATCTAATAACTGCATATACACATGTATAGATGCCAAGCATATACACATGCACACATACAACTCAAAACATACGGATCGACACATACAATAACATCCATGTCTACACATGCATACATACATATCTACCTAGTTGATGTTGTGTAAATTCCAATGAGAGAGTCTTGTGTCTATGTTAGAAACCGACTCTCTCTCTATTGGTAAAACTTTGTGAAATTATAAAACCAGAAGAACATACATACATACATACATACATACATACATACATACATACATACATACATTCATACATACATACATACATACATGCATATGTATATGTGTCTATGTGTGTGCGTGAAAGACTCTTAAACTCAGTAAACTCCAGCTGAGAAGACGTAAGTTCAATGCAATACAGTTCTCTTTACATCAATAACTGTGGTATTTCAGCTGTAGCGTCTTCTCTGAAGGCATAAATACGAACAAAAATATCAATTAATTATATGTATGACAGTTTACATTGTGATATATAAATATATCTGTTTATTATCTGTATGAAACATACAGGTAAAATGGGAAATTTATGGTTGTAATTGTGATGAAAATTCTTGTAAACCGTTGATATTATTAGCAATATATACTATATGTGTATATTACCGCGATAGTCGAAATGTTTTAATGATGAAACTAGCTTCAATCCAAACCAAGAACTACAATGTGTTATTAACTATTTAGATATATAAACGATTTGAATTGCCCGAAAAATCTTAAATGTAAATATATTATCCAGACTTTCAGTTTAGTAAAACTCCAATCAAAATCTTTGGCATTCATTCTATAATTGTTGTTTAAGACAGAATATCTGAGTATTTAAAACTATTTTGTCTAGATTTATACTTCACAGTAAGATAAATAATATCGAATTGTGGTGGATATCACTCCTACCACCACCAGAATCTTATATATGAAATTAGATGGTTTCACTTGAGGGATCCACCTGGATTAGTTAGAGACGGTTGTTTCTGACAAGACCCACTGGAAGGAAAGTTTGATGACTCTGACCCCACGACCCTCTCAGGAATAAGTGGGTCAAGAAGAAGATAACTGTATATATATATATATATATAGTAGAATGATCGAGAATCGGAATAAACAATATCCGACATGTGTAGCAGAGGGCTCAATAGTTTGGATAAACCAGAGCTATAACTATCGTTAAAATACCAACACACAGAGATCATGCCTAAAATCACCCCTGCAGCCGAAAAAGAACGACCAGGAAGACAAAATAAATTAAATGAATGTAAAAAACTCACCCGGACCCGCTAGAAGGATGTTAAATTCTAGCTTTTGGGGTTTCTGCAATTCCTTAATCAAATCACTATCAGCCCACATAAAAATATATATGACTTCTAGTGAGGAGACGAACGAGGAAGAGCTTCTTCAACGAGTTTCCGTTCAAAAATACGGAGGGACCCACAGCCAAAAACGCACATGGTATTCAGCAAGGGAGGGAACCCCTATATTAGCGAAAGAATTCGGTGATGTGTAATTATTGTAAAAATACAAAGGATCACATATCGAATCAGAGTGCTCAGCAGACGTGTTAAAATAAACAAGAGCTATTCATCAGTCAATAAGATCAACAAAAAAATCAATAAAATTAACTGGTCAATAGCTAAAGACTGGAGCTAAATACAGTAGAATGATCGAGAATCGGAATATCGGCCCAGGAAATCACGATAAACAATATCCGACATGTGTGGCAGAGGGCTCAATAGTTTGGATAAACCAGAGCTATATATATATATATATATATATATTGTGGTAAAAAGACGGGAGGTTATATCTTCAGGAAAAACGCGCTTCCTCGCGTATAGTTTGCTAAGGTGTTGTAGAACTAAATCTCTCTCTCTCTCTCTCTCTCTCTCTCTCTCTCTCTCTCTCTCTCTCTCTCTCTCTCTATCTATCTATCTATCTATATCTCTCCCTCTCTCTCTCTCTCTCTCTCTCTCTCTCTCTCTCTCTCTCTCTCTCTCTCTCTCTCTCTCTCTCTCTATCTCTCTCACTCTCTCTCACTCTCTCCCTCTCTCTCTCTCTTTATATATATATCATGATATTAAATAAAATAAATTGAAACAAATTTATAAAACCATATTTATTTTATTATATATATTTCAAGGGCAACCAAGACAACATTGGTACGCTTTCATCGGATAAAATAGAAAGGTTGTTTTATAAATAGAGAGGTACCCATGAAAATCATACCTTATCGGTTGGAGGTGAATCTCCAACCGATAAGGTATGATTTTCATGGATACCTCTCTATTTATAAAACAAACATTCTATTTCATCTGATGAAAGCGTACCAATGTTGTCTTGGTTGCCCTTGAAATATATATAATAAAATAAATATGGTTTTATAAATATAGTTTCCATTTATTTAATATCATGGAATATTTACTCCAGTAAACTGTTGAGTGGTCTAAATAAGTTATAAACATTTATGTTTGTCGGACTTCCAACAAATTAAATACAACTTCTACTTATATATATATATATATATATGGCCATTATAACCTATGTTTATTTCTCTGGTCTTGATTTAGTCCATGGAGCGCTTGCCAGCTTAACTCGGATATTGCGTTTCGCTTTGTTTTCGACCACAGCCGAAATTCGATCCTGCTGAAATTATATTTGTATATATATATATAAGAATTAAATCAGTATTAAGCTAGTTGGACCATTATTCAAAAGAGTACTCGATACTTGGGATAGTAGAGTGTGAATATATTAGAAAGTGAAGGGTTTCGACAGCTGTGTTCTTGCCGTTTCAACTGCTATTGAAGTAGCTGCTGAAACGGCAAGAGCTCAGCCGTCGTGCCACTGACACTTTATAATACACACACACGCACATAGACACACACACACACACATACACACACACACACACACACACACACACACACACACACACACACACACACACACACACACACACACACACACGCACATTGACTCAAACACACATACATATATATCAAATTAAAAGACCATGTGACGAAAAAAATATAAGCGTCGCACCGTATTTAGGAGGTGGGCGTCCTCATTGAAATTTCATTTCACGAACATAACTATACGCAAGTGTATGTGTATGTTTGTGTAGACATGTATGTTGATTTCCTTGACGCTACGTTCTATTGGTTGCTCGTGCATGTACAACCGTGATTTTGTATTTCTTGAAATGAATCTAACATCTTTGTCTTTGTTCAATTTATCTGTGTTAAAACTGTTCATCTACTTCCATTGCTAGTAGTGTTACATCACACCTTAGGGTTTTGTTATGATGGGATCAAATTATTTGCATGTATTTCATATTTCTTACAAATCTTTCGTAACAAATTGTAGATTATATAGAAAAGTACTTATCGTAAGCTTTCAAATAATTCATGTTTATGTATATACTGTTTTATTTTGTTTATTCAAATCAATATCTTCCATATGAAGCATGTACTTTTATTCATTAGAATCCACAAAAAAATCACTCACAATTCTTTAGATATTTCAAACAGAAAACAATTATCATTCATCCACTATTTCAGATTCTGAAGTTTATGACATATTGGAAAATGTGATAAAATATAGTGGTTGTTATTGACGTTTACCAAGTTTGGTGATGCGCACAAGTCTGTATGTGGGTGTGTATTTGGTTGTGGCGAGGGAACGTGTATATACGTGTATGCCTTTTCGGTTTTGTCTCTTCCTGTGTGTCTTTTCGTGCAAATTACAGCACTTTATTTTGGGGGCTGACAGAAGATAGGGTATATATAACACCTATTTCTTCTCTTCCTCATTACGAGATTCCTCTCTCACTCTTCCCCCCCTATCTATCTCTCTCTCTCTCTATATATATATATATACATATATATATATATATATATATATATCGCTCTCTCTCTCATTCTCTCTCTCATCCTCTCTCTCTCTCTCTCTCTCTCTCTCTCTCTCTCTCTCTCTCTCTCTCTCTCTCTCTATATATATATATATATATATATATATATATATATATATATATATATATATATATATATATTTAATAACGATAACGATGTTGCTATTATTTTGTATAGACTTAACCAGAAGGTTAAACTCAATGCAAAAGGGTTCATAAAGAATAACCACCACCAAATAGTCGATATGCAAAAATATGTGTTAGTTTGACAGCATATCGACTGTTTGGTGTTTCTTATTCTTTATATATATATATATATATATATATATATATATCCGTGTATGTGTTGGTGTGTTTGCCCTCATCCCCTGATTTAGGCGTAAGGGCAATCAAATTTCACACGGCTGCCATCCCTTACTAGATTTGAATACCTCCGATTTTTCAAGATAGGGGAAATAAATTGAGAAAGAAAGGGTTAGTACGTTATTTATCTCTCCCAAAATGATCAGAAACCCTGCGGACTCAGCACGACTTGAAGTTAAAATTCAGAATATAGGAATAAAAAAATATTGTAAATATGTGAAGGGTTACAAGCCTGAGTTAAGATCGAGCTTTTGATTGAGGTCACCTTAAGCTTATTTCTAACGTAAACTGCGTCACCGTTATTATAGTAATGTACAAATTTTCTTTCATCTGAAACTCTCATGAAAATGGCGATACGTCTTGAAGCTCTATTAATGTTATTTTTATGTGAATGCAGTTAGTGTTATCATGTTCAGACTTCTCACCAGTGCGCCAAATTCAGAATGTTAATTGATTTGAAAACGTCTTTTTAGAATAACCTAGAAAGAATTAAGTATTAAAAGCTAGTCAATGTCAGCCGCAACTAAATATTGGAATTTTTAATGTTTTACCATTGACTTCTTTTTGGGAAGAATTAATTATTTTCTTTTGATCAGACAATAAATTTTCTCTTAATGAAAGAGAAAACCAATTGGGTTGATCAAACGAAAAGTCACATCGTATTGTTTTATTTTTTTATGTATATATTAGAATATAAGTCGGTAATTAAAATTCCTAACGATTCATTAAATATATCTACATAGCTATTAAGTATAGGAATGATAGTAGAAGCTATCTCAGGAAAATAATCATTTATCAATGAAATAACAAATAAATAGCATTTGGAATAAACTGTTCTTTTGCATTTTATTTCCATTTTCTTTCGAATCACTTCCATCTCCAAAGATACAAAATATTTAAGTGTAAATTGGTTTAAATATTCTTTTAATTTTCCGACTGTAAGGTAGATATGAGTGCAGGAAGATCATATATCCAAACTGTGTCTTTTATTCTCGGTGGAAAATAAAAGTATCTTATGTAGATTCCAATTTGCATGTTATGTGTCAGAGCTATTAAAATAATGTGATATTCCCCTATGTCTCCATTACCTACAAAGGTCTATTGTAAACGTATTGATGGTGATTTTGTTGGTAACTATTGTTGCAGCTGTTGAAAGCTTCAGATCAGCTTTTATGAAAGAAATATATGACATGCAAGTCCACGGCTGATTTGTCGTTTCCTATAAACCTTCGACGTTTAATTATTTCGTTGACGAGATCCCAATAAAGCCGAAACATATTTTGCATGCCAGTTTATTTCTTGTAATTTGAATGAGAGTAAAATGATACCTCAGGCGGCGAATTGGCCGTCGGATATAACTTCTTCTTCTTCTTCTTCTTCTTCTTGGAGTCCTCAAACAAATAATACCAATCCTATACTGCAGTCTACTTTTCCGCCATATCTATTTCTCATTTAACCTATATCACACTCTTCTTCACTGGAAAAAAATAGACTGTGTTCAAAGCTTGAGCGTGGATGAACTCCAGCAGATTTTAAATGCACAGGAAAGATTTTACATCATTACAGCCTCTTTATGACTCCACTGATGCAGGTCTATAAAGTAAAGTTAATTATGCCTACCCTCGGGTCTCCAATAACCATCCCCTCACCACCCGCTTATTAATTTTTCAGATTTTTCCAACTCTCTGTTTTATTACCCCCTCCCCACGCATATTAAATTTTTCTTATCGATCTGCGGCGAAATCTTACTTTACGTGGTAGCATTCCTGCGACAATTAATTTTTTTTAGACATAATAAACATTATGCATGTCAAAAACGTACATTACTAGAAATCCCATACCTTATAAGATTCCACATCGACAATATAGGAAAGTTACCGATTTTCCTCCCCCACTTATTCCAACCCACTCCATATTGTTGGGGACCTGAAAGTAAGTTTTTACTTTCTTGAACTGAGAAATTCCAATTAATGTAGACATATTGTAAGCGTCATTCAGTACATTTAATTATTTATCTTAACTTATTTTAGTGTGTTTTCTTTTTTTATTGCACTATATAATTGCCTAGATGATGACAGATAAGCTTTATGGTGTTTAGTATTCAATAATGGGGCAGGATTTCTTTACTGCCCCATTTATGCTGCTTGTTACCACCACGTAAATTCACATTGCGAAATCTTAACCAGATTTATTCCAACCCTGAGCATGCAAGAAACTTTTCTAAGATATATTTCATATTTGACACTGAATCGCTGGAGAAAAACCCAAGCAATATGTTGATGGACTAGGAATTAAAAATTCCATTAAAATTTCATTGAAACATAGTTAGCAATATTTAAAAGAATTTCTGGGGGAAATCGGACGACAAAGATCTTTAAAAGAATGTGTTTTCATGGGATGATGTCATGAATATTTGAATCCAATTCCAATTGACATAAGAAACATTTTAACTCAGCAAACATCATATTACCGTAAGTGGTTTCTCTTGGCAGAATGCTACATATATTCCTATTATATTATCAAATTTCTATCAGACTGGACACTTGTAATATTTATGAAATTATAGAAAGACATTCTAGCCGGTAATTTAAAATGCAGTCTGCAACTCAGTGTTGATTGCTTTTTGAAGGTATTTTAGCTTTCTTTACATGCCAAAGTTCTGTGAAGAAAGCAGAAATATCACAATACTTATTTTCTCTCTCCTATCAAACTGCGTCAATATTTGCCATTTCAGTTTTATTTGCAAGTGACGTCTTTGTAGTCAGTTTGTATGTCGTATTAGAGAATTCCCTAAATATTTAATCCTTATATTTTCTTACTATTTGGTAAGATATACATTTATTATTCTCGCCTCGTTTATATTCGTTTTAGTGACAACATGGATGCAAATAATTTGGAAGAGTATTTTCAAATCCATTCCAAACCGTTAATTAGTCCTACACACATTTCAGAGAAGCTTTTCGGGGAGATGTTTACTTTGCGGGAATTTGCTCCCCAAGATGCTTCAACAATAGCTCCTTCATATGATAAAGCACAAATACGCTATAATCGCACATGTAAAGGACAATGTTTAGGAAGAAAATCGATAGTAGATTAATGCAAAAGGTACAGCTATAACTGTAGTTAATGTAAATATCCAAATACTCAGAATTTACCAGACTTGGTCAACAAATTGACTGAATAAGGATATCGAGGTCACTGGTTAAAAAATAACCCGCTCTCAGTTCCAATCCCACCGAAAACGCCTTTGCATTTCATTCATCCGAGATTGCTAAAAAAAAAGAAAACAGGTCAGGTTCGTATAAGCCAAAACTGCCGGACTTCAGTTCCAGCAGAATCGATAGAGTGTTAAACAAATTGTTTCACAGCATTTGTCCCATATGTTTTCTTTTCTTGCCGTTCTGAGTTCAAATATGGCCATGGTTAAATTTGCCTTTCATTTCTTCGATGATGATAAAGCTGTCAAGTACTGTGATCAATCTAATCGTGATCAGGGGGTGCGAAAGAACATAAAAAAATATTTGTGTGCAATATAAATATATGGAGAAAATAGTACATCGATATGATAACATATTGAATAACTTTTTATCTCTTCTTTCCCTTATATATATATATATATATATATGCACATATACATGTCTATGTATGTGAATGTGCGTATGGGTATATTTGCATGAATGTATGTATATACGGGTGTATATGAGGACGTGAGTGTGTGTTTGTGTACGAAAGCGTCAAACAGTCGTCGGCTAAGATGAAATATTGAGTGAAGCTAATCTTTACCGAATTTGGAGTAATTAGCGTCGTTATATTGGGCATGCTATCTTTGCTATTTCTATTTCCCAATTCATCTCAATAAATACAGCTGCATAAAATATCTTATCAAATATTGTTGAAAAATATGTCGTGCCTGTAGTATTGTTAATGTTGTTGCTCCGATTCTTTACTTTTTTGTCTAGCGCAAATTTAGATTATGTACGTCGGCATATATATTTTATTTGTGTTAGTAGTCAAATGAATTCAAAGATATAATTCTGATGAGAGACTTTCATATATAGCACATCACAAAAATTGGAAGTGACTGGCTCGTAATAATATAGATTTAGGTTGCTATGGAAACAGAATTCTATGGTGGAATGTTTTCTTCTTTATTCTACCAAATCTTACAGATTACATTAGCAGTTCTTTTTAAATTAAATTGTATTCATATAATCATTATATAATATTTTACATATCTTGATCTGATATAGTATGTAAAATAAAATATAACGTGTATAAATGGAATTTATGAATAAAAATAATAATTGTACATATCAACTTTAAGAAAACACGTTGATGAGGAATAGAAACAGGTGTATATTTTTGTATATTATAGGGAAGTAAAATTGATACAAGACATTAAAGATTCTATGAATGCTTAATGTCAGTTATGGCAGTTTTATGTTATTCTTTAGGTATTAATCATATGTCGTATGTCAATATGAAATCAAAGAATATAGAGGAAAGAAAGACAGGATGAGAAAATATAGAATGAGAGAAAACATGGACTGAGAGTGTGGCTTGCTTCATATATTTCCCAGATGTATGGATATTTTACATTTATTAACAGCAAACCTTTTCTCTCTATTTGCATAATGCTGATTCTCATTGCTCAGCTATAATGTATATATATATATATATTTATATATATATATAAGTGAAAACCAACAGATGCGTGTGTTTTTAGTGGCAGAATGACCCTCCCAAAGTATAATATATATATATATATATATATATAGTAATAATAATAAATTTCAAGACTATTTATTTTAATAAATATATATATATATATATATAGGAAAGTGTAGGACCCCGACGGCTGAGCTCAAGCCGTTTCGACGGCTAATTCTGGACTAAAAATGGATTTTTAGTCCAGAATTAGCCGTCGAAACGGCTTGAGCTCAGTCGTCGGGGTCCTACTCGTTCCTATTACCCACTCTACTACCCTAAGTATTGAGTACTTTGGTGCGTTATGGTCCATCTGGTTCCTTACCACATTTCCTTCGTTATATATATATATATATATATATATATATATATATATATATATATATATAAAGATAACTTAACGGAGCCATAGACTCTCGTTATTCCCTGTAAATTATGTTATATATTGTTATACTTGGTGTTTTTTTTATTATTTCTGGCAATATTATTACAATATGACCCTCCCCAAGTATAACAATATTTGTTTCGACACTCGATTTCATATAAAAATACTCGCAAAACAAATTTATCGCCGTTATATATATATGTATATATAGATATATATATTGTTATACTTTGGGAGGGTCATGTTGCCAATAAGAAACACACGCACCAGTTGCTTTCACTCCAATTTATTATATATTTATAAATTTATAAATTTACAAATTTACAAACTTATAAATTTCTGGTTGGTTGGTTGGTTCCACAACCAGATAGTTGTTTATATATAGTCATAGTCCTTTCGTCACACACTCTGTGACCTCTTCAGTGACTGGGGATTCCTTTCTTCATTTATGTGCCTTTCCTTTCTTCTATCCTACGCCATTTTGTTTCTGTGTGTGTGTTGTGTGCTCAGTTTGCGCATGCGCCACATCCGGGTGTCTGTGTGGGTTTGTGTTCATTTATCTATTTGTTTATTTATTTATTTATTTATTGTTGGTTGGTTGTTTGTTCTATGTGTGTGTGTGTTTTCATTTTGTCCTGTGTGTGTTTTTTTTTGTCCTGTGTGTGTTTTCATTTTGTGTGTGTTTTCATTTTGTCCTTAATTGTAAGTTGTTTGTTCTATGTGTGTGTGTGTTTTCATTTTGTCCTTAATTGTCAGTTGTGATGTTGCTGTTCCAATCATATTTTCTATTTAATTTGGGTTTTAATTCTTTTATGCTTACTGCCTCTGTAATTTGCCTAAACATTGCGTCTTTTCTGTGTGTGGATTCTATTTTTATTTCTATGCTCTCTAATCTACCCCTGTGTTCTATCTTAGCATGTTGGTAGAGCACAGATGATTCTTTATTATCTTGGAGGTCTCGCCAGTGTTCATTTATTCGTTCCCTTATACTACGAGCTGTCTCACCTATGTACGCTATATTTTTGTTTCTACGTTGTCCTTCAGTACATCTTATGCTATACACTACATTTCTAGTTTTACAGTTAATATGGGGGCTTATTTTACAGGTTATATATTTCTTATCTATACATGAGGGTCTTTGGAACGGGTATGTCTTGCTAATAAGTGTTTTTACGGAGGTACCAGGTCTTTCTACTATCTTAATATTGAGATTATGTTTATTTAGGGCCCTTCTAAATTTGTAGGCTAGTTCACCTCTAGGGGTTGTATTGATGAACATTACACTCTGGTATTTATTGCTATCATACCATGAGTTTATTCTATTGGCCTTGTTCCTAGTTCTTTCTATTCTATTCCAAAATTTGCTCCTATACAAGGGGCAGGTCCCATTTATGTCATTATTTACCATTTTTTCCCATTTGGTTCTGGCTCCTTTATAGACTCTGATTCTATCTCTCTGATTGTAGCCAGAGAACTGCATACGGTGGATGAAGTGTTGTATGTGTCTCTCTAGTTCTTCGGTGTTGCACATGCGGGACACATTTCTCATCACCCATACCAAATCCGCAATCAGTATGTTGATTTTGGTATGGTCCGAAATGGCCGAGTTTCGGTGGATCAGATGTTTGGAAGTCATGGGTTTGGCATAATGGGAATGGAGGATTTGTTTTTGGTTGTTAATGGTATCTAACCAGAGCTCTGTGTCTAGTACAGGTAATCGATGGTTGGGGTGTCTACTTGGGTAGTCTATAGTAACTCTAATGCTCTGGTGGATGGAGTTTGCTATTTGCTGGATGCTTTCCATTGTGTTTTTCTCTAGTTCCTGACTGTTCTTTAGTGGGGGTGTCTTAACTACGATGTTTATATCATCTACGTAGCGGGAGTACATTATCAGGGTTAAGCTGTCTTCTAATTATTCATTAAGTTTTTGTTTAAGTCTACTGTCCCACCATACCATGAATAAGTTAGCTATGTCGCCTGCAATGCTAACACCAATGGCTGCTCCTTCCTCTTGGGCATATGTTTTACCATTAAATTTGAACATATGTTCCTTAAGGGTTAATTTTATGCTGGCCCCTACCGCATGTGCAATCATTTTCTTCAGTTCATCGTGGTTTTCGGGTGTCCGTATGGCTCTGGTCCACCCGTTCCATCTATCTGTGTGGGTTTTCTTGGCCATTGAGGTAATAGTAGGTGGTCTGCCTCTTGCTGGTCTTGTAGGGCATAGGTTGCTAAGGTCATAAGTGTCTAGGTAACTATTACTATGGGTAAGCTTAAGTAGAAGTCCCAGCTCACTGGTATCAATCCCACGGAACTCAACCTTGCTCTCGCTGATCATTTCTACGCATTTCTCCACAGCAAAATCCACGTCAATAGATGGATACAGGGACACAACATCCATACTGCCTATTATGCAGTTTGTTAGGTCCCCAGATCGGTTACCCGCGCCGATTCTGCTGAGGAGGTCCTCCGTGCTGTCACACACATCTGGGGACATCTCAATGATGGGGCGTATGATCAGGGAGAGGAAGTAGGACAATCTGTAGTTACTAGCAATGTTAGCCCCACAGACTGTCCGTGTTGGTGGTCCCGCGACAGGGTCCCAGCTCCTTTTATGGTCTTTTCGAAGCCCATACAACGCCGGCACGTCATTGTTCCAGGCCTGGAAGTTGTTGGCAGTCCTTTTGTTGGGCTGCATTATATTCGTCCACATCACCATATGGGCATTGAGGGCTTTTTCTCTATCCTCATGCTCCTGTGGTGTTACCTCTCTTGTGTTGGTGATGTGGGGTTGCATTGCCTGGATGTAGTTTGGCAGGCTGTCAACCGACATTCTGCCAGACTTGTCTGTTGGAAAACATGCTATCTCTCCATTATGCGAGCGCTGCATGAGCTTACGCAAGCCATTTGCAGATTCTTCTCCCAGTTGCTGGGCCTCTATTCTATTATGCTTCTTGCTATACTGTTCTATAATATTTCTAAGTTCGGATTTAGCTATACTAAATTGTGCTTCTGTTTGTTCATCGACCTGCGACGGCAACTGCGTGCGTTTGTTAAATGGCAAAGTCGTGGCGTGGACTTGTCGTAGGTCGAATGATTTATCGGAGGGGTTATAAAACGGAGAGTTCCAGGCTGCTGCTTTATGTGTACTAGTGCTATTATTATTGTTAGTTGTGTTGTTTCTATTTCTATTTCCACCAACAGCCTCATGGTTGTTTCTATGTCTCTCATAATTACTCCTGTCTCTTTCCACTGGCTCAATGTTGTTATCTACCCTATTTTGTGTGTCTGTGTGTTCATCTTGGTTATTCTCTTTGTCCTTAGTCTCCCATCTCCTTTTCCTTTTAATCCTATTACTTTCTCTTATATCTCTGATTTCTGTGCTACTGTCATTACTTGTTTTCTGTGTCTGTGTGTTTCTTAAGATTGTGGTGGTGGTGAGAGGCATTGAATGCGTGTGTGTTGTTGTTGTTGATGTGTGTTGTTGTTGTCTCCGTGTGTGTGTGTGTTATCGTTGTTGTGTGTGTTGTTATTGTTGTTTGTGTCTGCGTGTCTGTTGTTGTTGTATCTGGGTATGTTGCTATTGTTGTTGTTGTTGATGTGTGTGTTGTTGTTATTGTTGTCTCCGTGTGTGTTATCGTTGTTGTGTGTGTTGTTATTGTTGTTTGTGTCTGCGTGTCTGTTGTTGTTGTATCTGGGTATGTTGCTATTGTTGTTGTTGTTATTGTTGTTTGTGTCTGTGTGTCTGTTGTTGTTGGGATGTGTGTTGTATATGTGTGTGCGTATATTGTTGCTTTTGTTTTTGATGCTCCAGCGTAGTTTTGTAAATGATTTTTCTATTTCTGACAGACAACTAATCATATTTACCTTCTTGAATGTCGCAAATTTGGGTGGCAGACGTAACACAGACATTTCATTATTATCTATTTCCGTGTTTCCATAAATGTTGGTATTTTCGTTGTTGAACTCTTCTGATAATGGGGTGTCGGCCATGTTGATACCGTCAATTTTGTCGGGGTATCTATTGGTATACTCTATAGTATCCCGATTTAGCTTTGCCTGTTTAAGCCACTTTAGTTTTCTGTTAAAGTGCTTATCACATTCTTGAGTAATGTACTGTTCTTCGGGGCGTATAAGGCTTATAAATATTAGTTTTTCTGCTGGTGTGGTGATTTTAGCTATTTCTTGTATTAGGTTACGGATGTGGCGCATGCGCAAACTGAGCACACAACACACCCACAGAAACAAAATGGCGTAGGATAGAAGAAAGGAAAGGCACAGAAACGAAGAAAGGAATCCCCAGTCACTGAAGAGGTCACAGAGTGTGTGACGAAAGGACTATGACTATATATAAACAACTATCTGGTTGTGGAACCAACCAACCAACCAGAAATTTATAAGTTTGTAAATTTGTAAATTTATAAATTTATAAATATATAATAAATTGAAGTGAAGCAACTGGTGCGTGTGTTTCTTATTGGCAACATGACCCTCCCAAAGTATAATATCGGTTTCAACACACGATTTCAGATAAAGAATCTTGCTAAACAAATTCAGAAACGAAATATATATATATATATATATATAGCGGCGATGAATTAGTTTTGCGAGGTTTTTTATATGAAATCGTGTGTCGAAACAGATATTGTTATATTTGGGGAGGGTCATATTTGCGTAATATTGCCAGAATTAATAACAGAACACACTCACTGTTTGGTTGGTTTTCGCTTCTCGCTGTCTTTTATATATATATATCTAGAAACGTAGTCTATAGCATAAGATGTACAGAGGGTACTTGCAGAAACACGACAACAACATACATAGGTGAGACAGCTCGTAGCATAGGTGAAAGGATAGACCAACACTGGGGGGAACTAAAAGGACGAAAAAACGGGTCAGTACTATACGAACATGCTAGACAACAACATGACGGTAACATAGACAACATAGAAATTAGAATAATATCTAAACATAGGAATGACCCAGCAGATAGGCAAATCAGAGAGGCCAGTGAAATAGAAATTAGAAGACCAAAGCTAAACAGAAAGAATGAGTGGAACAACAACAACACCCAAACAAACAACACTGACCTAAGAGAAGTATAAATAAATAAGTAAATTAAATTAAATAAAATAAGATAAATAAATACATACACAAGCACATAAACACACACTAGTCACCCAGAAGACACAACACTATACACACTAGTCACACATCACACATAACACTATACACACACGCAAACGCATGCGCAAAGAAGACAAAATAAAATAAGATAAACAAACAAGCAAATAAATAAATAAATATATAGACAGACTGAACAAAAAAAAAATGGCGTAGACATACAACACAACAGGAGGAACAATGAATATAACACCACTGACGATGTTGCAGATGTGCAACGAAAGATTTATGTAAATTATGTAAACTATATATATATGTGTTTGTCTATATTGTATCTGTATTATTTTTGACCGCCGGTCAGTCAATGGCAACATTGAGGACCGAGTAAGTTAGATCGCAGATATATATATATAAAAGACAGCGAGAAGCGAAAACCAACCAAACAGTGAGTGTGTTCTGTTATTAATTCTGGCAATATTACGCAAATATGACCCTCCCCAAATATAACAATATATATATATATATATATATATATATATATATATATATATAGAGAGAGAGAGAGAGAGAGAGAGAGAGAGAGAGAGAGAGAGAGAGAGAGAAAGAGAGAGAGTGAGAGTGAGAAGATGAGAGAATGGGGATCGTGAGAGAGAGAAAGTGTTTGTGGTGTGAAACTGCTTGGCGCCGCGGACGGGATTCTGCATCTCTCTCTCACTCTCTTTCTCTCATTATATATGTATGTGTTTCTGTGTGTGACTGTAAGTGGGGGGGGGGGGCGCTCTATGTGTGTCCGTGGAATGCTGTGTCACTTGCACGTTAATTTCAATAGCAGGCAGTTCTTTGATTTAATTAACTGGAGCATTTGTCGGCGGAAATGATATAAGTCCAGGATATTATTATATGTAATTATGTATCGGTGGATTGGCAGAATCAGTAGAGGGTCGGACGCTATGCTTTCCAACATAGTTACGTCCCTTTACGATCGGAGTTCAAATCCAGCCGATGTTGACTTTGCCTTTCATCTTTACGGGGTCGATAAAATAAAGTACCAGTAATGCACTGGGTAATTGCTGGCCTTGTTCCTAAAGTAGAAAAAATTATATGTAATTATGTATCTGTTTAACATTAATAACGCATATATTAATATATCATACCTCCTGACAAATTATATAAATTAAGTTAAATGAATAAACAATATTATCTCTGATCGGTGGATTGGCAGTATTCGTAGAGGGTCGGACAGCATGCTTTGACGCATAGAGTTACGGCCCATGCCATTCTGAGTTCAAATCCCGTCGAGGTTAACTTTACCTTTTATCCTTACGGGGTTGATAAAATAAAGTACTAGTAATACACTGGGTAATTGCTGGCCTTGTGCCAAAAGTAGAAACAATTATTATCTCTGATCGAGACGAAACGAGTATATATTTGAATTCATAGAAAAATAAGAAAATTTATCTATAGAACATCCATTGACCATTGATCTCTGGTCCCTATCCTCTGTGACATTTTTTTTTCTTTCATTGCTGTCGTTGACAGCATTTGATTGCTTTAGCAGCTGTCCTAGTGATTAGATTTCTCATTTTCCTATGAATATAATTTCACGTTTCTTAACATATGACACAGTATAGGCAGAATTTATTATGGTATTTTTCTTTGTTCTTTGCGTTTCGAGTTGAAATCCCATCGAGTTTACCTTTGCTTACGTTACTCCCCCTAAATTTTAATATCCAATCTCCACTCCCAACCTCCCACTGTTTTCTCTCTGTTAAATATATGTGCATACTAAACACGTAACCAATTTAATTATTAATTGCTATATTAATTTAATCTACTATCCTTTTTTTGCATATATTAATTTATTGTGTGCATATCAAGAGTGTGTATCAGAATGTTTAGTCTCAGAAGAAAGGTTTTCTTACATTATATTCTCAGTTCAAATCCCATCGGGGCGAGGACAACTTTGCCTTTTATCTTTCAGAATTAGAGAAAATAATGTACCAGTCAAATACTTGGGTCGATATAATCGCCTTTCCTCTCCCCAAAAATTGTACCTAACTTAGAAACTATTCTTTAAATTTATAATATCCTACCTTCAGTAAAATACGAATTCACAAATATATTTCTGTAAATCACAACGTTCATGTATTTCTTTATCTATGAGAGAATCGAACATTGTTTGCTAGTGTGTCGGAACAGATCCCATTTACATTTTATTGTTCCATAAATCTTTAAAATAACTGAAATTGCTTTTAAGTAAATGGAGACTATGTATAGACTTTATAAAATCTTCTAGAAAGAATTCCAATGTGGCAAGTCACGAAAAGTCTAAGAAAAGAGAGATATATATTTGAAGTAAATTGTTTGAAGCCAATCCTTCCAATTGTAGAAACTAATCACGCACTACTTTCAGGAATAATGTGATGCAGATTTTATAACGTTATATAACATTTGCCTCACTTTTATAGATTTTAGCATGAAGTATTCATTTGTAGTCTTATCTTAAGTAGCCTCGTAAGATTCTGAGAGATCATAAAGTTAGTAAATGCTGCTGGTTGATATTAGGGTTGCTGCAATGATAACGTCGCGGTTTGGAAGACATTTGCTCAGCAAATCATGACATAAAAACAAGAAAATAGCTTCTCTGACATATCGAACCGAAAAAAGTTTACAAAAGATGGGAGAAATCATGAGTTGGTAACAACAAAGTAACATTTGAAAATGTTGAATTTTCTCCATCGAGATTATATGTTTCATGTGTAGAAGTTGTGTAAGCGAAAAATATGATTGATAATTTGATTGAGGCAATAACTTTTTGTTAAACATAAAGACAGCTCTAGTATATGAAGGGAGTTTATATTGTTGAAAGTATAAGTTAAGAATTGCAACCTTTTCTTTCTAAACGGAGAAGACAAAATAAATACTGGCAGGTTTTAATTTTACTCTTTACGAATTTTTTTTTTATCAAATTATACATGAATATATTAATTCAAGCATATTTTACAAAAAAAAGTTATACAATAACGCAAATATTTTGTTATATATGTCAAATATATTTTACAAAAAAGAAGTTATACAATGATAGAAATATGAAACTAAAATATAAAAACGAACTTAAGTAATGAAAAGAGGGAAGAATGGTTAAAGAAGAGCAGATCTGGCAGAAAGATCAGGAAAGTAGAGGAAAGGTCTATAACATTCTATTTCTGCAGAACTTACAAAGAAAACTGAACCTTCGTTCATATTAAGAGCAAATCAATTAGTTTGAAATATCAAATATCGCTTAAACACTGCCCACAGTTAATTAGATCAAAACCACCTACACACGTAGGTAGGTAGGTGTAAATGAATATGATACGCTACATCATAAAGAAGAATGGGAGAAAAATTCCGAAAAGTCTATAAAATGTGATATAAGACAATTTTTTTAAGTGACATGTTCATTGTGGCTTCCTTGGCATGTCACCAAATGCTGCTAAATGCAATCCTTTCCGGTGAGGTGCTTCAGCTTGAAGTTAGAGACCATGTCTAATCCTACCATTTTCCAGTTACTAGCAGTTCTCTATGTGTCAGTGATTACCTTCCTGCTGCTGTTAAACCACGATTTTGGTGCCATTATGCAGGGTTCGGACTTCTGTATTGCATACTCCCTTCCACTGTGTCTAACTGTCTATACTTTCGCACATTGAATATATCCATTTGCTGGCTTATATCTGGGTTAGCACTTTTACGTATTGTGCACAGTACATGGCGTGAGGTAACATGAGGTGGACAATAGAGATCTTAACAAATGCTATTAACCCATGGTAATTGACGCCTTCATAAAGAAACATAGGCAGGTAATATGTGCCTAAATAATATGAAATGATATGTGGTAGGGAGCAGTCTGTATGGATTCCGATAGCACACCTCTTTGTATAATATCATGTCAGCACTGTGCCTCTACTTTGATGATTTCTCAAAGTTAATAGAACAGATAGATCAATTGTGACACATTTGGCAACAAGAGACATTTAAGAATGTTCTGCTCCCATGGAACAAACACCAAAGAAGAAATAATGGAAATTCCGGGGTTACTGTGTTGGGGCAGTGTTATCGGTCTCTGGTGTAAGCGATACCAAGGTACTCTCCCCATATATATGGATTTCAGTGAGTGTACATTAGGAATAGCCTATCACAATGAAGATATCAACGTTCCCTCTCCAAACAGTCCATCGTCATTTTTTCTGTGATGAGGAAGACAAATAGCCCAGAAGGATTTTAAAGGACAGGTGAGAGAGTGTGATTTGTATAAATACACGGTCAACAGAACCAACAATACTGGAATGCTAAATTGCCTGTGTGATTTAGAGGAAAGAAACCTGCAGAATATGTGAAGAGATCAAGAAATACGGGCTCCATACGGAGGATACATGGGAAAGAGAAGATGTAGGTACTTATATCTATAAACACAAATAGGTAACGCCTAAGATGAATTTCGGTGATTCCCGGAAAATATAAAATATATGGTTAGATCAGGGAATAAGTGTTCCCTACAGAGAGCCCCTGGGAAACAGAATGACATTAAAAAAAGACGAAGAATTATTTGAAAGAATGAAATACATTTGTCGAGAAGATGTAGATTCTAATATCTATAAACGCAACTAGGTAAGGTTTCAGATTAATTACACTGATTCCCGAAAAATATGTGATATATGGTTAACAAATAGGGACTATGAGATTCAACTGACATAGGGGTTCTTATCCAGGTTTGGGTAGCTAACCAAAAATGTTTTTCTGTTTAATATTATATCTTATGGTGGATTGGCAGTATCGCTAGAGCGTCTGGCAACATGCTTTATGGCATAGATTTACAGCCGTTTACGATCTGAATTAAAATCCTCCCGAGGTTAGTTTTGCATTTCATCCTTACGGGGTCGATAAAATAAAGTACCATTCACGCTCTGGGGTCAATTTAATCAACTTTTCCTTTTCCTCTAAATTGTTGGCTTTGTGCCTAACTCAGAAACCATTATTTGGCAGTATCGGTAGAGGGTCGAACGCCACGTTTTGAATCATAGAGTTACGTCCCTTTATGATTTAAGTTCAAATCCCGCCGAGGTTAACTTTGCCTTTCATCCTTACGGGGTCGATAAAATAAAGTACCAGTATGTACTGGGATGATTGCTGGCCTTGTGCCAAAAGTACAAACAAATATTAAGCGGAATGGATTGGCAGTATTTTTAGAGCGTCGGACAAGATACTCTATGGCATAGGGTTATGGCCCTTTACGATCTGAGTTCAAATCCTGCCGACGTTAGCTTTGCATTTCATCCTTACGGGGTCGATAAAATAAAGTACCGTTAATTCACTGGGGTCGATTTAATCGACCCTTATTGCAAATAAATTAATGTTTTGATATTTTACTGAATTATGATATTTCACTCAAAGAATCTCTTCAACATTTTCTACATTTTTCCTTTCTACTATTTGTTGTTATATATATCAAATCGTGTGTTTCTTTTCTACTTTTGATATATAAATATATATAGGAACGAGTAGGACCCCGACGGCTGAGCTCAAGCCATTTCGACGGCTAATTCTGGACTAAATGAACATTTTTATCCTGATACATGAATAGCCGAGCTTCTCAGGGGGTAATTCCATATATGGTAAAAGTGATTGTCACAAGGATTGGTCAAAAGTTTGTTGTTGAGACACATAATTCTATCATGGCATTTTGTGGAAGGAAGGGGTAGCTGAACTTGCCAGTAGAAGAAAGAGGGAGAGGGAGTGGAGGAAACCCAGTCGTGCGTTGATAGTACCCTAATCATCATCGTTGTTGTTGTTGATGTTGCTGCTGTTGTTATAACCGTAATTGTCATCATCATCAACATCATCGTCGTTGACGTCGTCATCGTTGTCATCATTATTATCCTCATCATCGTCATCATCATCATCGACATCATCAGCATGAGCATCAGCATCATCATCGTAATCATCACCAGCATCAACATCATCATCAACGTCATTATCAACGTCATCATGATCGTCATCATCATCATCTATTTTGTGATTTATGCCTTGAATTAGGGATGACTGCCAAGTGTCTAAAAGGAGAGATATGTTACATTCTGCATATTTCAGCTTACATTTAAGGAAGCACCAATTTACTATGCGGAAGTCGAATAAATTCTAGAGTTACACGGCCAATCTTGATACTAAAAATAGAAAAATAACTTCCGAGAAATGCAACAGAATCAGTTAAAAGCTATATTCGTGGAGTGGCGTCATATAAATTAATGGCGAATTCTTAACAGCAACAAATATTTTTAATAAAAGTTAAAAAAATAAGAAAACCTGACAGCTTTTAAGAAATGGAATGGAACACAAATGATCGTCTAAAATATAGAAAAAGTTAATAAACATAAAAGTGTTTGTATTAGATAAAAGAAAATATCATTTATAATCCTATTTGAATCTTTATTTATGAAAAACGGTAATTCTTTGTCTGCGTGGTCTGCGTGGTATTGTGAATTTGTAGAAAGTGCAGTTGCAACGATTACCTAGGAGGGAGCCAGATAAGATTGATTTATACATGGTAAAATAAGTTTCAGCTATATTACCTTTTTAAGATAGTTCATCTCTGTTTTATCTGAATAATTTTTTCTTTCTGCCAAGATGAAAACATCTTCATTGGTTAAAGACATTAATGTGGTTGAATATTTATCAATATATAGTGCAAAACTGAAATTGGAAAAGAGAACCATTTTCTTTTTTCATGAATTCCATTACGAATAGGTCGGTAGTGGCATTCAGAAATCGGTTTCTTATCTCTATATTTTCTATATTTCTTGCTATTGTATATTTTTCTTCTTAAATAAATTACAATGTTAATGAAGAGAAGGGAGTGAAAATATGACTTATTATCTTCTCAGAGCAGTGGAAATGAGATCAGATTTAAAAACATCTTAAGTTTGGAGAAATAGCTATGTACTGTATATTTTATTTATTTACTGCCTTCTTTGATACTTTTCTTTAACGGCAAGGTTATTAATAAATTGACTTTCGTTAGGATCAATATATTCATGACAATCAACGGGAAACAGCATCAATATTATTTTAAAATAATGAATAAATATCGTGTAATTTCTAACATCATTCAAATAACTGTCAACTATATCTGAAGATTGAATGTAAAATCCTAGAAATTTTAAGCAATTGTATTATAAATTCAATATTAAAATTATACCGATAGAATTTGTTTTATTTTTATAGTATTTTAGTTTCGAGAAATAAGGTATGACCATGGTATTCGTAGATAATTTGAGATTGGTGTGATTTAAATTGTTAAGGTTCAGCGAAAATGGTTTGTAGGTGGATGACTGCATAAAAGAGGGGTGCAGGGAAGGTATTCCAGAGAGCTGATGTTCTCGTATGTGGGGAATGCGCCTTACGATCAGTGTGGTATTTGTGGGAGTGGACACAGCATATGTAATGAGAGCAAGACATGGGGGGGGGGGGGTGATGGAAAGAGAGGGAGATATAGGTCACACGAGACTAGACTTCTCCTATTGCAAAAATCATCATAGTAGCGATAGAAAAAGGTAGAGAGGCGACGCGCTAAGATTTTAGGTAGGCTGTTTGTCAACGACTTCATGCCAATTAGACAAGCAATCTTTTTGTTCTTATTGTTGCGGATAATTTTCCGTGAAGCAAGCAGCAGTAACACACAGATTGGGAAACACCACTCGAGTGTGTGTCTCAACTGAGCTTTGTTTAGTGGAAATAGTCGTCGGAGGGATATACTATCCTATGGTTCGGAGGCTTGTGAGCAGCACTTGTTGCTATATTTGGAACGTAAGTTCAGTGGGAAAGATTCTCAGTATTAGTGTGACCTAGCATTTAAATCGATCGCAAGGGGTTATATTACGTGCGAGTTGTATATGCTGCATTGTATACGGTGTGTTAGTTTTCTGGGTGAGTTCTTTTTGTTTTTACTACTGAAGGCAATAATATTTCTTTCCTTGACACGTGCTGTTGACGCTTTCGAGGCAGCAATTCACCAGTATGAACGCATTTATCATCTAACCTCGAATATACTAGTATCCTTTGGTGTACTCCGTTTTCGTAATGAATAGTAAGGTCTGTATGGAAAGATAGATTCTCCTACTAAAGAATAATAGCTTTCTATAGGATAAGATAGCTCTATAATAAAAGTGTATTAAAGAAGACATAAATCTAGCTTAAGAGCGACATCAATTTTACGTGATAAGGTCCTATCTACAGCTCTATGAAAGTCATTTAAACATGTCGTTGTTGAGGAATAGGGTCTTTTGAGGAATAGGGTCTATGTCATACTGTCTCCTATATATAGATTTTAGGCTTTGCAAAAGTGGATCATGCATTTGGTATCGATATAAAATAATTGTTTCTACTTTTGGTACAAGGTCAGCAATTACTCAGTATATTACTGGTACTTTATTTTATCGACCCCCGTAAGGCTGAAAGGCAAAATTAACCTCGGCGGGATTTGAACTTATAATGGAAAGGGCCGTAACTCTATGCGTCAAAACATGGCGTCCGACCCTCTACCGATACTGCCAATCCACAAATAATTGTTTCTACTTTTGTATTACTGGTACTTTT
Source organism: Eledone cirrhosa (assembly GCA_964016885.1). Taxonomy (NCBI): domain Eukaryota; kingdom Metazoa; phylum Mollusca; class Cephalopoda; order Octopoda; family Eledonidae; genus Eledone; species Eledone cirrhosa. Next base: position 73,011,153 of record OZ024743.1, read on the forward strand.
ATTTTATCGACCCCGTAAGGATGAAAGGTAAAGTTAACCTCGGCGGGATTTGAACTCAGACTATAAAGGGACGTAACTATGCTCGAAAGCATGGCATCCGACCCTCTACCGCTAATCCACAAATAATGTCGAATATCTAGTACGATTGCTGGGTTTGACATAAGCGTGGGATGCTGCTATTTGTGTGTCAGTTCCAGGCCGAAATAAATGTGTACCCACAGCCGTTGTGTGAGTTCAGGAGTAGGGAAACATTGTACAAACGAAGCTAATGCCTTTAAAATAACTCTCCATTTCATGGGCTGCAACAGGTCCACCAATTGGATTATAAAGGAAATCAAAAGAACAAGTATGTTAGAGAGCTAGCAATATTGACAGTGAGTAAGAGAGATAGACCGTTTAATTGGAAGATCCATCGATCAATAGATAGATAGATATAAAGAAAGATAGGAGAGATAGTGAGTTAGACTGAGAGATAGTTACATGACAAAAAACAAAGGTGTGGTAAGATACCATGTGGACCATAACGCACCAGTGTACTCGATACTTAGGGTAGTAGAGAGGGTATAGGAAAAGAGTCAGGACCCCGACGGCTGAGCTCCGACCCTTTCGACAGCTAGATCCAGAATAACCCAGCAAAATACTGCTGGATTATATATATATATATATATATATAAATGAGAGGTATAGAGATTGTTTTAGCGAGAAGCTAACAGCAATCTATAACATATATATTACAAGTTCCACAAGTTACTCACATAATAACTTTATATATATATATATATATAAGTTATTATGTGAGTAACTTGTGTTCACTAGCGGCAACGCTGATAGAACCACCAGATACTATTTGGGGAACCGTCTCTTGTTGGGTTTGCTCCAGTTTTGCAGCAGCTGTAATTCGCAGAGCTTACATATAGAGTTACTGTCACTCTCATCCCCCCCTCCCTCTCTCTCTCTCTCTCTCTATATATATATATATATACATATATATATATATATATATATATATATATATATATATATATATATATATATATATATATATATAGATAGAGAGAGAGAGAGAGAGAGATACATAGAAATAGATAGATAGATAGATAACTTTCTTTTTATTTGCCACCAGGGTATCAAAGAGTGGGACAAGTACAATGGGGGGAGTTTACATAACAAGGCGTCCTCAATAAGGAGGAGGCAATAACAAAATATCAAAATATCAAAATATAAAATATAACAAAAATAAATTGAATAACAAAATCCTCAATAGGGAGGAGGCGCATTGGGGGGTCGCACACACTCCCGAAAAAAGTGTGCAACCCTTCTCCTCAGGAACACAGAGAGAGGGTGCTCTCTTGATTTTTCATCTTCCTCACATACAGTCTGATGTAGAGTGAAGGCCCATTCACACGGGCCATTCTCGCCACTTTCACCCATCTTTCATGAAAACGGCTGGGGTGCAGCACCTCTCTCTCCATCCTGATCCTTCTTCCGAAATGATATCGGAAGAAACGGACCCGTTGTTGGCCAGAGAGAAAGGTGCCTGACCTCAGTCCTTTCAGACGCGTCCACCATACAACCTCTTTCACCATGGCTTTTACGCACAGAAACACCGCCTCTCCTTCGTTTTTGAAGAGGGGATGCGGCTTGAAGTTACAATAAACTCGGTGGTCAACCAGATCGGTCCCACCCGTGACAGCAGTCGTTCGACATAGCCCCACAGATCGGCAATGCCCGAGAAGTGTACCCATGCGTGTGCAACGGTTTTCTCGTCGCACACGCATCTGGGACAGATCTTTTTCGAGGGGTCCCTACCCGGGCGCCCGTGTCTGTAGAGCCTTTCTCGAACGGGCAGAGCCCCTCGGTAGCACTGCCAGGCCAGGGACCTCTGGAAGTTATCCATGGGTCCCGGGCTGAATGTCCTACCGAACAGGTTGGCCAGTTCGTCTTCCTCCATGTCTAGGGCTTCTCCGAGGTCGTCGTTGCACCTGCTAACCACCAGCCCTCTATAGAATGACGAGGTGGATTCTCCACTGACAGCCGGGTCCGCCTGCCAGAGAGCCATGAGCGCCTGGGCACACTCGGTGTGCCAGGCGCCCAGTTTTCTCGGTCTTTGTTTGACCCAGGATTGCAGCTCGGTGAGTGAGACGAGTCTGGGAAAGGCTCGCCTCACAAACGGGGCCCACACCAGTTGACCGGTGAGGAATACCTGGAGGTGTCGTAGCCTTAATGCGTGTTTAAGTATCATTAGCCACGGCATCCTCGGCCCTCCTTTCGAAGGGTGCTGAAAGCAGATGGATCTCCTCACCATAGAAGCCCGCTTCTTCCAAAGGAATTGGAAGAGTGCGCGCTCCATTTTGGCGAGCGTTTCCCTTGGGTAAGGCACAACGTTCAGCCGGTAGTAGATGACGGACGCTATATAAGTGTTCGCCACCTCCGCCCCACCTTTCAGGGACAGTTTGCACTCGGCCCACTTCTGGGTCAGTGCAAACACCCTGTTCGTTACCTCACCCCAGTTCTTCTACACCTGGAGGTCTGGTCGGAACCAGACCCCGAGCAACTTCACCTGGTCCTACGTCTAGCGCCCGACGACGCCATCGGAGGGCATCGATCTGCCCCTCCACGTGCCGAGTTGCAGACCGAATGACTTGTCCCGGTTCAGCTTAGCCCCTGTAAACCTTTCGTACTCCTCCAGTAAGGTGTCGATCGCCCCGATTTCCGAGGCCGTCGACACCATTACTGTTACGTCGTCGGCGTAGGCCGACACCGCTTTCCGCAATCCCGGTTCCAATGGGATGCCCTGCAACAACTCCAAATTCCGCAGTAGTGGCTCTAGAGTCATTACATACAGGAGGGAGGAGAGAGGGCACCCTTGTCGGATGGACCGCGCGATTTCGAACGGCTCCGAGAGGTACCCGTGCACCTTGACCCTAGAGCAGATGCTGCTGCTGTGCATGGCATTGTTCCAGCCCCTGAAAACGGGTCCGAAGCCTGCCGCCGCCAGCACCGCATCCAGGTAACCATGGTCGACCCTATCGAATGCCTTTGATAGATAGATAGATAGATTACTTTATTTGCCACAAGGGCTCACAAGAGAAGGGGACAATGAAAAGACATGCCGGGGATTTTACATACAGTCGTGTAAAAAATATAAAACAAACAATTATAACAATCGAAATCCCCAATAGGGGGGAAGCGCCACAAATGTGTTGTTTAATACCCCATCGATAGAACAACCCTCAACTTCAGGAGCGTGTTGTGCAAGTGCTCATTTCGTCATTTTGCTCTCTTCTTTAACCTACAGGCTTATAAACAGAGAATGCCCAAACACTCGGGCCATTTTCGCTTCATTCACCCACCTTTCAGTAAATTTACTGGGGTGCAGTGCCTCTCTCTGATTCTCCTTCTAAAGTGATAATTAAAGAATGGAATCAATTGTTGCCCGGAGAGTAAGGCATCTGTCCTCAGTCCTCTGAATCTCGTCCACCATATAACCTCTTTCACCGTAGCCACTGTACAGAGGAAAACCGCTTCTCTTTCGTTTTTGAAAGAGGCTGGCGGTTTGAACCTTACTATGGACTCGGCAGTCAACTGGATTTGTCCCATACGCGGCAGCAGTTGTTCTGCATAGTTCCACAGGTCGGTTACGCCCGGGCAGTGAACAATAACGTGCAGGACAGTTTCAATGTCCTGCGCGCATCTTGGACACGTCCTCGTGGAAGGATCCCTGCCGGGGCGTCCGTGCCTGTAGATCTTGTCTCGAGCTGGTAGAGCTCCTTGGTAGCACTACCGACCAGGAACCTCTGGAAGTTGTCCATAGATCCCGGGCGGAAAGTCCTACCCAACAGACTGGTGAGCTCATCGTCTTCGACGCCCAGAGTCTCTCCGAACACGTCGTCGCTCTTGTAATGTTCAATCCCTCTATAGAATGTCGAAGTGGAGTCTCCACTGATTGCTGTGCCCGCTTGCAAGAGAACTGTGAGCGCCTGAGCGCATTCAATGTGCCAGGCGCCCATGGTTTTCGGTCTTTTCTTGACCCAAGACTGCATCTATGTTAGCGAGACGAGTTGCGGGAAGCCTGTCTCACAAAAGGTGCCAACTTCGGTTGGGGGTCGGTGAGGAATACCTGGAGATGCCGCAGCCTCAGCGCATGTTTGCGCATCATCAGCCACGGCATTCCCAACCCTTCGTTGGAAGGGTGCTGACAGCAGACGGATCTCCTCACCAGCGGAGCCTGCTTCTTCCACAGAGACTGGAAGAGCATGCGTTCACGAGAGCGTTTCGTATTCTTTCAGTAAGTTGCCGATCACCCCGATTTCCGAGGTGCTCGACACCATTACCGTCACGTCGTCTGTACAAGCCAACGCCGCTTTGCGCAGTCCCGGTTCTAGAGGGATGCCCTGCAACAGCTCCAGCAACAGCAGTAGTGGCTCAAGAATCAATACATATAGAATGGAGGAGAGAGGGCATCCCTATCGCGTGATTGCGAACGGCTCCGATAGGTAGCCGTTCACCTTGACCCTCGAGCAGATGCTGGTGTGCATCGCCTCGATCCAGCCTCTGAAAACGGAACCGAAACCAGCCGACTTGAGAACCGCTTCCAAGTATCGATGGTCGACACTATCGAATGCCTTAGACAGATCCAAATTGATCAGAGCCCCACCGAAACCGGGTTTACTGCCCAACCTCACTATGATGTATCGCATGAGGTGGAGGTTGTCGTGTATGCACACATTTGAGCTTTCCCTAACAGGCTCTCGACAACAAGCGCCACCTCGTCGCGAGCACCTTGGCCAAAATCTTTAAATCTGTGCAGAATTATGAGCCTGAAGTTGTTAATTTCGTCCCTCTTTTTCTCGTCTTTCCTGATCAGCGTTACTGCGCCCTTGCCTGCAGAACTGGGAATTCTCCCGTTCTGATGCCAATTGCAGTAGACGGCCTCGAGGACGCCAGAGAACAAGTTCGACATGCCTATGTAAAATTCATAGTGTCGACCATCTGCACCAGGTGATTTGCGTTTCCCGCAGCGGCGCAGAGCGTCCCGTATCTCAGTGTCCGTGATCGGTCTTTCGCAGAACTCGGCGTCCGTGTTCGAGAGACGCGGCAAACCGTCGAGGTATGAAATAAAGTCCATTGTACCGTTCGGCTCACTGTCGTTCTGCTCAAACATTCACGCAAAGTGCCGCTGAAAGGGCGCGCACATTCGCTTGGGGTCAAGTAGCACGCGTCCGTTTTGGTCTTTCAAAGACCGAATCGTGGACTTGTTGCCACTTTTTGCCTCCGCCACTCGGGCACAGCTAACAGCTTTCGGTCCTTTGTTTCCTAGAACACGTGTTTTGCTTCTAACCACGCAGCCTTCGTGTTTCGCTTCGAAGAACTTGTCTAGTGCCGTTCTCGACGCTAACACTCTAGCCGCGTTGCCACTTCTAAGTGCCTCCTCTACCTTGGCTACTAGTTCTCTTTCTATTTTGTTTTTCTCTAAGGCTAACTCTCTGCTAAACTCTATCGATTCTACTCTAATTGCTTTCTTGAGAGAGTACCACGATCTATTGTTGACGATGGCTCCCGTTAACTGTTGCTTAACTAGTCTACTTATCCGTTTACTGTATCTTTACGTGCCGGCAACGACACGTTCAGCTTCCAGTATTCGGGTCCCTGTCTATGTATTCTATCACGGTTGACTAAGCAGATGTCTAATTTGTGATCTGAGCATGCAACCATGTGCATTCGTGAACAGCTTAACATCTACTTTTCCCTTTCTCTAATGAAGAACCTATCTAAATACGATCTAGATGTCCCGCTGCGGTTTCCCCACGTGCAATGTGGTGCATTCGGGAATCCAGTCGATACCTATCGGCCAGTTGGAATTGGCCGATTAAATGTTTGAGGCTGTTGCACCACCCACTACTGGGACATGCTCACACATAGTCCCATCGTGCATCTAGGATACCATTCCAGTCCCCCACTAAAAGTAAGGAGCGAGATGTTCCCAGAAAAGAATCTAGAGGCTTAAAGAAGCCTGGCCGTGATTGCGATTGCCCGGTCGGGGCATAAACGGCCACCAGTCTGAAGGCTCCACCTCTAGTACTGTTCACGTCTAGGACTACCAGTCTACCCTCTGGGTCCAAGTGTACTTGCTGCACTTCGACGTCCAGGTTCTTCCGAAACATGACATCCAGTCCCCCTCCACCTCCTGGCTGACAGAGAGATGCGTAGATCTCAAAGTCGTCGAAGATGGGGGTTAGTTGCTGCCTGTTGTGGATCCTGGACTCGGTGATGGCTATCACATCGATACTGTGTGACCTAAGGTCATTTAAAAGTTGGCCCTGTGTTCAGGGCATCCCTAGGCCACGCACATTCATGTTTCCAACTCGTAAACTAGCCATGTTGGTGAAGAAGTGTTGGAGAAAAAGAACTAAAAGCTGCACTTACCTTTCCGTTTCCTGGAGATGTGGTTGTTCAATCTCCATTTGGGTGCTGGAGGGGTGTTGGGTGGGGTAGGGAAACATTTTAACACGCGCGGTTTATGGGTTTCTGGCAGGGGTTGCCCACGTCTGCGAAAATTCATTTTTCAGGTCACTATATGTCTCCATAGAAACCCTTATAAGTTTAAGGTTTAGAGACGATTCTGCTTTAACGAAAGTTTTGCCCTCCGTCTCGACCTTGGGGTTTTGGGAGATGACCTCCATGAAACTCTTGTTGTTTTTTCTTGATGTATGCGTATTGTTGTTTGTGTTTTAGGTGTGTTGTTTTAGGGAGATTCCTTTTTATGGTGGGTACTTTTTATGGTGAGTGCTTTTGTTTGATGTGGTGTTGGTGTTGGTTTTGCTGGTAGGGGTATGTTTGACTGTGGTGTTGCTTGTGTTGTTGTTTGTGTCTGTGGTTGTGTGTTGGTGTTGGTGATTGGAGTTTTGGGGGTTTTGTGGTGTCTCTTTTTTTGTCTTTTAGATTTCCGAGGCTCTCCTTCTTCACTTAAAGAAGGGGAAGCAGCCTCATCTGTTAATGAATAATCATCGTCAGGAGTGTGGGGTAGGGGTATGTTGTGTGGTGGTGGTGTTTCCGTGTCTGTGTTTGTGGTAGAGTTTGATGGAGTGCGATGGGGTGGGGCTGTGTTCTTCAGGGGTGTTGTCTGTGTTTTTTCTGTTGTTGGTTGGGTGACTGTTTGTTTTGGTGTGTTTGCTTTTTTCGTGAGTTGTTGCTGTTGTGGTGGTGGTTGTTTTGGTGTTGGTGTTGGTAACAGTGCTTTCTTTTGTATTGTTTTGGTTCATCGTGTTTGTAAAGGACAGGAAGCCTTTGGGTGTATTGTGCTACCACAGTGAATGCAATGAAATTTACGCCTCTCCACCGAAATGTTTATTTTGTAGTTGTCGTCGATGACGACTTTTTGGACTATTTTGGAGATTTTCTCCGGCCTCATCTGCATCAGAATCTCCAAACCAGTACCCGCCCACCTTTGTCTAATAGACTTTCGTATCGAAGGAATGGCATCAGTCTCTGCCTCCACGAAGCCAGACAAGATCCACCAGATGTTAATGTTTGGTGGTATATTTTTTTTCTTTATTTTTTGTGTCTTTTTCCCATGTATGTAGGGAAAAAGGTGAATGCTTTTGACACCATTGGTGTCACAGAATGTTTTGAAGAAAGTCAATATTTTCTAGAGTCTCCTTCAAGGTGGCTTCTATGTCTCCCTGACTCACAAATATTGGCTTTCTCGTTGTGTTTGAGACAGTCCTGAAGGTCACTGTTCTTCGAACCGTCTCTTCTTTTATTTCGAGGGATGAGTTGATCCTAAACCCACCCTTGTCTTCGAAAGTTACACAATGTTTTCCTTGTTGGAGAATATATTTTGCATTGGAGATGTCAAGATTTATAAAATCTTGTTTTTTGTTCACTGTTTCAGCGAAAGACATGTTTGTGGTGTTGCTGTTGTTGTTGTTGTTGTTTTTGTTGTTGTTGTTGTCAGCTACGGTGTTGGAAATCGCAATTTCTTGATGAGGTGAAACCTAATGTGTAGATGTATCTATGGAGTTGTTGTTGTCTTTTTCATGTGTATGTATATTAATAGATTTAATTCCTGTGTTTTCCTGTGTATTATTTTTCTCCGCTTCGACGGTAGAAATTTTAAAATCTTCAAGTGGTAATATTATGTTTTTCTCTTTGTTGACAGTCGTATCCATGGCGACGTCTATAACGTTAATATCTGCCTTACTACCTCTCTTCTCTCTCTCTTAACGTTCTCCAGCGTTCTTTCATGTTTTATAGTTGGCAAAATTTGATTTTTTAAAACAATTTTAAAATTAAATTTTCGAAAAATAGGATTACCACCCACCTGACAATTCAGCTTGGGGGTTAATCTACAAAATGATACGTTTTTTCAAACAATTTGTTCAGTTTTTTATATAGAAATTTACAAAAAAGCTTACCGGCGAAATTCCACACGTCAGATAGATAGATAGATAGATAGATAGATAGATAGATAGATAGATAGATAGATAGATAGATAGATAGATAGATAGATGGATAGATAGATAGAGAGAGAGAGAGAGATAAGACCAGATACAACAAGAATAAAGATTCACTAACAGATAAATATATACAGAAAATGAATAATGAATTATATTGTTATTTTCAATGAAAAATAATTGTTTCAATTATCATACTATATATTGTTAAAAGTTTGGCTTTTCAAATCAATAGGGTTTTAGTTTGCTAAAACTATTAACTGTTAGGCCACTGGAGAATACCATGACAAAATTATATATACATTTACGTGTGTGGAGGATGGGGAGGCTGCAGCATGGTTGTAGTGTTTATATGTAGGTATATGTGTATGCATAAATACGCATATGTATATATATATGCGTATTTATATATATATATATATATATATATATATATATATATATATATATATATAAAACATTTTAGGTTAATATCATATTTTTCTTTCTTAATATATTGCATTGTTTTGTCACGTTTTCGCGTGTAATTTGTAAAGTAACACGCCAGATAGTGTTGCATCACTATCTGAAATATTGGGTTCATCTATTAATCGCTTAGTCATACAAGAGTAAATATGAGACAAATAATGGCTTTATACAATATTGTCTACATAACCTTTAAAAACATTAAGTTTTACAATAGGGTTCTTCAGTTCAGTGACTCGTCAATGATAGTTGATATTAGTTCGAATATTTTATTATTTTATAATGTCAAAGCATTACAAAGCTTATTAGAGCAACATTCTGTTGTGTTCGATGTACCTCCGTCTTCCTGTTGATCAAAACTAAATATCTGCTCATGAAATTATAGTCTAGGTGGCTGAGCATTCTATCGAAACAAGTACAATTAGGGTAATTTGACAAGCTCTGAAATATACTCATAAGGCATGGGACGAATCGAGATTATAGATTATGACCCTTGCCAATTATGTAACGCAGTGAGATCGAAACAAATTCTTTAACAATTCCGTCATGTTACGTCGAATCTGTTGTATTATGTAACTCAGGAAGCCCAATAAAAGAGAATAACTGGTGTCCCTCCACACGTTTTGCGCCTCAAAGAATACTTCACCAGGATTATTCGACCATTTTATGTTATTGTATTAAATATGGCAGTTTTTACCATAATGCCAATCAAATCACCATATTTGCTCAATTTCATCGTATAATCGGTTTGAATTAAGGCTAAATATTGATACTTGTTACTCTGTAGTTTCGCATTTTTCTCACAGGGTCATCAAGAACATTTTGTCTGGTGATCCGATGTTAAACAGGCGAATCTCCAGGGGAACAAGTCTCACAATTTGGCCTTAGTAACATGCATATTAAAACGCTACTTCGGTATCAAGTTTACTTTCATCTCGGCCATCAACTACATACGGATATATATATATATATATATATATGTGTGTGTGTGTGTATGTGTGTGTGTGTGTGTGTGTGTGTGTGTGTGTGTGTGTGCGTGCGTGTGTGTGTGTGTGTTTATGTGTGTGTGTGTCTGTGTATGTGTGTCTGTGTGTGTGTCTGTGTGTGTGTGAGTGTGTGTGTTCCGGGTTCAATCTGGGGTAACCACAGAAAGTAAGGTACTCAATACATAGTACCTTACTATATTTAATATAGGAATGTCTTCAACATTACTAGAGCTGTTTCACTCGAAAGAAATCACCAGGAAAACTTTTTAGATATATATTATATATATATATATAATATGATATATAGAAATAAACACACAAAGAAGTGTGTTTTAAATTACATGGGGTGAAAACCACTTCGGTGCAATGCATATAATCTACGAACAAACGGGAAATACATAATAACCGGAAAAAATTAACTAAAATGTACTAACCATTTCAATAACTATTAAACTCCTGGATAAAAAGCAGATAGAGTTTGTTTCGCCAAAAACTAGTGGCTGTGTCAGATAATCCTTCGGCTTCTCAACAGGAGTAAGGGTTATATGAACAGCACCTCGAGAGATAAGCTAAGTAACTAAATATCGCACATGGTGTATATAGTAAGAGAACAAGTAACTCCTCGTGCGACAGACAGCACATAGTGGCATGAGGGATCGTAAAACTGCTATACATTAACAAGAACGGTGAAGTTTCATTTCATGTAATTAGATGTTTATTGTGTAGAAACCAGTTTAAGCGCGTTTCGCAAAGGATTGGTTCATGTCACCCCCTTAGATGTTATCGACACATCTCCGTTTTCGATCTGCTCTTCGGATTGGTTATGCGATAATATATATATATATATATATAGGTGTGTGTGATTGTGTGTGTGAGGGAGTGTGCGTGCTTATATATCTATATATGTGTGCGTTTATGAATATATATATATATGAATAAATATATATTTCGTTTCTGAATTTGTTTAGCAAGATTCTTTATCTGAAATTGTGTGTTGAAACCGATATTGTTATACTTTGGGAGGGTCATGTTGCCAATAAGAAACACACGCACCAGTTGCTTTCACTTCAATTTATTATATATTTATAAATTTATAAATTTACAAATTTACAAACTTATAAATTTCTGGTTGGTTGGTTGGTTCCACAACCAGATAGTTGTTTATATATAGTCATAGTCCTTTTGTCACACACTATGTGACCTCTTCAGAGTGTGTGACAAAAGGACTATGACTATATATAAACAACTATCTGGTTGTGGAACCAACCAACCAACCAGAAATGTATAAGTTTGTAAATTTGTAAATTTATAAATATATAATAAATTGAAGTGAAAGCAACTGGTGCGTGTGTTTCTTATTGGCAACATGACCCTCCCAAAGTATAACAATATATATATACATATACATGTATATATATATATATATATATATATATATGTATATATATATATATATATATATATATATATATATATATATATATATATATATATATATATATATATATATATATATATATATATATATATATATATATATATATGGTGCACATCATAACGCTCATCATAACGCTCGGTGGATGTCCACAATCATCTATAGTGCAAAGTTGTATGCATTTGGTGAGCGACTCAATTACGATCAAGCTAAAATGGAAAAGTTGCGCCAGATCTGTATGTTCAATGCTCTGTTCTACGTGCGATACTGGCTAACAGCAATCAAGTGTGCTGATGCACTATCCAATGACATTCAATTCTACGTGGAGTTGACACAGTACAGTAAGGTCGACAGAGATCTCTCGCAAGCAGCCACTACTGCTCTGAGCAGGCATCTTTGGTATCTGACGGAGGAAGCCATTCCGCTAGCGCTGTTTTTAAGTCGGGTCCAAGAATCCGAGATGAAACAAATAGCCCAATGTCTTGTCACAACGAAAACGTCTGGGCCTCTCGACCGTGGTGCTCCAGTATTTCCCGAGTTGATGTCGTCCACGAAGCTGCCTCATCTAGTAGGAAGAAATCAAGGCTTCTGTTCGATCTCCTTGGTCTCGACGATACTTGGCTTGAGCTGTCACCTGGTCATCACAAGCCTCATATCAAAATGCCTGTGCTGTTGATCACAATATCAAGGTAGTCAACGATCTGACGGAGAGAGCAGTCAAGCTGATAACTGATTTTGTTGGCATCACCAACGATGAGGAGGAGAAGCAGTGTGTTCTTCAAGTAGTCGAAGCTCATCGTCGCAAGATCCCGGATTTCAAAAAAGAAACTCTGAAAAAAATATGACGGGAGTTAACTTAACTGAACTTGTTTCTTCCTTGTACGCCTTTATATTCAAAGCTGGTTTACTAAATATAATGGATTAAATAAACAATTATTGTACGGTCATATTTGGTTTCACATTTTCATGATTTCATGCAACATAATCACATTTTTCACTATAATCACCATGATATAGGCAAGGCTCAGAATAATTTATTTTATACAAAATATGTTTTATTTTACCAAT
>OZ024743.1:73028562-73046062 GCA_964016885.1 Eledone cirrhosa
TCCATGATGTATGTATCCGTCTACAATGTGTGAGATGTTGGTTGCAGTACTCGTTTCTTTCCTATCCGGGAAAATCTACTGTGGTGCCTGCATGAAATGATGATCTCAGATTTTAGGTTAACCGAAATATTTTTCAATCTTACTATCTCCATGGCTTCTACCACACAGAGCTTGCATCGGCCATCACCCATGAAATACGCAGCCGGACGTTGCACTATACTCCAGTAGATCTTGTAGTCCATGCCTCTATCTTTTAACCTCCAGATTAAGTCTGTCAGGCTAGTGGAATACCTCTTAGTCCGGTCCTTCAATGAATTTATGTGGTTATATATCCTCGACTTAAAGGTTGTGGATGTTGCGCCGATGTAGTTGTGCCTTGTGTTAGGTGTCTCAACCATACATTTGTACACGATGTTTTTCAGCAAGCATTTGCCCTGGAGAGGGCATTGTGTACTGCTGCGGCAGTTACAAGTCCGGGTGTCCCTGCTCATAAACCCCGGGCGAGAAACCGTAATGACCTGCGCTTCGCTTCCTCCATGTCGGTGGATCACGTTCTAATGGGGGGTGGGTCGTAGTTGGTGCCAGGATCATTAAGCGCTTCCCCACCTATGTTGGACAGGTCTCCCGCCTACTGCTGGCCACACTCGAAATTCCGCATTTTGAATGAATTGGTGCTAGCAATATAGTCCTCTAAGTTGGGCGCAGTAGAAAACGAGAACTACACAGTGTGTCGATTGAATAATTTTGTGGTATTTGTGGGTAGCTGAGAAACTCTCATCCAGTGCTCTGTCCGGCATGTATGTGCGTACGTGTTTACAGTACGGTGAGTTGAACGACGTAATATTCCTCGATCTAATCCTAGCGAGTTACAGAGTCATTTATATATATATAGTGAAGGCGCATGGCTTAAGGGTTAGAGCATTGGACTTGCAATCGAAAGGGTGTGAGTTTGATTCTTGGACCGGCTGGTGTGTTGTGTCCTTGAGCAAGACACTCTATTTCATGTTGCTCCAGTTTACTCAGCTGTAGAAATGAGTTGCGATCCTGCCAAATCAATGTATTGCAGCAGTTCCAGTTGCACGCATCGAAAGACTGGTGTAGTGGTTCTGAGAACAATGCGGCTTTGCAGATGATCAATGCAAATTGAGAATGTAAAGGCACTCCCGCTCGAGTTAGAAGAGAACTATTGACCTTCAGGAGAAGCAGCGACCCCTGGTTGTATTCAGCAACCGAAAAAAATATGAAGTACACCAAATCCAATGCTCCTAGTGGTGAACCTGGTTCTTCTTATTTAAACTCGACCACATTAGATTAGATTATATATATATATATGTGTGTGTGTGTGTGTGTGTGTGTGTGTGTGTGTGTGTGTGTGTGTGTGTGTGTGTGTGTGTGTGTGTGTGTGTGTGTGTGTGTGTGTGTGTGTGTGTGTGTGTGTGTGTGTGTGTGTGTGCGTGTGTTTGTGTGCATAGAACAACAAATAAGCAGAATTCAGGTGTAGGTATATAGTTAATTCATTGTTTAACGATCATTTCAGATGGTCGATTTATGGATATAATGACAAGCATGTTTGTTGTAATAGTAGAGAATAATATTTTTTGGAGAAAAATATAAACATAGAGAATCGAATATAACAGAGTATCTTTTTCGATTACATTGACTTCATACACAATTTGGCATGTGCATAATTTATGTATGTGTGTATATATGTGTGCGTGTATGTGTATGTGCATGTGTGATTTTCACAAGTCTATAACCATACAAATAATTTTTTATTCTTTTGAAAATTCAAATCCAATCTTCTGTATCAGAAATATTTGAATATTCCAAGATAATAAAGAATGGATTTATATGAGATTGAACATTCCCCAAAAATGATTTTTGAAATATAATACAAGAAATATTCATGTTAATTATTAACTAAACATGACAAGAAAACGAGAAATCTAAAAATATTTTAAATGCTTCAATGCATCAATATTTCAAACGGAATACTCAATACTTAGAGGATATTTTTCATGTCCATCTATAAAGAATGAACACTTTGTCTACAATCTTAAATATCGAAACAGTTTCGATTACCAATAATTTCACTTGAATTTCAGAGAGTTGTGGTTAGCATGAGTTTCAAATAACATCAGTTGAATAATGGAGGAAATATAAAACGATGATGTAAAAATGTTTCTCAAAATTGCAAGACAGGATTGGATTAATTAGCAGATTATCGACTAATGTCCATGTTTTTATATCTAACAGATTTTATATTAATACATGCATAATAAAGCTCGGCACAGAGTTGGCTACCCGCAGTGTGTCTCCCGCAAAATCCTCCGGGAAACACATTCTCTATTCTGCCTGCCTAGGCCACGGGGCGGCCAGCGCGTGGCCCCCATTTGCTCAAAACAAAGATAGATGGGGAGAGCGGGAGAGACGGAGGCAGTGACAGAGGGAGTTTGGTTCGTTTGTGTTCGAACACAAACGAACCAAACTCCCTCTGTCACTGCCTCCGTCATGTGTATGTGTTTATGTACATATTTATTTTCCGCACTGCATGTTACATACATATACAGGTCTTAACCAGCATTTAATCAAATTAGTATCATTAAGACTCCAGCCAAAGGATATTTGGATGGACACGTTTGTTATACAGCTTAAGTTTCATATATATGTAAAATATGTGTTTCTACTTTTTGGCACAAGGTCAGCAATTACCCCAGTGCATTACTGGTACTTTATTTTATCGACACCGTAAGGATGAAAGGCAAAGTTAACCTCGTCTGGATTTCAACTCAGATCATAAAGGGCTGTAACTCTATGCTGAAAAGCATGGCGTCCGACCTTCTACCGATACTGCCAATCCACGAAGTCATATATATG
This sequence comes from Eledone cirrhosa, assembly GCA_964016885.1. NCBI lineage: Eukaryota > Metazoa > Mollusca > Cephalopoda > Octopoda > Eledonidae > Eledone > Eledone cirrhosa. The sequence continues at coordinate 73,031,440 of OZ024743.1, forward strand.
TAAAATATTGTTGCCTAGTTTTAGAAATATTGAGAAATCGCTAATATATTTAATGGACATTATGCCTTTATAACATCTAAGAATATATCATGTGAAGCATAGTAACGAGTATATAGATATCCATTTGATGCACTGGATAACATATTACGCCAAACTATTAGTTAATAAAGTTTAGTTACATTGCTGAGAAATAAACTGGAAGGAGATGCAGCTCCTTTTGATAACATTGTATTTACTTCTTAACTAAAGTTGTGTTAGCAAACGTTAAACCATTCAATTGAACCAAGTACACTATTAAAACTGATGTGAAAGTGACAACATTATTGATTAATGTAGCTGATAAAAACATAATCCTATTAACTATTTTACTGTTGGTGTGAGTACAACTTTCGGAACAAATAGAATATGCAATGCCCTGTCACTTTATAAATGGCATAGATCCCAACAATTAATCATCTAGAATTAGAAACAGCTATATTGGCAACGCACATTCATTTCCTATATCAAAGTATTTTACCGTTTAATAAAAAATGATCTTAACCGTGTTTGGTTAGTCTAAATTTGGTTTATCAGATAGTATTCAGAGTCGAGTGTATAATATGTAAAATTATTTGAAAGAGAAAGTGATATGATAATAAATCTTTTACGTCTCGTAGAAGCTATCGTTTGTTTTTCTTTTTTGTTGCTTGGCTAGTTTTCAGATTACATATCCCACGACAATATGTGGAAAGTTTATTATTATTGCAGAGACATTTTGTTCCAGCTTCTTTCTTTTATAGATCATAACGAGATATGTTTATTGTCTCTACGCTGGTGTTTAGGTATCCATAATATTTGGTCAAAATACTCACTTTGATATAATAGATTATCGAATGCAATCAGGTAACTGTTCCCTTTGACGAATAAGGCTGTGGCTGATTTTTTTCTCCTTTTATCCCTAACATTGTTTTGATATATTCTGTCTGTGGAAAGTTAAAGTTAGTGAGGTTTTCTCATCAATTATGTACCATCTTCGTCGGTAGTGAGCATCTTCAACTTCATATATTTTCGTATTTTGTTTGTGTATGTACATACGTACAATCTCATGATAGATATTCATATGTAAGCTGTGACGTAGTCTCAGTCTAACGAGTAGATTCAGATCCTGTTTCTATCACATGTTTGATAGACTTATTTGATATTAGATTAATCATCGGATTAAAAACGTTCACTTGTCTTTTGTGATGCAGCATTGTTGGTGGAACCCACCAATTCTCTTGTAAACCATATCAAGAACTTTGATCAGGTTTAGATACAATGGCTTAACTAATAAATTAGCTATACAGTAACTTTAACTTACAATAGTGAACAATCAAGGGACTCTACAGATATGTGTTCTAAATCTTTGATAAATAAACGTACTTTTTAGAAACTTAAAAGCAGTTATACTGGTAAAGTATGATGTGAAACTATTTTTAATGTCATCGAAACGCGTGTGATACAGGTCTCAGTATTGTTCATAACTTTGGCAGCCACCTTATCGTTCAGGTCAATCATTTTACTCAGCACATATTCAACTATTTTCTGCAAATCCTCAATCAATTTCTTTCGAATTAGAATTCTATTTTTATTTCATATTATAAATAAATATTGGCATGGACATTTTTTCGACGATTTTAAGTTTTCAAGGAATGCTGTTTCTATGGATTTACTAAATTTCTGTAATTTTTCTTTCATGGAGTAATATTGAAAATGTTATCAAGTTAAAATATCAATACATACATAACTTATCTGATCACTAGTGCATCAGAACATGTATATATTACAAGTGTATGTTTTAGGACTATACGCTGCAATGGATATACTCCAAAAATCACTTGTACATTCATTTTAAAAATAATTCAGTTTCTCTCAAATACAAATTGTGCATTCAGCTACGGTAAACATCATTATTAAATGCAAGGAAAAATGTTCTGCCAATCCTGAAACTCAGTGTAGCATAAAACTATAAGTGTATGTTATATATATATATATATATATATATATATATATATATATATATATATATATATATATATATATATATATGCGGTGGCTTGGATACTAATACTGAAAGAAAAATCCATTTCTTTTTAAAACTTCTCTTATACAAAATATTAAGCCAATTTTTGAAATACATTAAAAATTAAAAAAGAAGCATTTCAAGAAATAATTACAATAACAACAACAACAAAAACAACAACAACAATAATAATAATAATAATGATTTCATTTATTGGCCACAAGGGCCGACATATAGGGGACAATACAAAAGACTGGGACAGTGGGGTTTTACAGAAAAATCGAGTAAACAATATGAATAACAATAACAAAGTAACAATAACAAAGTAACAATAACAAAGTAACAATAACAAAGTAGCAATAACAAAGTAACAATAAAGTAACAATAAAATTACAACCAGAAAAAATTCCCCAATAGGGGGGATGACCACCTAGGGTTCGCTTAGGTACCCCACCAGTCCTGAACGACCCGACGCTTCGAGAGTACTCTGGAAGGGCACCCTACTCCTCCTCAAATTTACCTACTTACAGCCGCATGACCAGAGTAGGCCCACTCACACGGGCCATTCTCGCCACATTCACCCACCTTTCAGAAAATGTACTGGGGGGCAGCACTTCTCTCTTCACCCTCACCTTCCTTTCCAAGTGAAACTTCGATATAACTCCACAAGTCAGTAATGCCCATACACTGGACGAATGCGTGCAGAACGGTTTCATGGCTCTGCGCGCATCTCGGGCAGCTCCGTCTGACAGCACTTCCCTGCCTGTATAGTCTATCTCTAAAGGCAGTGCTCCCCAGTAGCACTGCGAAACGAGTGATTTCTGGAAGTTATCCATGGTCCCCGGCTCGAAAGTCATCTGGAACAGACTGGTTAGTTCACCGTTTAGGCAGAATATCTGGAGATTCCGCAGCCTCAGCGCATGTCTGCGCATCATTAGCTACGACATTCTAATAATAATAATATGGATTTCTAATATAGGCACAAGACCAGTAATTTGGGGGGAGGGGAGAGTCGATTAAATCGACACCAGTACGTTACTGGTACTTTATTTTATCGACCCCGTAAGGATGAAAGGCAAAGCTAACTTCGGCGGGATTTGAACTCAGACCACAAAGGGCCGTAATTCTATTCTGAAAAGCATGGTGTCCGACCCTCTGTCGATACTGCCAATCCACAACAACAGACACTGAGAACAAACTCTATGAAGTTCAATATTGACAAGTCAGTGAATTCCCCATTTTGTAGGCTCTATGGTGAGAAAGGTGAGACAATAAACCACATTATTAGTGAACGTAAGATACTTGCTCAGAACGAGTACAAGAGAAGTCACGACAACATTGCTGATTGGTTCATTAGAAGCTCTGTCATAAGTATGACATGAACAGGAGTAAAAAATGGTACAATCGGAAAGGATGGCTGAAAACGAACAATATCAGATGTTGTGAAACATGACCATCCAGTGTGAGCATTTTATCGTGGCTAGGAAGCCTGGCATCGTAGAAAAGAAGAATAACAAGGCATGTATTGTCCCAATTTCCTTCTCATTCCCACAGGGGGAATGAGAAGGAAATTGATAAATTTGGGATATAACAGGAGCTAAAAATTGAAATCAGAAAACTGTGGGGAATCAGATACGTAGAAGTGGTGCCGATTGTGGTTGGTACATTAGGAAAAGTTAGTAGAAGATTGAATACATGGCATGAGAAGTTAGAAATTACCTTCAAGACTGTTGTGCTTATATGTTTTCATACAACAGTTTTAATAGATCAGTTGGCTTTCCTAATGATTTCTGCGGAATGAAACAGTTATAGCCATGTCTATGCATTTCAATGTATTGAGGACCATCTAACTGTGGTGGCCTCTGGACTCACATACACACAATTATATATATATATATATCGACAGTCGTCGGACTTGCGTCAAATCTGACCGAGTAATCAATGTTTCCGTTGGTCTTTCTAATCCAATTTCTATGAAATAAAGTGTCTTGCTAACACATCGCATAACACCGGTCCAGGAATCGAACTCACAACCTCATGATTGCGAATCCAATTCGCTAACCACTCGGCCAGTATATATATATATCTGTATACATATAAAATTAAGTATGTGTGTGTGTCTGTGTATTACCTATAGGAGGCTACATCTTACGACCGATTTTCATGAAACTTTACAGGCTGATAGATTAGTAATCGGGGAGTGTTTTCTATATATCAGCGTATCGTTTTTTTTTTATTCCAGGGTCATTCTGCAGATAAAAATAACAAATTTTACTCTAGCTCACACATTTTGCCACCGATTTCGTTCATATTTTAAAGCAAAATAGAATTTATCATTGCACATCCTGTAATGGCTTTATATTTTGCATTTGTTGTTCAGGGATGGCGTGGCAGCCGCTTAAATATTCCAAAATACCACTTTTAGATTCAATTTTTTCGCCTCTAGCTCCCACATTAATCAACCTACTATGTTCAAATTTTATACTACGCTAGATCTCATTATTTCACGTCTTAATCTGGCTTTACATTTTGGATGTTTTGTTGAGGAATGGCGTGGCAGCCGCTTAAATATTCGAAAATACCACCTTTTCGCTCAAATTTCCGCCTTTTCACCTCTAGCTCACACATTTTTCATCGTTCCTTTGTCAGTGTTGAACAAAAGGGCAACGATGGTTGCCGAACGCTGTACGGCTTAATTCGGGCTGTTTGTTTACAAACAAACAGAACATTATAATAAATGTTCGGTAAACCCATACGTACGTATATATGTGAGCATATAGGTATGTATATACATACTGCTGTACGTCTGTATACATATATGTATGTACGTACACATACTTAGATTTAAGTATCAGCCGTACTAAGAGTGAGATATGAAATTTCATTTTTTCATTTTTTCCATTTATAGTTTTCGGAGCGCCTGGCCGACTAATTCACTCGATATGCAAATTAGGCTGCTCAGCTGTTAATATGCATAAGGAAAGTATATACTTTCAAACGTTAACTCATCTGACAGGACGGTAAACGATGCTGATGACAGCTAAGAAGCTCGAAACTAGTTCATCGTTTCCTCTGCCAGTGTTGAACAAAATGGCAACGATGGTTGCTGAACACTGTATGGCTTAATTCAAACTGTTTGTTTACAAACAAACCGAACATTATAAAAAAAGTTCGGTAAACACATACGTACATATATATATATATATATATATATATATATATATATATATATATATATATATATATATATGTGTGTGTGTGTGCATGTATGTATGTATATACATACTGCTGTACGTCTGTATACATATATGTGTGTACGTATACATACTTACATTTATATATATATATATATATATATATATATATATATGTGTGTGTGTGTGTGTATGTGTGTGTGTGTGTATGTGTGTGTGTGTGTGTATATATATATATATATATGTATGTATATTTATGAAATTAACAGATTAAAGTTTAAGCAAAGAATCACTGCTTTCACCCTTAACGGGATATTCTGAAACTAAAAAAATCAATCTGTGAACGCAGAAGTATATATTTCGAAACCAATGTAGAATTATTCAGATGTTGTTTCTGCATGATGAATATAAGTCAATAGAGTACTCAACCGAGGGAGTAAAATAATAATAATAATAAATTTGAAGACTAAAATCAAACGAAGACTCGATAAGGATAAATATATATCAAATATATAAAAACAATAGAGGAAATATTTATTAAAATAACAGATTAAAGTTTAAGCAAAGAATCGCTTCTCTGACCCTTAACAGGATCTTCTGAAAATAAGAAGTCAAACTGTAAACGCAGAAGTAAGTATGTATGTATATATATATATATATATATATATATATATATATATATATATATACATACATATTTACTTCTGCGTCCAGAGATTGATTTTGTTTTCAGAAGATCCCGTTAAGGGTCAGAGAAGCGATTCTTTGCTTAAACTTTAATCTGTTATTTTAATAAATATTTGGACTACGGTTCTTATATATGTTGCTCTTCGGTTCTTATATATACTGCTCTACGGTTCTTATATATATATATATATATATATATAAAGAAATACGATTTCGCTTCAAGCATAGCTTTATACAATATGTATACATATTTCGTATCTCCAAGGAAAAACGGTTTTAGGAAGCCGTAGCTATGCAAACACCGTGGGGCTAACGCCCTCTGGTGATGTCCAGCAGAAGCAAGGGGGACAACAGTCTATGCATTTAAGGCTTAACTGGCCTTCGTCAGGACGGTCCCTCCCACCGCTTGCGACTGCTGGACTAGAAGACAGCCGAGAATATATACATTTCTCGTCTGTGTAAATGAGGTGATTAATCTCATTTGCATATGAAATTAAATAATTAATCTCATTTGCATTTGCATATCTAGGCTAAATAGCGAGGCTTTTTATTCTGGAGATTTGACATCTGGTAAACAGGCGAAACTCCAGTGTAACAAGACTAATAGTTCAAGAATAATAAAATGAATACACACACAGACACATACACACACACACACACACACACACACACACACACATATATATATATATATATATATATATATATATATATATATATGTTTATTTATTAAAATAACAGATAAAGTTTAAGCAAAGAATGGCTGCGTTCACCCTTAACGGCATCTTCTGAAACTAACAAAGTCAATCTGTAAACGCAGAAGTGGATATTTCAAAAAACGTTGCAACTGGAGGCAGACAGGAAGACGATACTTTGATTCGTGGAAACGGTCCCTGGCAAAGAACGGCAAAAAACGAATATAATACGTCATTAATAGGAGCGGTAAAAAACAATTACACGCAAAGACAGGACCACGTTTATGATACGAAAGAAGTCGTAGACTAATGTTCTCTTAGGTGGTTCATGGAGACGTTCTCTGGCAATGAACGGAAAAAACGAAGATAATACGTCATATTTGGGTCGTGGAGAACAATTGCACGCAAAGACAAAACCACGTAAATGGTATAACTGAAGTCATAGACTAAAATTCTAACTAGGAAACCGAATGATTCTCCGCTTCAGAGTTAAGAATAAATAAAATAAAATACAATACAGAGGTAAAGGAAATGAAATAAATACATACACGCGTCCAAATACGTACATACTCAAGCATACGTGAAAACACTCGCCATAGGTATACAAAACCGCGCACATATAAATATGAGTGTGTGAGGCATGTATACAAATAAATAAATAATTAAATAAACGTATATAAATAAATAAATACGTATATAACAAGCGCACACATACCTACATGTAAATACACAAATGTTCGGAGACGTACATCAACCAAAACAGGAAGTACACATACACACACCCAACATACGTACGAACCCGCATACTCACACAGACGCAAAACTGCCGTATACACATAACCAAAAGCAAATGTACCAGAATATATAAAAATATACGCCATAACATATACAATCAAATATACGTACGAGAAAGTATACGTGTCTTCACAAAACATACAGGTAATATATACTTACCTGTGCAAATAAGTAATGGTATAAACATAACATATACTTAGCTACCACATCAAGACGTAAAATATCCACGTATAGATCGTACTATCCGTTAGGGTATAACGTGGGGCTGTAATACAGGAAAGTTTTGTGCAATTTATTTTTACAAGCCGAAATTGCCTATATATATATATATATATTATTATTATTATATATATATATACATATATATATACACACATATGTACATATATGTATATATATATATATATATATATATATATATATATATATATATATATATACATACACACATATATATCTCAGTACCGGTTATATCTCAGCCCATGGAGTGCGCTGAGATATAACCGGTACTGGCATTGATAAATATGCTGGGTCCGTCAACCCTTATTATTATTATCTCCTAACTAGCGGACTATTGAGAGTAAGTTGAACAATTTTTCACTTTTTATTGTGTTTTTATTTTGATATGCACTCTTTTTTCCTGCAATTAATTTTGTCTCTCACTCTTTTAAGTTGTGAAATAGACTGATTATCTACGCACACGGCTGACACATTTCAGCTCGCTACTATATTGCTATATAATGGATGATCGCATTTAAATTTCGTTAAAGGTTCTTGGCACTACCATTGTTGCCATCGCTTTCCTCTAGACATGAAACGAGTGCTACCATTCTATTTTATATCAATGTGAACTGCTATTTCTAATGGCCATCTTTTCACCCCTTGAAAATTTGTGTGTGAGACACGTTCGCTGAGAGCTTCTGATAGGAACGAAAAGATTGATTCTTTTTAGCTTCCCGTCCCCACGTAAAATTTGTAAATCGGTGGCTAGTTGAGAGATAGAGTCCTATCAGGTGCCAATTGTTAATAGTTTTACCGTGTCAGTCGTCGCAAACAGTCATGGCCGGCATAGACTGGTCTTAGGATTCTGTCGATCGATTGGATATTGATTAGGCGATACCCGCTGATGAAGACGCATTAGCTGATTGTACATTGTTGCATAATATATGCAGACAGATGGTGCAGTGGACCTTACTGCTGCATTAGTGCTGCAGAAACTCGAGTCCGGGACCCTTATAGGCACCCGTTTTCAGTGTGTTGTGTTGAAGCAAATAACTTTGTGTATACTCTGGTAATGTATCTTACATTGCCCATGGAGTGCGCTGAGATGAAACTGGTACTGGCATTGATAAATATGCTGGGTCCGTCAACCATTATTATTATTATTATTGTTGTTATTACTCTTTGAGTCTCAGTCATTGATGTTAGTTAACTGGAAAGTTTGTTGAAATGAATATCAAGCCACTACCTGCAGCCTCAGATATTCAGGACGTATCGGAGGGTCCTTGCCGTTCCCAGCAAGCATGCCTTTTGAAGCGTTTATTATTATTATTATTATTATTATTAATAGAGTTGCATTTATCTTGCTTTATGTTCATACGAGTTATCACCAAGTCACAACCAGTGACCTCAAGAGACAACAAGGTCCGCCATCTTCAAGAAAGAACATACATATTCACACATGCATCTTTAGTGTTTAGACTTGTGATGTACTTATATTGACAGAATCTTCCTTAGTATATGGACAGTTCCCATTAGTACTATCTTTTGTATTTCTCCTATACGCGGGTTTCCTGCGATTTGCGATAAGTAATCATTAGACCCCTTAGGTATCATTCCCAGGGCGCCTACAACCACTGGTATTGTTTTAGTTCTCAATTTCCACATTTTTCCAATTTCTATCTCCAGGTCCTTATACTTGCTCAATTTTTCAAATGTTTTTATAGATACATTCTTGTCTATTGGAACAGACATATCAATTAGCAGGCATACCCTCTTTTGAAAGTCTTTCAATATTATATCAGGTCTGTTTGCATCTATTTTTCGGTCTGTTTGGATGCTAAAGTTCCACAAGATTGAGATGTGATCTTTTTCAAGTATGGGAGGTGGTTGATGCTCCCACCAATTCTTTTGATAGGGCAGGTCAAAATGCTTACACATTATCCAATGTATGTATTGTGCAGCTCTGTCATGCCTGTTTAGGTATTCGGTTGGAGCTATCGGACTGCACATTGAAATTATATGGTCAATGGTCTCTGGTTGTTTTTTGCATACTCGGCATAATGGGCTGCACCTATTTTTTATTATGTTGGCTTGGTAATTTTTTGTTGGCAGACACTGATCTTGTGCCGATATAATCAGTCCTTCAGTCTCCGATTTCAGTCCAGAGGATGCCAACCACTGATGGGTTAAGGTTTTGTCAACATCAGGATTGTTAGCTCGCTCTGGGTATTTTCCATACAGGGGCTTTTCTGGCCATTTCTTAGCCAGTTTCTGTAGCAGTTCTTTCTTTGCAGTTACTTTTACCTGCTTTGCTTTTTCTGTGTTTTCATTTCAGCAGTAAATGGGACTTCTAAAATTTGTAGTCCATTACTGTATCTTTGTGCATCTTTTGTAATGGAATATGATCTTTTGATGCTTTCGTGTTTCAAAACGAGTTTGATCATCCAATCATGTGATTCCCTTAGATATGTAGATAATCCAATTGTTGCAGTTTTCAACGCAATGTCTAACTGGATTAACCCACGTCCTCCTTCTTTCCTGGGGAGATATATTCTATCTATGTCTGCCTTAGGGTGAAGCATTCTGTGCATGGTTAAGAATTTTCGAATTTTTGTATCGAGCCTACGGATCTCTGTGCTTGACAAGTTGATGACATTGTAACTGTAGGTTACTACTGGTATGGCAAGCGTATTTATGGCATCGATCCTATTCCTTGCATTCAATTCCGTTCTTAAGATTGCTCTTACTCTGCGGTAACATTCCTTCCTTATCCTTTCCCTCATTGTCGAGTGCTTGATTCCGTCTCCTTCACAAACACCTAGATATTTGTAAGTTTTTTCTTGATCAAGTTCTCTTATCACGTTCCCCCGATCAAGATTAATGGCTGAACTCTTCAGCAGCTTTCCTCTGGTGAACGTTGCTTTGGCGCATTTATCTAGTCCAAACTCCATTTTAATGTCTTCACTGAACTGCTTCACAGTGGATAATAGCCCTTGCAATTGTTCATCATTTTTTGCAAATAGTCTCAGGTCATCGATGTAGAACAGGTGATTAATGGTTTTGTCATAGACTTTATATCCATGTTTTGTTTCATTGAGCATTTTACTTAATGGTATAAGTGCGATGCAGAATAAAAGCGGTGATAAAGAGTCACCCTGAAAAATTCCACAATTAATATTAACTTCTCCAGCTTCCAGTGATTTTGTTTCACTATTCAAAAGGAGTGTCGTTTTCCATGTCTTCATACTGAATGACAAAAACCTCCTGACAACGGGGGATATTTTGAAAATCTCTAAACATTTTTCAATCCAACTGTGTGGCAAACCATCGAATGCTTTTTTATAATCTATCCAAGCAATCGATAGATTTTTGTGTCTATTATGACAATCTTCCAGTATCATTTTGTTAACCAGAAGCTGATCCTTACAGCCATATGAGCCTCGTTTACACCCTTTCTGCTCAATGGGAAATAGGTCATTTGTTATCAGGTGGTCATATGTGTATTCAGTTAGGACTGATGTTAAAATTTTATACATTGTGGTCAAGCAAGTTATCGGTCTGTAATTTTTGGGATTGTTTGTCTCATCATTCTTCGGAAGCAGGAATGTAATGCCGTTAACTAGCCATGAAGGTATCTTTTCTGGCTCCTTAACTATTTCATTGTAAAGTTGGGCTAACAGCTCATGAGACTCTGTGAAGGCATTTATCCAAAAGTTTTGTATTTTGTCTTTTCCTGGGGATTTCCATTTGCTGGTTTTTCTTAGAGCCAAGCGCAACTGTTCAACTGTTATATTTTCCCATGTTTGTTCCTCAAGGTGAGCTGTATCTTTCATTTGTCTGTCTATCCATGGGGCATGTATGTTATGAACTTTTTCTTCGGCCCAGATCTTTTCCCAGAATTCTTGCACTTCCTCCTTGGGTGGTATTGATTTAGCAGTTATTGTTGACTTACCAATTTTTCTGTAGAAGTTTCTTTGGTTGTTTTTGAACATATTATTGTCCTTATAGAATCTAGATCGTTTTTCAAAGCGCCTTATACGCTGGATAGAACTTGTCATTCCGTATAGTCAACCTTGATGTAATATTAGAGGAGAGCACTCGACGCAATGCAACTCACCCGTCTTCGTTTGTGTAGTTGGTGGTGCGATTACGGAGTTAATTATTATAAAATAACAGGAGGCTGGACTGGTGTAATTCGTTAAAGATTGATCATACCATGAACATTTCAATGACCGGGTTCAGTATGAATCAGGTGACATCATCAGGTATTCCGAAATGTATCCAACAAAGGAATATAATAATAGACACAATCCAAGGGGCTGAAAAGCAGAGAGAAATGCCCAAGACAAGAAGGCGGCCAAAAATTAGTAGTTGCTAGTCCGGGTGGCCGCCTTCAAGTGAGGAATCTATTTAATCTTGTCTTGTCGGTCTGGTCAAGGGGCCGTACGTTTGTAGTGTATGTTACTACTACCCCGTCATGGACAGATGCTAGCGGTGAGATCAGGTTACATATAAGAAGTTAGTCAGAAGTGCTAAAAAGTACTAATAAATAAATAAAAATATACAATATAGTGGACGGATGTAAGCTTTTTAATTGAAGTAAGAAATTACGATTAAATATTCAAAATGTAAAATTTATGTTTAGAATTAAAAGATGTAATTTAAGATAAGATTAAAGGTTAGAAAAGTAAGATTTAGGTTTAAAATTGGGAGATTTAGTTAAAGAATTTGCAGAAAGAAGTATTTATGAAAAGGTTAAATGTATTATTGATAGTCATAATAAGGTTTCAGGGTAGAATATAAAGTTAAAAATTAAAAAAGTAAGATTAAGCCTAAATTTAAGAGGACCGTTCGGCAGTCAATAACCAGTGATGCGACGGGTTCCCAGCCCACCCAGGACCCAATGGCGTGTCAACCGTTCCGAGTATTTTCGTCTACCGAAAGAAAGGGAATTTATTTTTCCAAGCACTCCAGGAGGGTTAACCGACTCAAGCGCCAGAGGTGCTAGTGGAAAGGCCATCACCGCCAGCTGATCATCGCGTATACCAAACGATTATTAGTTATTCAGATTAGTGGGGATTTAGTTGAAGAACTAGTAGAAGGGGGCATTTATGTAAAAGTTAAATATACTTTTGATATTCATGATAAAATTTTAGGGTAGAATTTAAAGTTAAGATTAAAGATTAAGCTTAAAATTTAAGAGTACTGTTTGGCGGTCAATAACCGGCGACGCGACGGATTCCAAGCCCACCCTGGGCTCAAGGGCGTAACAACCGTTCCGAGTATTTTCGTTTACCGAAAGAAATGGAAATTTATTTTTCCAAATACTCTTGGAAGGTTGACCGGCTCAAATGCTGGGCGTGCAGGCAGGACGGCCGTCATAGCCATCGGATCATCGCGTGTACCAAACGATTATTAGTTATTCACACCCGTGGTGAGAAGTTTAAAAGTAGCAAAATCTGATGAAATAGGTAACGAGACTATATTCAATCCCAAGTTAGCCCGGGTTATTTGAATTTATATACAGTGTGAGCCCTGAGTGGGTAGGGGGAGTAATTAAAATAAACAGATATACAGGGTACAGAAAGTAATATTCTAGTGTTGTGTGCTAATTTTAGGTAACAGATGAGTAAGGATAACTATATAAGGAGAATAAAATGCAGTCATACCCAGGGTGGTTATTATGAGATTAAAAATGAAAGTAAATAAGAAAATATCGAAGAAATCATCATACAGAAGAAATACGCATCGCACAATATATTTAATGTGTTCAACCAACGGTTATTTCGTACATATAGTTCTCTAATTTAGCAGCTATTTATATATATTTTTTTTTCTTTCTTAATATTTGTTTTGGTTTTGAAATTTTCAGTAGAAATGACTTTTTTCATTTTCACTAATTTTCGTTTCAGATAATATTGAAGAAGGTGTGTTTTATAATTGTAATTTATAAAATATAAACAAGAAAACATACATACATGTCATGTGTATATACAAACAATCATACACAGACACAAACACACACATATACATATTTATGCATATATATATATATATATATATATATATATATATATATATATATATATATATATAATGTATGAATGTATACATACATGTCATGTATATACAAACAAACTTGCTCACACACACACACACACATATATATATATATATATATAATCTTCATACGTGTATTTATATGAAGTTTGTATAGAAATATTGTGATATGTTATGCAATTGTTTACATGTGCATAGAATTGTGTATGAATGATTCGACGTATATTCGTATAAAATACTAAAACATAATTTAAACATATATATGCTTAATGTGGATATAGTTAGTTTTTAATTGTAGGCTCATTGTATGTGTTTGCATGGTGTTGATTTTTTCTTCGTAGAGAAGGAAATATACATTATTTCATGTGATTCAAAGGGGAACCATGGAATAAATTAACGACACTTTTCTACACACAAATAGATTGATAGCAGTGAATATTAATAACAAATAGCAGCTCGAATTTAACTCGAATGACCAGACTAATTTACAATACAGATAACGTATAATTACTCAGGACAAATTAAGAATAAATATATTTTAGACCTCCTAATATAAGCCATGTTGAGAATGGGTATTTAATACATATATAAATGTATATATATATACGTATATGTATGTTTTGTATATATATATATATATATATATATATATATATATATATACAAGTGGAAGTTTAGTAAAATCGAAGCTTTGGCTGCGGCCAAGCAAAGCCGACCTACAATAAGGAATGAGTAGCAAAGCACTCAATAAGGGTAGGTCCTTAGAGTAATAACATTACGTTTAAAAGCTTGACAACTTGAAAATTGCAGTAGGCAAAATCCAACCATACAATACCAAGAACAAGGGATATATATATATATATATATATATATATATATATATATATATATATATATATATATATATATATATATATATAATTAATTAT
>OZ024743.1:73048562-73058562 GCA_964016885.1 Eledone cirrhosa
CCTACAAATCTGTGGACAAAGTTGTGGACAAAGATGAGGTTGACGATTTTCCCACAGAATTCCGCAATTCCTTGTATCTCTCTGGACTGCCACCTCATGAACTGCGCGTCAAAGTTGGGACTCCAATGATGCTGTTGAGGAACCTGGAACCACCGCGTCTCTGCAACGGAACACGGTTAGTGGTAAAAACCTCCTACCGCATGTAATTGAAGCCACAATTCTCACGGGCTGCGGTGCTGGAGAAAACGTCTTTATACCCAGAATACCATTAACTCCATCAGTTACGGTATGCCCTTGTACTCTGCGCCGACTTCAATTCCCCGCAAAATTTTGCTTCGCGATGTCAATCAACAAGTCCCAAGGCCAAACGCTATCAAAGGGCAGGCCTCCATTTAGCCCAGCCGTGCTTCTCACGCGGCCAATTATACGTCGCGTGCTCAAGAGTGGGATGCAAGCAGAACTTATTCATACTTGCGCCCAAAGGCAGAACAAAAAGTGTGGCCTACAGAGAGGTGTTGTGACTCCTCTATTCAGCACCACTACAGTCTTGCCGGTCTGACATACGGTGAGTAGATGCTATTGTTGTATATTTTCAAACTTACCCGTATTTACTTTCTTTGACTCAATAATTATAATTGAGTGGAATCCTTAAGAGTACTTTAAATCAATTAAACTCCGAGCAACGCCGGGCACTTCTGCTAGTATATATATATAAACCTATTTACATTCACACAATGTATCAACTTGTTTTTGTACTGACATCATGACAAATATTTCTGACACATATGTAACAATTTAACGTGCAACATATCACTTTACAAACATAATAGCAGCCATTAAATATTTCATTGCTAATAAGAGAGAAAAGTATATATTCCAGATGATATTCAATATATAACTTTAACGTAAATGGGACTCTGTTTCATTAATATAATTATTAGAGAAAATATCATGCACGATATTCCACACGTTATATTTCAATTGTAACCCAAAGAGCAGAAAGAAAATGAAATACGAATAAACTAAAATGAATAATTTATTAATTTCATACTTCGCAGATCCTTTTGTCATTTTTATACGTATTATTTTCTCAAATATATATGCTATAATAATATCAGTTAGCATTTTACGAAAGCAATAATTTGAGTGAAATGTTATATCGTTGATGACATTTACTTCTGTGTATTTAGTGTTCAATTTCCAACATATCCTACTATGATGTTCGACAGACTTTAATTAAAAGCATACATAATTGTTTCTACTTTTGGCACAAGGACAGCAATTACCCAGTGCATTACTGGTACTTTATTTTATCGACCCCGTAAGGATGAAAGGCAAAGTTAACCTCGCCGGGATTTGAACTCAGAACATTAAAAGCATACATAATGCCTGCATGAAATCACTCATATACTAACTTATATACATGTACGTATTTGTTTGCTTCCTTTCTCTGACCATATCAAGTCAAAGAGACACATGAAATAGTAGTTCTATGTTAATATTAACCTTGTTTTGGTTATTTTCGGTTATCAATTCTTATGCGTTGCTGGTAGCTTAGATGTACAGAGGAAAAATCAAATACATTATATAAGATATATATATATATATATATATATATATATATATATATATATATATATATATATATGCGATACCCGGGTTCACACTTTAAGTAAGTTACTCTCTACATTAGTAGAGTGTAAGCATCATATTTTATAAAGCTTCTAAAGAACTAGAAATGTTTCATTCGAAAGAAATCACCAGGAAAGCCCTGATGTTTTCTTTCGAATAAAGCAGTTCTACTTCTGTAGAAGCCATTTCTATAACAAACTTCATATATCTATATATATATATATATATATGTATATATATATAAGTTATTCCGGGTTGAATCGGAGGTAACCACAGTAAGGTACGCAATACACAGCAGTGTATAAAAGTTTTAATATAGGACTAGAACTGTTTCATTCGTGAGAAATCATACATTCGTGAGAAATCATACATTTTGTCATTCCATGAGAGTATCATGGTCAGCCTATGAACTTTTCAGTCGACCCTCATATGTTCATGTGTAAATTGTAAATATTGGCTCTCAGATGAGAAGTAAATATCTTCTTATAACGATCAAGTTTTTAATTCAGCCCGGAATTTCAATATTTTACCTTCACTGTGCTTTTAAGTAGATATAATTACAAGCTAATTAACATCAATTAAGAAAGGTTTGGCGCGAGACTATTCATATTCGCCTCAATTAACCTGCATCTTTACAAAGATTTAAATTACTTAGTTTACAATGTCAATCTGGCCATCCTGTTATTGAGAAGAAATGAAATTAGACTGAGTAGACTACAAAAATATGTCCTTATTGAATTTGTAGTAGTAGTAGTAGTATTAGTAGTAGTAGTATTAGTAGTAGTAGCAGTGGTGGTAGTGGTGGTGGTGTTGGTGGCATTTCCGCAGACAATGGCCAGCAACACCCACTGCAGCAGCCACCCAACCTCGCGGGCTCCTTCCTCACATGGGCTGCTAACGATCCGACAACCAACTTTGATATTAAAATATATATCCCTTCTTATATTTGCTCGCTCTTTGTATTAAAACCCTTTGAATTCAAAGTTTAGTTTTATTCCTCACAGGCTCACAAAAATATATAGTTGAATTCTATTATGTCACATTAAACATACAAGAGAAAATCCGGTATAGTAAGCCATGCTAAGACCATAAATACATTTACACTATAGTATTTAGTACGCATTCTTTCACTGCTTTTCTCTCTCTCCCCCTCTCTCTCTCTCTCTCTCATCGTCTATCTCTCTTTCTCCCTCTCTCTCTGTATATATACATATATATATATATATATATATATTTACATAAACACACACACATATATATATATATATATATATATATATATATATATATATATATATATATATATATATATATATATATAATCATCTGCGAAACGCACGTGAAAGATCGATAGACCATAAAAAAAATACATGTAAACGAAACTTCATATATATATATATATATATATATATATATATATATATATATATATAAAATCGAGGTCTAGCAAATAGAGAAAAAGTTTTAAAATACATTTTAAAAAATTCGCTGCCCTTACTATATGTGCCTTTACCGCGGTTTCATGCTCCAGAATAAACGGAAAATCCAAGCGGATTTCCATTGAGCAGGGAGGAATCTTCAGAAGGCTCTTCTCCCTCGGAGAATATAAAATTCCCGAGTTCAAATCACAAACTGACGCCATACAAAACCATTCCCAAATGAGAGCGGGTGATAAAAGAAATAATTCTGTCTGGTGCCGTGTGCAAAGACAAAAGGCAGGGTGGACAGGTAAATGTCCTGCCACTAGAAATAGCAGCAGTCCAAACGGCCAAGATTTTATCTCTACCTTAGGGGGAGTTCAATAATAATAAAGTATGAATTTCTACGTGTAAAAAATACATATAGGGAAACAAGTATTATCCAACCGTATGCCAATGTGGTTCTATGGCGGGTTAATATATATATATATAGGTCAGCATCTAAACCCAAACCTGGAAATATTTCTTAATGTTCAATAAATTCGGTGAAATAGGAACACAGTAATTTGTGATGTTTATTGTTTTTGTTATGAATAGTTTTGTTGCTATTAATTTTATATTGTTTATTATCATCCGGATTAGCAGATTCGTTAAAGTGTCGAACAAATGAATAGCACTATTTGTTCAGATTTCTATGTTCTAATTTCAAATCCCAGCGAGGAAATACCGGTGGAGTCATGTGGCCAAGTGGTAAGTGTGTTGAACGCGTATTCATAATACCGTGGGTTCGATTCATCGGCTTGGCTCTGTGTTGTTTTCTGGAGCAAAACACTTCATTTTACGTCGTTCCAGTATACTCAGCTAAAATGTTTAACAGCTGCGGATTTGAACTTGCGATGGTAGGCGTCCTGTCCAGTGATCGGTCTTGAGTTTAACGCCACCAGACCGGGAGAAGCTTCGGTCTGAGGAGACTCCTGTCTAGAATCAACTTAAATGTTTCAGAGGACGAGGGGAAACGTTGCCTTTGATTCTTCCGATTTCGAAATAAACGAATCTCCCCTTTCCTCCAATTGTGCTAATGTTATAAATAACAATTGTTTCTACTTTTGGCACAAGGCCAGCGATTACCCAGTACATTACTGGTACTTTATTTTATCGACCTCGTAAGGATGAAAGGCAAAGTTAACCTCGGCGGGATTTAAACTCAGTTCGTAAAGGGCCGTAACTCTATGCGTCCAAGCACGGCGTCCGACCCTTTACCGATACTGCCAATGTTAGAAATAATAATGAAGTTGTAATCTGTATTCAGCATTTCCTTGTTCCTCGGTATTTTGATATCAAGCTTTCTCGTACCGCCAGTTGTATCTAGTACATTCCGTACGGTTCTTGTCAAGCAAATAAGCGTTTTGTAGAGCATTGAGCTCACAATCATAAGGTTGTAAGCTGGATTCCCGGACCGAGTGGTGTGTTGTTTTCTTAAGCAAAACACTTTATTTTGCGTTGCTCCAGTTTACTTATCTGTAGAAATGAGTTGCGACGGCACTGTTGCTAAGCTATATCGGCTTTTGCCTTTCCTAGTGTATTGTATAGAGTGTATATATAATGTATATATAATGTATATCTATGTTGTGATTCATTGGTACCAAGCTGATCGGCCATTGACTTTCTCTTGGACAACTTCTGTGGCTTGGATAGAGGGGAGACTGGTCTGCATGTGTAACTTGTGGTCGTCCACAAACACACCTTGCCAAGGCTTGTGCCTCGGTGGGAACTTTTTGGGTGCAAAATTGTGGCCATACATGACTGGTACGGAAATTCAGGCAGTTCACTTCTTATACAACTTCAGCCACACTAAAGTTGATTGGGTTTCCCTAAGGCTCCTAATATATTATTATAGGGATGCTAACAACACATTTCGCTATGGATTTCAGATACAACAACTTACTTCAACTTGTTTATTACACAATTATTCATCTGCTTCCAACATCTCGCAATGTTATTTCTATATTGTTGTATAGTTTTCTTTTATTCAGGAAAAACATTTCAAATATTGTAGAGTTATTGTTGAAAGAGATTTGCAATAAAAAGTTATATAATTTCGTATTTTCTTTTTTTTTTTATTACATACCAGTAATTCAATCGAATACATAATTTTCTTTTCCAAATAGATCATATATATATATACATATAATAGAACACACACACACACTCACACACACACACACACACACACTCACACACATATTTATATATATATGCTATATATACACATATATATACATATATATACCTACATATATATATACATATATATATATATACCTACATATATATATATACATATATATATATATACCTACATATATATATATATATATATATATATATAAAATAAAATAAATAAGTCAAATATTTAAAATTTGGCTTCGTTTATTACTGCTATATATATTTCGGTGACAGCCATCTTTGGCTGTGACCTCTTCAGGCAGTCCGAATTAGTGTGGTAGAGACGAATACACATGTTGTTGAGGCGTTTAACTTTGTCAATACTCTGATATTCCCAGTTCCACAACAACATGTGTACTCGTCTCTACCACACTAATTCGGACTGCCAAAGATGGCTGTCACAGAAATATATATAGCAGTAATAAACGAAGCTAAATTTACATATTTGACTTATTTATTTTAGTTTATTTTACATTACTCCGGAGTAACCAAACCTGCGCACTTCGTCGAGTGCTCCAATCTGCATACTGAGTTGTTGGTATACAGCCAACATATACTCAAAAAACGAAAAAAAAACAAAAAAATATATATATATATACACACATGTATATATATATATATATATATATATATATATATATATATATATATATATATATATATATATATATATATATATATATATATATATATATATATATATATATATATACATACATATAGGCATACATGCAAAACGCGCGTAACAGGGCGATACGCAATAAATATTTTTCATTTGTAAACAAAACTCACTCGTGTTTTCTATTATATACATATATATATACATATATATATATACATATATGCATACACACACACACCACACACACACACAAACAGACACACACACACACACACACTATGGACACACACATTATATATATATATATATATATATATATATATAGGAAACCAATTATAAAATGTTAATAAAAACATCTTTTCTACCAGAATATAATGTATTGACTGGTAAATATATTGGAATTGTTTCTTTCTGAAATGATGGTTATTTAATGTTGAAACACTTTGATTTAGTTCTTAAAACATCTTTACTTTAGTCTCTGGCAAAGCTGTTCAATTCAATAGTTTTAATGAGAACTATTCATAGAAATAAATATATGGCCATTTATTTAATATTTATTCAAATATATATTTTATTGAAGTCTTTAATATCAGATATCAGGATAATGTTGTTGTTGTTTTTTAAGTCGGTATAAATTCGAGAAAGAAAGAATAAAAAGTAACATAGTATTGGATATAAACGTATATTTGTTGGATATTTTTCTTTTTCAATTGTCTCCTGATTGCCCGTCTTTTTGGGGTACACAAAAACGTTATCCATACACAACAGACACGGAAAAGATAGACTCAGTATGATTATGATTGTGACAAAATATTTATAGACGAGAGATACGTGCAGTATGGACAATATAGTGACAGGATTGTTACAGGATTGTGACAAGATTGTGACGAAATATTGTCACTCAAAACATACACTCGATTTAACAAGATTGTGATAAAATATTAATAGTCGAAAGATACAATCAGTAAGGACGGGATTGTGACAAAATTGTGTGAGCGTTGTGAGAGGGTTGTGACGGGATTATGACAGGATTGTGACAGGGTTGTGACAGAATTATAACAAAATATTGATAGACGTGAGATACACCCAGCATAGACAGGATTGTGACAACATTGTGAGAGGGTTGTGACAGGGTTGTGACAGAATTATAACAAAATATTGATAAATGAGATATATAATCACTATGGACAGTATTGTGACACGATTGTGAGAACATTTTGATAGAAAAGAGATACAAA
The DNA here is from genome assembly GCA_964016885.1 of Eledone cirrhosa. Taxonomy (NCBI): domain Eukaryota; kingdom Metazoa; phylum Mollusca; class Cephalopoda; order Octopoda; family Eledonidae; genus Eledone; species Eledone cirrhosa. The sequence goes on from OZ024743.1 coordinate 73,055,699, forward strand.
AGAAACACGTAACAGATACACTCAGTGTAAAAGTGTTGTGACAAATGTTAGAACAATAGAACAATGGTTTCTAATTTAGTCACAAGGACAGAAATTTTAGGGAAAGAAGACATCGATAATGTTGACCTCAGTACGTAGCTAGTACACTATTTCATTGACCCTGGAAGGATGAAATACAAATTTCACCTCGGTGGGATCTGAAATCAGATAGTAATTAGCTTCGACAAATTATAGAGACTTCAAATGTTCGGCTAATCCACCATCTTTTTAGAACTATAGAATAAAACTTCATTGAAATTGGTACAAGGTGAATAATTTAGGGAAAGGGTAAATTCTAACATATCGACTCCAGTACACTGCGAGACTTGAACTCAAAAAGTAAGTTCTAGATTAGTAATAAAATTATCGAACCTCTACAGATTTGATACTGAAGGTACCGGATGTAATTCCGTATGACATTTTGAGGAGGCCAAACTCTTCAAATACCGGTCGCTCTCCGACAGGTTTGCGGTTGTACCCTTGGCAGGGGAGACTTCTGGTGTCCTCGGCAATAGGACTACCTCCATACTCACCACCATAGGCGCTGAGCTGGCCAGCCGCAGGTGTGAGCCTCGCGAGCTGGAATGGCTTTTCCAGCGTGTCTCCCTCGCCGTCCTTCTCCATTCTGTCCACCGGGGCTGTGGAGAGGCCACCAATATGATTGACTGACTTGTCATTTCATCAGTCAGATATTTTTAGACATCAACCAGTTAAATATGATTCATTCTGTGCAATAAAATAGAAATAAGTAAAAAAAAAAACCTACTTTCATAGACGTCTGCCATTCTCACAGCCCCTCTCCCCTTCACTATATTTATTTCTTCTGTATTCTCTTCCTCCATCCTCTTCTCTCTCATTCTCTTGCTCGTGCGCTTTTCACTCATTCTCTTTGCCACCCTTTCTATCTACCCTATAATGATTCTATCACTTCACACTCTCTTATGGTCAAGCACAATTAAATTACCTTCCTTTTTTTAACTTTTGTTGTTAGTTATTTTTTTTTTTTTGTACGTAGACTACTATTTCCTTATTAGGTGGATTGGCAGTATCGGTAGAGGGTAAGACACCATGCTTTGACGCACAGAGTTAGCGCCCTTGCCATTCTGAGATCAAATCCCGCCGAGGTTAACTTTGCCTTTCATCCTTACAGGGTCGATACAATAAAGTACCAGTAATGCACTGGGGAATTGCTGGCCTTGTGCCAAAAGTAGAAACAATAATTTGATGTCCGTAGGGCGGTAGATTGGCACTATCGATAGAATGTTGGATAACATGATTTGCCGCATAGAGTTACGGCCCTTTGTGTTCTGCTTTTTCGTCCATCATTACGGGGTCGACAATATAAAGCACCAGTAATGCATTGGGCTCGATTTAATCGACTTTCCACTCCACCCAAATCGTCGGCCCTATGTCTAAATCAGAAACAATTATTAAATTTCCGTGTACACAGCCTGGCCGAATGGTAAAGAGGATCATTTTGCAATAATTACATCGAAGCTTCGATCTTTCTGCGTGGCAATTTGGGCAAGTGTCATCTACCTTAGCCATATATCGACCCATGGTTTGTGAATGACGTCCGGTTTATGGAAACTTTGTGAATCATTGGATGGAATGCACTTGTAATTCAAAAGACGAGCTTTGTCACACAATTTGTCAGGATGAATCTCATTGAGATGTAACTAGAGTGTACAAGTGTTTGTTGAGAACGCTGCCACTTAAACAATTGTTTTCCTGCGCAGACTGTTCAAACAAGTGTTGATCAAACAATTCGTTCACGCCTCGTCAAAACCGACGGAGATTCATCGTTCAATTGTTTCATATAAAATAATTATTTCTACTTTTGGAACAAAGCTGGCATCCACCCAGTACATTACTGGTACTTTATTTTATCGGCCCCGTAAGGATGAAAGACAAAGTTAACCTTGACGGCATTTGAACTCAAACCGTAAAGGGACGTAACTATGCTGGAAAGCATGGCATCCAACCCTCTACCGATACTTTCATATGAAATAATGTTTAAGATCTTTGTTAGAAAATGATGTGTAATAAGCAGTGTCTTCTTTATAACTACTTAGCCACAAGAAATCTGAAATCACATTCTAATAATATTTTTCATGTTAGAAAACGACAACTTCTTTACTTCTCATAGAGTTTTGCTCAAAATATTCACCAAGTATTTTTAATAATAAAGAATTGTCTTTTTAGTTTTCGTTTTGAATTAAAAATAAAATTGAATTATTTTCTTCATCTCAAAAAAAAAAAAAAGAATCAATATATATATATGGTTCACTTATACATATTATAAAACTAATCTTAAAGTAGAATATTCGATCTCCATTTTTTTCGGTTTTAATATTTTCTGTCCAATCTTATTTGATCAAACATGAAGATTTACCGGTTAGTATGTGTGACTTACTGTCGTAGTACCAGGGGTTCTATAGCGGCTGGTACGCTGTATATTTGAACAAATCGCTTTATTTCACGTTGCTGCAGTACACTCAGCAGTCAAAGTACCAGCCTGGTCACAAACTGTGTCACGCTGAATCTCCCTGAGAATATATAGATACACGTGTCTGTGAAACGCTCGGTCACTTGCAGGTCAATTTTGTAAGGATAAACAAACTGAAACACTCGTAGTCAGGCCCAACGGAGTTCCATCAAAAACAACATTTTATCGCAGGTTTAGTTTAATGTGTTTGGTATGTCATGTGAAGGCAAGTGGCTTTAGAAATAGGTTATTCGGCTCACAATATAAAGGTTGCGAATTTGATTTCCGGCAGCGCGTGTGCCCTTGAGCAAGACAATTTTTTTCACAGTCTACTCAG
>OZ024743.1:73061062-73116062 GCA_964016885.1 Eledone cirrhosa
GTGGTTGTTGTTGCTGTAGTACTTCATCGACCCTGTAAAAATGAAAGGCAAATCTGACCTCCTCGGGATTTGAACAGTGAACCAAAGGTAAACTTGGTGGGTTTAATAATTGTTTCTACATTTACCACAAGGCCAGCAATTTAAACGGAAGGGTACGTCGATTAAATCTACCCCAATATGTGACTGGTACGTTATTCAATCGACCTCATAAGGATAAAAGGCAAAGGTAACCGTGGTGGGATTAGTAATAATCGTTTCTTATATAGGCACAAGGCCTGCAATTTGGGGGGAGAGGAAGGGGAATAAATCGACCCCAGTGCGTGACCGGTACTTTATTTTATCGACCCCGTAAGGATGAAAGGCAAAAATAACCTCAGCAGGATTTAAACTCAGAACGCAAAGAGCCGTAACTTTATGCTGCAAAGCATGGTGTCTGACACTCTACCGATACTGCCAATCCACCGAGATTAGTAATAATTGTTTCTACTATTGGCACAAGGCCAACAATTACCCAGTAGATTACCGATACTGCCAATTTACATAGTAATAATTGTTTCTACTTTTGGCACAAGGCCAGCAATTACCCAGTGTATTACTGGTACTTTATTTTATCGACCCCATAAGGATGAAAGGCAAAGTTAACCTCGGCGGGATTTGAACTCAGAATGGCAAGGGCCGTAACTCTATGCGTCAAAGCATGGCGTCCGACCCTCTACCGATACTGCCAATCCACTGGATAGTAATAATGAGAGATTTTTATGAATAAAATGAAGAATAAAGAAAAAACAACAGAAATGGATGAAAATATAAAATTGAAATTGAAAGCATATCTGTAGAATGCTATGTTAAATGATTAGAAAACACTAATGGAGAGAAAGTGAAGAATCAGCATTCAGAAAACTACTTAAGAGGCACTCGAGATATAGCCGAGACCTAAACACAAGATCAAAGCCTCCGCACCAGAAACCACCAATAGTACATAATGAAGCAAGTAACAGTAAAGGTGGAATATGTGGAGATAAAGAAAACATTAACCTCTTCGTCTCTAGTTACCCAATCATAGCCAAAAAATAAATACACAAACAGGCATGATAGATTTTGTGAAATTTACATAAACTTAAAGTCAAACCAATACTACGAAATACCAACTGAAAGAAATGAGGTATAGATATACACTGTAAACAGAATCAGAGAATGACAAAGCAATCGTACTCTGGGATATGCCGATAGGCACATACAACGAAATCCATGCCAAGTGACTGGATATTATAGACAAAGCCCATAAAGAAATATTTTCTAATTAACGTATTAAATCCCAGATAACACTGTATATCTCAAAGAAATGGAGAAAGTATCTAAATATAAAGATATAGAGATACAAATAACTCGAAGGTAGACAATGAAAACAGAAACAATACCTATAATAGTAGGTGCTCTGAGAAAGATAATAATAAACACAGATACATATAAAAAGCCTCAGGATATACAAATACAACATAAATCAAATAGCATTACTAGACACTAGACTCATATTACAAAGTGTAATCTTAATACAATAGAATCAACACAATACTGCACACACATTTGGTGCATACAGCTTTGTTTGGTAATGCAGTTACGACATACAATAACAATAAGCACAAGACCAACAATTTGGCGGGAGGCGAAAGTCGAATAAATCGACTCCGTTGCATTACTGGTACTTTATTTTACCGAATATGTAAGGATGAAAGGCAAAGCTAACCTCGACAGGATATGAACAGAAAACGTAAAGTGCCATAACTCTATGCCGCAAAGCATGAGATATATTGATAATACTCGGTATTATTCTGCCTCATACCAATCACATCCTTCATATATTATTTAGGAAACTTTCATTCTATGCCCACTCTTTACAACTCAGTGCGTAAATGGCCGTAACTCTATGCCACGAAGCTCTACTGATACTGACAATCCATCGCCCTAAGACTAATAATAATAATAATTGTTTCTACTTTTGGCACAAGGCCAGCAAATACCAGTGCATTACTGGTACTTTATTTTATCGACCCCGTAAAGATGAAAGGCAAACTTAACCTCGGCGGGATTTGAACTCAGAATGGCAAGGGGCGTAACTCTATGCATCAAAGCATGGCGTCCGACCCTCTACCGATACAGCCAATCCACCGCCATAATCCACCGCCATAATCCACTAATAATAATAATAATAATAATAATTGTTTCTACTTTTTCGCACAAGGCCAGCATTTATCCCAGTGCATAAAAGGAGGTAAAGAACCGTCACTCTTTGCTGCAAAGCATGGCGTCCGAACTTCTACCGATACTGCCAAATAATAATGACTTCTACTATAGGCCCAAGGCTAGCAATTTTAAGTCCATTAAAATCGACTCCAGTTCCAGACTGGTACTTTATTTTATCGACTCTGTAAGGATGAAAGGCATAGTTAATCTCGGCGGTATTTGAACTCAGATGATAAAGGGCCGTTACTCTATCTTGCAAAGCATGGCGTCCGACCCTCTACCGATACTGCCAATCCACTACCCTGCCATAAAATAGTTTCTTCTATAGGCACAAGGCCAGAAATTTGGGGGGAGTGGAAAGTCGATTAAGTCAACCCAGTGCGTGACTGGTACTTTATTTTATCGACGCCGTAAGGAGGAAATGCAAAGTTAACCTCGGTGGAATTTGAACTCAGACCGTAAAGGACCGTAACTCTTTGCGGCAAAGCATGGCGTCCGACCCTCTACCGATTCTGCCAATCCACGGCCCTGCCAAATAATAATAACAATTGTAATTGAGAACAAAAACAATAACACTTAATGAACATCACGTTTAGGTTTGGGGCTGTTTCCTGTTTCCAGCTGACAGACTGATGAATGCAATATCCTGGAATAGTGAGCGTCATGTTCTGAAAGAGGCTGTCTACCTCACAAAGCACAGTCTAGCTCCATTCGGATCGCAATAAGCAGATTATTTGTTGGGTGACCCAGGAATCGAAATGCTTTCCCTGTTAACTGTCAGACGATAAACCAATCAAAGTTAACACAAGTAGTGTGATATTTAAAACATATTGGCAGTACCGGTAGACGGTCGGACGCCATGCTTTGCAGCATAGAGTTGCGCCCCTTTATGGTCTGAGTTCAAATCCCGCCGAGGTTAACTTTGCTTTTCATTCTTACGGGGTCGATAAAATAAAGTGCCAGTAATGAACTGGAATAATTGCTGGCCTTTTGCCAAAAGTAGAAACAATTATTTGGGTTAGTAATGTAAGTCCGTGTATTTTACAGACCCGGTCTTGATGCAGATTTGGTTGGTGTCAATAAGACCAAGGATGATCGAAAACACTGCATATTGGAAATTAATAAAATTATCGCATTTTCGTTTTCGGTTAAATATCCAGAAATCAATCTAAACATTTAAAAGCAATATTAAGAACGTCGACAAATCAGTAGTAACAGCAACAATACTACCAACATATAAGAGTAAATACAACAATAACAGAACGTACAGTACAGCAGAAGAACTAAGATAATTATCAGCCACAAACATCAATGATTGTAAAATAGCCGCAAAATAAACATTAGATATGCAACTACAAACTTCAACAGAAATAATATCAACATCAATATTTAAATTATAAAGTAAACTAAAACTAGAGGCTAAATGGTATTTACAAATACCAACATCAAAAATAATGATAACAGTGATTTGGTTTGTTGGCCAGAGGAGACCATGTCTTTTACTCTATAAATTCGAAGTGCAAGAAACAAACAGTAAGATTTATTTTAAAAGCAGCGTGGCCGAAGAGTTATGAGGTTCACCCACGCATTGAAATTGTCAGGTACCGGGTTCGATCCGAATGCGTCGAAGTTTTTTTTTATGGGAGGAGCGTAGCCGAAGAGTTAAGGGTTAAGAAGCTCACCTCGCAAAAATCGGTAGGTCTCGGGTTCGATCCAAACGCGTTGAAGGTTGGTCATGTTTCGTTTACTATAGCCTCGGATCGACCAATAACTTTCATGCTGTAATTCCAGCTTCATCATACAGTGTGGTGGGGAATCTCCCTAAGAATTACTTAAATGATAAGTCACACGTTGATTTCATGAAGAGGCTTCTCTGTTCATTGAACAACTTGAATAGTCATTGTCGAAATCGATGAAGGTCCATTGATTCATCGTTTTTTTTATTGTTGTTTTTTTACATAGATTAAATCTAAGAGGTTAGCAATAACCTTAAAGTCAGAGAGATAAGAATAATTTGAAATAATAGTAAAGAGATTTCCGTCGGTTTCGACGATGAATGTATCAAGGAGGGAAGAAACAATGCCCATTACCCTTTTCAGTGCTTACTTGGTTAATTGGAATGAAGAAAGTGGGGTATCCTCAAGCTGGAGATCTGCCGCAGAATGAATTACACTAAAGCCAATCAAAGTTCACGTGCTGGAGTTAAACTAAACAAGATATCCACCATCCAAGTAGGTTACAGGAATATTTGGATCTGAAACGCAAAGATTCTAAACAAACACTATCAGCCATCATCTGATGCTCTGACATTTCCACCAACCAACCACACATGTTTTGTATTTTATTTTATCGAGCTTGAAAAGATGAATGACAAAATTGACCTCAGTAGGATTTGAACTCAGCGTACAGAGACGATAATACGCCGTGATGAATTTATCTTCTGCTTAACAGAATCTGCTAGTTCGTCTCTAAAACCTTGATAAGAACTCATCACACATGTCCAACATTTGAAAAATATAAGAGGAATGTAATACATATTGCATTAGGCTTTAAACTACCCGGCTATAAATCACCCAAAATATCTAATACAGCTGAATACATTATATCGACATTTATAACATACTTCGGAGTTTAATTCAGAAAATACAAGAGATTGCAACGTATTGCTATCAAGGAACAATAAGAAAGGAATTGCTTCTTAATCATATTGTCTATCAAAAGATTGATGTTTTTTATAAATATATGAATCTGCAACTAGAAATAACAGGAAAATTATAGCTAATAAAAACCGATGAATATAACTATATAGAACACACAGAAAATATGACTATGGGATACTGTACACATAGTGTTAATGTATAGCGAGGAAAAAGGGGCGGTGGATTGGCAGAATCGGTAGAGAGTCGGACGCCATGCTTTGCAGCATGGAGTTACGGCCCTTTATGATCTGAGTTCAAATCCCGTCGAGGTTAACTTTGCCTTTCATCCTTACGGGGTCGATAAAATAAAGTACCAGTCACGCACTGGGGTCGCTTTAATCGACTTCCCCTCCCCCCAAACTGCTGGCCTTGTGTCTATATAAGAAACCAATATATAGCGAGGAATTATAGCTATACAAAATAGGCACTGTACACATAGTGTTAATAAGAACCGATGAATTACAGCTATACACAATAGGCACTGTACAACTGTTAATAAGAACCGAGGAATACACCTATACACAATAGGTACTGTACAACTGTTAATAAGAACCGAGGAATACACCTATACACAATAGGTACTGTACAGCTGTTAATAAGAACCGAGGAATACACCTATACACAATAGGTACTGTACAGCTGTTAATAAGAACCGAGGAATACACCTATACACAATAGGTACTGTACAGCTGTTAATAAGAACCGATGAATACACCTATACACACCACAGAGAAAACAACACTATTAAGCTCTGTACAGATAGTACTTAGCGGAAGCTTAATACAAATTTTAAAAAGCTGACAACAAATACTCATGTAGCCAAGGTCATGAAAACAGCGCTCGGTAGTGTTATGGAAGCACGCAATTAAATTAAAAATATAGAATGATGATAAACAAAACAATAATTGTTGATATCGTTAACTGAATGTCTATATTTCATTAATATTTCCTTATTTGTTTCGATATATTTTAGTTATATGTACTTATCGATATATGTTTGATGTTTGTAATGGTGTTTTAATTCAACGAAAAGCCAACATATTTACATTGAAAGGAACAAGACGGAACTCTAATATAATTATGGTAAAACTAATTACACCCGAACATAGCTGTCTATAATGAATTACACTCCATTAAGATTGAGAAAGTTTTCTAGTCTAAGGTCAACTATGTTCGAGAAACTCTTCCTGGTGCTGTTTAAGTGCTAATTCAGTAATTATACAGTACCACGATTAATGTTTATAATTATAAGTAAATTAGATATAAACAAATGTTACGAGAGAAAACAATTATATAAAAGTATCCCTAAATATATATATATATATATATATATATATATATATATATATATATATATATATATAATAAAGAGTCGGGACACGACAGCTGAGCTCCTGCTGCTTCAAAAGCTAATTCTATAATATATATATATATATATATATATATATATATATATATATATATTTATATATATATATATATATATATATATATATATATATATATATATATATATATATATATATATATATATATATATATATATATATATATTATATATATATAAACACTTGGTACGAGTGATGAAGAACGTGACCCGCATGTGCGACCCAACACAAATGGAATGACACATCCAACACTTCATCAACCGCATGCAGTTCTCTGGCTACAACCAAAGAGACAGAATCAGAGTATACGAAGGAGCCACGGAGAAGTATAAGACCCTCATAGAACTGGACATGAAAGGAATTTGCCCATTTACAGGAGCAAATCATGGAATAGCTTAGATAGGACTAGACATAAGATAGGGAAAGCCACCTCATGGTACGACAACCAGAGATACCAGAGTGTCATGTTTGTGGACGCTACCCCTGGAGAGAAATTAGCTAACCAGTGTAGAAAGGCCCTGAGAAAGACCCACTTAAAGATTAAGGTTGGAGAAAAGCCAGGAACCACCATAAAATCCTTGATCAGCAAAACCTACCCTTTTAAGGAAACCCACTGTACTAATAGGAAATGTATTATATGTAGAATAAACCCCCTGGAAAAACTGTAAAACTAGAAACGTAATCTATGACATAAGATGTACATAGGGTACTTGCAGAAACATGACAACAACATACATAGGCGAGACAGCTCGTAGCATAGGTGAAAGGATAGACCAACACTGGGGGAAACTAAAAGGACGAAAAAACGGTTCAGTACTATACGAACATGCCAGACAACACGACGGTAACACAGACCACATAGAAATTAAAATAATATCTAAACATAGAAATGACCCAGCAGATAGGCAAATCAGAGAGGCCAGCGAAATAGAAATTAGAATGCCAAGGCTAAACAGAAACAACGAATGGAATAACAACAACACCCAAACAAACAACACTGTCCTAAGAGAAGTATAAATAAATAAATAAATACATATACAAGCACAATAACAACAAACACATATAAACACACACTAGTAAACCAAGATAGAATACAATAACCAGTACACAGTCGCGCAAAGACGAACACACGTCAAACAAAACACTATACACACACGCAAACGCATGCGCACAGAAGACAAAAAATAAATAAATAAATAAATAAATAAATAAACAGACTAAATAAAGATGGCGTAGGCATACAATACAACGGGAGGAAACATAATAGAACCACTGACGATCTTGCAGATGTGCAACGAAAGAACTTTGTTAGACTATATATATGTGTTTGTGTCTATATTGTATCTGTATTTTTGACCGTTGATCAGTTCATGGTAACATTGAGGACCGAATAAATTAAATTAACCGATATAAAAGACACAGAAGCGAAAACCAACCAAACAGTGAGTGTGTCTGTTATTAATTCTGGCAATATTAATACACAAATATGACCCTCCCCAAGTATAACAATATATATATATATATATATATATATATATATATATATATTGTTATACTTTGGGAGGGTCATGTTGCCAATAAGAAACACACGCACCAGTTGCTTTCACTTCAATTTATTATAATAAATTTATAAATTTATAAATTTCTGGTTGGTTGGTTGGTTCCACAACTAGACGATTGTTCATATATTGTCAAAGTTCTTTCGTCACACATTCTGTGACCTCTTCAGTGACTGGGGATTCTTTTCTTTGTTTTTGTGCCTCTCCTTTGTTCTGTCCTACGCCATTCTGTTTCTGTGTGTGTGTTCACACACAGAGTTTTATTTCATTAGATGACCTTTGATGAGTATATAATGGCAGGGGTGTTTTTCTTATTCGTTTCTTATTAAGCTGAATTAACTCTTTTAAATTTATAAAGAATACTTTCTACAAATTTCTATATCAAAGATGAATTTAGGTGCGTGTCTGGTGGTGGTGGGTTTTAATGAGGTGTAAGATACATCTTTTGATAAGAATGGTATCACAGTAAAAAGCGAAAGAAAGAAGGATAGTTTTGGAACATTTGTCAGATATCTATGTTGTTGATATTGGTTTGGGAGAGGAAGTGTTTGGAAGGGGGATACATGCTAGCTCACATATTCATTTCCGTATATGCAAATATATTTACAGTCCATATATATTGCATACATACACACATACATACACACACATATCTACACACGTATATATATATATATAAAAAAAATATTGACCCCGACGGCAGAGCTCAAGCCGTTTCGACGGCTATTTCTGAGTCCAGAAATAGCCGTCGAAACGGCTTGAGCTCTGCCGTCGGTGTCATACTTTTTATTATTTCCCACTCTACTACCCTAAGTATTGAGTACTCTGGTGCGTTATGGTCCATCTGGTTCCTTACCACAATTCCTTTGTTATATACATACATATATGTATATATATACACATACACATATATACACACATGCATACGCATATACATACACATACACACATATATACACCCACATATATATATATATATATACATACAGATGCATACACGCACATATACATGTACATACATAAACACACACACACATATATATATATATAAATATATATATATATATTATTCAAAATATTAACACATGAAAGATATTCACATAATCAAAATATATGCTTTATTATATATATTTTAAAGGTACTGTGTTGTTTTTTTCAGTACGTCTTCATCAGATAAAATATATGATTTGATATATGACGTACCACTACGGTCTTGATGATACAATTCCAGTATTAGCAGTGATTTATTTCATCAAATCTCAATGTTTATATACCACAAATAATATGATAAACTTAAAGAAGAAAAGGACGTAGAGCAAATTAGAGATATGAGAGAGGGTGTAAATAGGAGGAAAAGCAAGAATAAATAAATAAATACATATATAAATACATAAATAGATAAGAGAATGAATGAGTAAAAGAAATATATAAAAATGAAAAGAGGAATAACGACAACAGATGGAAAGTGTAAGGAAAGTAAAGGGAACAGAGAATGGGGGGGGGGTAAAGAAAGATAAAGAAAAATAAAGGAAACATCAAATGGAGGGGGATAGAGATAAAAACCGTTGTTTTCAAATGCTAGATCAAATAGGACATCCAATCAATTTAACTAAACAATTGAATATCTTTAGTATATGATTATGCATTAGGTAATTATACTTATATATTATATCAAAATTAATCAGTATAGATTATTTTCTATAGCAATCACATATATCGTTTAATTGAAAATGTATATAATTTAATTTAACTCTTTATAAATTATTATTTTCAATTTTAAGGTAAGATATTCGATAAATATTTTGTTACAACTTTAAAAGAATTAATTTTTAAAGCGTATTTAAATAATTATTAGATATGTATTAAAACCTAATACCATACATAAATCAGCATCAATACGTATAATATATTTAGATCCTATATTACTCTAATTATTTAATTATGATATTCTCTAATGAAGCTTGGCCCTTTTTTACATAGGGTTTTCAGTATGATATCTAATAGGTTGCTTAGATGTTGTGTGCTTGAGGCTGGACCAGCAACAATTTTAAATCTGTCAGTTTTGGTACTTCGACATATGATGTATTTTTGCCTTTTATGTTGTTTTGGATTTCTCCGGATGTGTGATCCTGCGGTAAACCATAGAAATTGCTGGTTTTCATTTCGTAGTTGGTTAAGTAACTGATTACCTTTTACATGAGGTTGTTTTGGTACTATGTCGTCAGTTTGCCTACTTTAATCATCGATTTTCTTTCCTCGCTTTTGCTGATTTTTCTGTAAAAATCCACGTTATTCAGCTGTTCTAGGACCATATCCTTGTAGTAGTTTTTGTCCATGATGATGATTGCTCCACATGTGTCCGCTTCTTTTATGATTATTGAGGGGTCTATTTGTAGTTTGTTTAGTGCTAGCAGTTGGTCTGTAGGAATTTTGTGTTTGTGTTTCCTCTCTGCAATATTTGACTGTGCCGATCGTCGGAGGCAGGTTATGTATTTTTCCAGGTGTTTGTCTCTATTTAACGGAGGCCTGAAGTTCTTTTGGTTTTTTACTAGTGATTCCCCCTATATATATATATATATATATATATATATGTATATATTTATGTGTGTGTGTTACCTAACATGTACAGCAACATTGGCTCTAAGCTAATTCTAGCAATGATTTCATTCACATATTCTCCATAGACCCAATCTTAAGATCACCTACTAGATATATATTGACAACTACAATCTTCGCATATAAGGAAGTACCCCCTTGACAAGTTCGCCTATTTATTCACCAGGCTAAAAATTCTAATTTAGTCCAGAAATAGCCGTCGAAACCGCTTGAGCTCTGCCGTCGGGGTCATACTTTTTCCTATTTCCAGCTCTACTACCCTAAGTATTGAGTATGCTGGTGCGTTATGGTCCATCTGGTTCCTTGCCACAATTCCTTTGTTATATATATATATATATATATATATATATATATATTTATATAATTTACACGGTATATTTTGTCAGTTTCTACATGCTGTTAAAATGTTGGCTAAATACTCTATTGGGGTCACCGCGAAGAGGTTATTTATCAAATATTTCTTCATAGGAGCCTTTATTCTTATAGCCTGGTCTAATTGATATTTTATATGGTTAATTATGCTAATTGGGAGAGGAATTAGTATATATTTTATCTAATAATTCTAAGGACATGATTTATGATATATATATATATATATGTATGTCCACGGAGTGTATTCATTTTTCCATTACCATTATAATGACGAGCCGCGGATTACAGAATCTGGATAGATCGATACAAGCCGAGCCTTGAGCTGATCAGTGGCGAAACGCGCATCACCAACCAATAAACGTAATAAAGGAGTAACCAATCGTCTTTGCTATTTTATTTCACCATATATATATATATATTGAGAGAAGGATAGTATAATGCAAAAATATTCCGGATAGAATACCTGTATGTATTAAATTCTGTATGTTATTTGCAATATATATGTGTACAAAATAGTGTATATATATATATATATATATATATATATTAGGTATAGGATTATCCAAGATGTAGTAATGGTTATTTACTACACTGGATGTGGTTGACGTACGGTAAGAGGTTACTCTACGAGTTATGGAAGAATTGTTCAAGAAACTTAGTTCCTGATCCTTCAGTATTCCGGAGTGTATATAAAGAATGAATAATAACACGTAGACATCATAAAAAGGTAATTTATTCCGTGTGCTTACAAGTGTTTCCACGGTGGTACTGCAGCCTAGTTCCGCTACGTGCAAATTCACAAGTACTTGCAGAACTCGAATATCCAATGCTGTGACCACGGTTTCCTCAGAGCAGAATGGTAAATGTACAATGTAAAAACCCTTAAGTGGGGTTTTTGGGGAAGATAGAGTGGAACAGGAAGAGAGAAAAGTAGGGAAGAGGGAGAGAGAAAGAAAGATATGCAGGGGTTGGAGAAGTAGGAGAGAGTGGCTTGTAGATATCTTAATCAAAATATTATGGTAGGGTTTTATTATACTGGTTACTTTTGGAGAGATGCGTTGATAGTTAAGGTCGGAATTATTTATTTCCCCAGAGGGCCGGTTCATAGATGTTGAGAGGGAGGTAGGTCAAAGGTGAGAGAGAGAGAGTGTAATGGATGTAGAGAGAGATATAGGTAGAGAGGGGACAGATAAAGTATGTGTGGTGAGTGAACTTTTGGTTTTGTAGTAGTAGTCTAGGAATTGCACTGAGTTACCATGTATAGTGATAAGCAGTGTATTGTCTTGTAGTGTGGGGGGAAGAGAAGGTTGTTAGCTAGAAAGTGGTGTTATAGTTACGGGTTCGAATGTTAAGTTATTTTATAGTGAGAGAATTTAGCTTTTAGTTTGTGGTTGCAGTATAATGATCGTTCAATTCTATCGTTAAGTAGTTTGTTTTGGGATTTTAATATGTAAAATAGCTCAAGGTTACATAACCTGCAGTACTTCAATCCACTCCGATATGCACTTGCGCTGGAAAGTATATCCCATTTTAAGGTGAACTGTTGGTTGTGTTCACGGAGTTGCCAGGTCTTGTTGGCGAGCGTGGTCACAAAACGGTGATTCAGATGTTTGATTGAGAATCGATGACGGTACCAGCGAGATTTAAACGATGTGGTGGTAGATCCGATATAATACCATTTCTGGTCGTTTGATTCAACCGTGCATTGGTAAACAATGTTGGACTTTAGGCATTCATTCTGCAATGGACATCTTTCAGGTAGATGGCAGTTACATTCTTTGTTGTGGGTAGCGGGTATACCATGGATAGGTTGTGATAGCGGTACAGGTGGGTTGTGCAATACCCGTCTCCCATTTAGTGGTTGGGAGGCAGATATTGCGTTCTGCCCATCTGTTACTAAAATGTTTTGTTTTGTAGAGTTGTTTAATTGCCTTAGGTTAAGTTTTTTTATGTATGCTTCAAGGTTTGATAGGAATTTCCACAACACACATAGCTCTACACGAAATCAAGGTATACGTAACCGGGGGACTAAAACACAAGCACACACACACAGTACTACCAGACATACTAATAATAGAAGATCACCACCAAATAAATCACGTTGTAGAAAGTATATCTGGTACAACCCCATTTTTAATGCCTCGATTAGTACAAAACTATCTCTTTCATTCTTTAAATTAATCAATAAACACTTCCCTAGTTCCCATAAGTACAGCAAAATTCTGAACTCTAAAACTATTAGACTATCATACTCCACAGCACCAAACCTTGAAGCATACATAAAAAAACTTAACCTAAGGCAATTAAACAACTCTACAAAACAAAACATTTTAGTAACAGATGGGCAGAACGCAATATCTGCCTCCCAACCACTAAATGGGAGACGGGTATTGCACAACCCACCTGTACCGCTATCACAACCTATCCATGGTATACCCGCTACCCACAACAAAGAATGTAACTGCCATCTACCTGAAAGATGTCCATTGCAGAATGAATGCCTAAAGTCCAACATTGTTTACCAATGCACGGTTGAATCGAACGACCAGAAATGGTATTATATCGGATCTACCACCACATCGTTTAAATCTCGCTGGTACCGTCATCGATTCTCAATCAAACATCTGAATCACCGTTTTGTGACCACGCTCGCCAACAAGACCTGGCAACTCCGTGAACACAACCAACAGTTCACCTTAAAATGGGATATACTTTCCAGCGCAAGTGCATATCGGAGTGGATTGAAGTACTGCAGGTTATGTAACCTTGAGCTATTTTACATATTAAAATCCCAAAACAAACTACTTAACGATAGAATTGAACGATCATTATACTGCAACCACAAACTAAAAGCTAAATTCTCTCACTATAAAATAACTTAACATTCGAACCCGTAACTATAACACCACTTTCTAGCTAACAACCTTCTCTTCCCCCCACACTACAAGACAATACACTGCTTATCACTATACATGGTAACTCAGTGCAATTCCTAGACTACTACTACAAAACCAAAAGTTCACTCACCACACATACTTTATCTGTCCCCTCTCTACCTATATCTCTCTCTACATCCATTACACTCTCTCTCTCTCACCTTTGACCTACCTCCCTCTCAACATCTATGAACCGGCCCTCTGGGGAAATAAATAATTCCGACCTTAACTATCAACGCATCTCTCCAAAAGTAACCAGTATAATAAAACCCCTACCATAACATTTTGATTAAGATATCTACAAGGCACTCTCTCCTACTTCTCCAACCCCTGCATATCTTTCTTTCTCTCTCCCTCTTCCCTACTTTTCTCTCTTCCTGTTCCACTCTATCTTCCCCAAAAACCCCACTTAAGGGTTTTTACATTGTACATTTACCATTCTGCTCTGAGGAAACAGTGGTCACAGCATTGGATATTCGAGTTCTGCAAGTACTTGTGAATTTGCACGTAGCGGAACTAGGCTGCAGTACCACCGTGGAAACACTTGTAAGCACACGGAATAAATTACCTTTTTATGATGTCTACCTGTTATTATTCATTCTTTATATATATATATATATTGATTTATTGATATTTTATCTGAGTGACCCGAATCTTCCTGGTCGTTATTTTTCGGGTGCATGGGTGATTTTAGGCATAATCTTTGTGTGTTGGTATTTTAACGATAGTTATAGCTCTGATTTATCTTAATTATTGAGCCCTCTGCCACTCATGTCGGATTTGTTTATCGTAAATCCGTGAGCTGATTTTCCGTTACTCGATTATTCTATTATATTTAGCTCTAGACATAGCTATTGACCAGTTAATTTTATTGTTCATTTTTGTCGATTCTATTGAATCATGAATAGCTCCTGTGTATTTTAACATGTCTATCGAGCACTCTTATTCGATATGTGGTCTCCACATTACTGATTATTTTTCGCGAATATAGAGGTTATCTCCCTTGCTGGACTCCATGTGCGTTCCAGCTATAGTTAACTTCTTTATTCGTTGGACATGACCCGTTGATAAAGTGTTCCGGTCCCTCCGCTCCCTAGAAGTCTTATATATTTTTATGTGGGCTGATAGGGGGCGGATTAAGGAATTGCAGAAACCCAAGAAGCTAGATTTACCACCTTTCTAGTGGGTCCGGGTAAGTTTTTACATTCATATAAATTATTGATTTATTGATATTTTATCTGAGTGACCAGAATCTTCCTGGTCGTTATTTTTCGGCTGCATGGGTGATTTTAGGCATAATCTTTGTGTGTTGGTATTTTAACGACAGTTATAGCTCTGATTTATCTGAATTATTGAGCCCTCTGCCACTCATGTCGGATTTGTTTATCGTAAATTCGTGAGCTGATTTTCCGATACTCGATTATTCTATTATATATATATATATATATATATATATATATAGCTTAGTGGTTAGGGCATTGGGCTTGTAATTGAGACGTTGGGAGTTCGATTCTCGGATCGGGTGATGCGTTGCGTCCTTGAGCAAGACACTTTATTTCACGTTGCTCCAGTTTACTCAATTTACTCCAGTTTACAGTGGAAATGAGTTGGGACGTCACTGGTGCCAGGCTGTATCGGTCATTGCCTTTCCCTTGGACAACATCTTGTGGCGTGAAGAGGGGAGGCTGGTATGCATGGATGACTGCTGGTCTTCCACAAAACAAACCTTGCCCAGGCTTGTGTCTCGGAGAGAAACTTTCTAGTTCAAATCTATGGTCATCCGCGACCGAGTGGCGCCTATATATATATGTGTGTGTGTGTGTGTGTGTGTGTGTGTGTGTGTGTGTGTGTGTGTGTGTGTGTGTGTGTACATATATATATATATATATAGAGAGAGAGAGAGAGAGAGAGAGGGGGGGGGGTGTAAAAAGAAAAAAATGAACGATTGGAATTGTCAAAATACCAAACTTTAAATTGATAACAAATCTTCACAATGCTGTACTAAAGCAATAGCCAACATTAAGAATTAAGAATATTTGAAAAGGCTGAATAAACATGAAGTAGAGAAGGAATATTCACAACATTGGCAAGGGAGACAAATGTGTGGAGGCCGGAACTGCATACACGCATACGCGTGCATGTGTTATTTTTTGTTGGTTTTTTTACAGTCTCACTAGACACGAGATTAGTTGTAAGACAGCCAACATGTTATATGGTGTACTTGTTATATGGTGTACACGTATTTCACCTGGCTGTACCTGGCAGGTACCCTGACTTCCTGAATACCGTAATAACCAGAGATAAGAGCTGGATATACAGATACAGCCAGGAAGGTAAAGCGCAGAGGAAAAACAAAATCATGTTGATATTGACTGTTATCTTCGACTACCGAGGTAATATGCATCACGACTACACAAGAACAAACAATTACAAAGGAGTACTTATCACTTATTTTATTGTATTTTTAACTGTTTACTTATTTCTTCGTTATATGACGTACGTTCTTTTCTTTCTCTTTCCAGGTAATCTTACTCATCTGTGTAACATGACTCAAATCCGTTTATTTCTGAT
This sequence comes from Eledone cirrhosa, assembly GCA_964016885.1. Taxonomy (NCBI): domain Eukaryota; kingdom Metazoa; phylum Mollusca; class Cephalopoda; order Octopoda; family Eledonidae; genus Eledone; species Eledone cirrhosa. Next base: position 73,077,445 of record OZ024743.1, read on the forward strand.
CAAGGCTAACACAGAAGGTGAGTGCTTTCAAGCTGAAGATAAGGAGTTTTATAGATATAAATATAACGATAAACATTTCCTGGTGAGTTGATTTTTACATGTAACAGTGTTGCATTTATTATGATATATAGATTTTGTTGGAGTAATTCTTGTGTGAATCATAGAAGAATTTTACAAACATTTCACTATGTTTTTTCTACTTTCATTGGCATATTTACCAAATAAGCGTTATCGAGCTTCCAAATAACCAAACGTATTTCGTATTTGTATCTCATATTTCACAATGCTTCAAGCAAACTACCACACCTTATGATAAGAACTTATGTCATAGTATATGACATAGTATATTCACTTTTTATTTGTGTTAGTAGAACATTTTTCAAAAGATTTTGTAAAGTGTGCTTATTGATCACTAATACTATTTCAGTCCATCGTTTGAAAATCACTTTCTGGCAAGTTAATATAAGCTTTAGAATTCGGTGATGTTTATCACTACTGTCTCAGCGTAAGTTTATGTTTGTGTAAAAAACTAACCTATACGAAATATATGACTTAAAGTTACAATTGCTCTGGCGTTCTAGTTTGAAAACTGATTCAGTTAACTTGGAACATAAGGATGTATACCTACTATGTCGCTATCGAATCTATTGATTGAAACGACGTCTATAACTAAAATGTAGTTATAGGTTTCTTTTCAGTAATCTATTTTACCTACGTTTCAGGGGGGTTTTGGGTACGTCTCTTCTTATGCAGTGTACTATATTCCTTAATATGTAGTTATAGGTGTCTGTCTTCACGGCACTTATACTGCAGTTATATTCACAAGTTTATATATCAAAATGATACGAATTAAAGATAAACGATCTTTTGGATCTACCTGCCTTTATCCACAACTTTAATATTGTGACTATTTCGTATTGGACGTGACATCGGCAACATCACACAATCAATCCTTATGTTAGAATATTATGGCAGATCTTAACTCTAGTGTTAATTTCGCTAACTTCTCTATTACATAATTGTTACGATATAGTGAGGATATTTCAAACATTTCCTTGTACACTCTACAACAACTATTTGTGTGTAACCAAATAACTACATGTAGAAACTACAGTTCTGGTTATACGTCTGTTTTTGATGTTATTGGCGCAGTTGTGACATAATCGCCATTATTCTGTGATGGCTGTTATCACGATGTTCAACTACTGAAATAACAGAGTCAATCTTGATTACTTAAGGATTTGACATGCTTTCTGCAATGTGAAAGGTCTATGCATGGCTTAGTCATTCTGTTAATGTATATATTCTTTATACATAACACCTTATTAAGTGATGTCATGTAGACATTCTGTCATGTCTGATAACGGACGTACAATGTTTGAAGAAAATATGGTAGAGTATTGTAAGTAATGCTATCATTAGAGATTGTTGAAAGTTCAGAAATATAATCTGTATGACTAATATGATCCTTCTGAAGAATATGTCATTTTTCCTGCATGAAAGTTCTTTAATCCAACTGTTCAATTAGAAGTTCTTATAATACATTTCATTATTATTATTACCGATGTTAAAAAGAGCGGTTAAAAGGGCTCGGACTCCATGCTTTGGCGCATAGAGTTACGGCTCTTGCCATTCTGAGTTCAAATCCCTCCGAGGTTAACTTTGCCTTTCATCCTTACGAGATCGATAAAATAAAGTACCAGTAATGCACTGGGTATTTGTTGGCCTTGTTCCAAAAGTAGAAACAACTATTAGCGATGTTCATCCCTCCCCAATATTAGATGTCAAACGATCTACCTTCCTTGTCATAAACAAAGTGAAGGTGTTAGTTTATAGAATATTTTAAAGCCATCGCTATTGGTCTGTCTATGGTTATTGACTTAACGATTGTTAGTTCTCAGAATCATTGTTCTTTGACATGAAAAGAATTTATCTATATATTTAAAGATGCATACATATGTTTGCATGTATATATGTATATACATACATATGTATATTTATCTATCCAGCAATCCTTCTCGCTCTCTCTTTCTCTTTTTATCATATATGAATGCGCGAAGGGGGTGGAGTTTTTGACATTACTAGCCCATCGGGTCAGATACTCCAGTGAGAGAATATGCTCCGAAATCATTGGACGTGTCCGTCGACCCTGCGGGTCCACAATAAGACAGATCTACACAATGATCGCGTCTCGAGCTGTCCGCCGGCGAAACAATTGTAACACACAATAAATTGAGTTTAGATGCATCACTGAGTTTTTGTTTTATATTATATCATACTCGGCTCTCTAAGAACATAGAGTGCTCAACCGGCATACCGCCTATGGAAGCATCTTAGCTACCATCCGACACATATATATTACGCTCCTCTACAAGTAGAGCGCTTACAGCGATTCACCATGGAAAAATTCCCTTACTCTTCCTCTTTAAAGGACATCCCGATCCCTTCTGACAGCACTTACATGAGCCTACTGATACACCACACCAACTCTTTCGTTAGACGCATGAGATGGCACGCATTTCACCACGACAGAAGGACACAGCAATACGCACCCGATAATCCTCAGGACCGCCTAAAACTGATCTTTAGATCAAGACGTCACCCACCACATAACGCATAGCTGGAAGAATTTGAAAACTGTATCATCAACATCGTCCGAAACATCAAATTCCGAAGGCATAATACACGACATACGGATTACCTCCGGAGATTGAGCTCCACAATCAAAAGCATGGAAGAATGCCCGGATTTACATGTGCCCTCGGACAAAACTGGTAATGTATACATGCTTGACCGTTTTACATACAACGACTGCATCAGGAAAGAGGTTAGGAAAAACTACAGGACCGCAGGACAAGACAACTTAGATAACATTAACGCCACGACCAAAAAATAATGACTGGGCTAGGAATAGATGACAGGACAGAACAGTATGTACCTAGAAAACCACGGATATCTATTAAGGATCATAAATTAGACTTTAGAACTAATCTACCGGTTAGGCTAATAGCAACCTCCAAATCCGACATAGGTAGGACCAGCAAGAATATCATAGACAGGATACTACCGGTACTTAGGAACAAAACTAGGCTTAGCTTATGGACCTCCACTAAGGAGGTAATTGACTGGTTCACGCTAATAGATAGCAAACAGCAGGTAAGTTTTATTCAATTAGACATAGATAATTACTACGCGTCAGTATCACCAGCAGTAGTGAACAAGGCCCTCATGAGCGCCATGGCCAAGTCCAACCTCACTAGGAAGGAGGAAAGCCTGATAATAGCAGCGAGAAAGACGCTAATTAGCTTCTAAGATAAATTATGGGAGAGGAGGGACAGACCCAACAGTTTCGATATTACTATGGGGTCGAGCGACTCTGCGCAGGTGACTAACCTGGTGGGAAGCTATCTCCTCCAAAGATTAGCGGAGGAGATCCCAGGGATCGGCGGAGGAATATACAGAGACGACGCACTTTTTACCTAGCGTTCCCTAAACCCCAGCAGGCTGGAGCGTATGAGGAAGCGTATATCGCACTTTTTTAAGCAACACGGCTTATCCGTGATGATAGATCCTAGCACTAACATGGTGAATTTCCTGGACGTTACCCTGGAAATGAATACGGGCATACACCGACCTTATCACAAGCCCAATGAGAACCTGCAGTATGTGAAAAGGCAATCGAACCACTCCAAGTTGGTCCTAGAAGCAATAGTGTAAGGGGTATCAAAACGCGTATCCACCCTGTCGGCCAACAAAGACGTGTTCAACCAGAACGCCGACTATTATAATGAGGCACTGCGCAGGGCCGGTTACACAGAAACCATAGTGTACACCACAGACAAGGAAGAGCCTAACGCCGAGGCATGAGGATACGACAATAACAGTAGCATATCCATAGGTAGACGGAAAGATCCGGAACTAGATTCCAGAAACACGAATAGCAGAATAGATCACCACAAGGAGGCAAGACCGACAATAAGACAGACGAAGACACACACGGGCGGCAGACGACCTAGTACACGTAGAAAGAAGCTCGGCTCGCACACCACATGCGTCGTGGAAACTAGAACTAGGGACAGGGTAAGGACAAGTACGGTCGTGAAACCCGGTAGAGGGAACATCCGGCCCTATAGCAATGATATAACCCTGACAACAGCACCACATAGCAGTACGAGGCTAACAGTAGAACCGACAATACAAAACGGAATATTTCAGTAAGCAAACGGCATAACCCCGACGCCCACGGTAGACATATAGATAACCCGCCGTCGAGCAAATCCCACAAGATTTTCAACCGCCACACGGTGAAGATTTCCTTCTCCACCGCACCTAACATGGCCGACTACATGGCAAAAACCAACGCGGCGAAGATGGGGATCCTCGACCATCAACGGCGGGGGCCGAATGACCGTCCATCGGAGCCCGGATGGCCCATCGCAGACCGCTCCTCCAACTACAAACCGACCCGTGCGGCGGCCGCCACGGCTGCGGAAGGCGATACAACCCAACGCCGGGCGGTAATGAGTGGCAGAACAACACCCAGAGAATTGGGAGAGGGCCGTGGCAGATCAAGGGCCAGGAATCCGAAACGAACAATATAACGATAGAACCTGCAACTGCAGAGCGGACACACAGTGCCCCCTGCAGGGAAGATGCCTAACGAAGGGCCTGGTATATAAATGTGTGGTTAGCACGCACAATATAAAGCGCACCTACATCGGCGCAACATCCACGACCTCTAAATAGCGGATGTATAACCACACGAACTATTTCAAGGACCGGAGCAAGAGGCACTCTACTAGGCTGGTGGACCTGGTGTGGGACTTGAAAGAGAAAGGCACTCCGTATGCCCTTAACTGGAGTATCGTTCGGGACGCGAGTGCATATTCGGCTGGAAATAGAAAGTGCAGGCTATGACTATCCGAGGCCATGGAGATAGTAAGACTGAAGGATGATGCGGTCAACCTGAAATCAGAAATAATCATGACGTGCAGACACCAGAGAAGGTGCGCACTCTCCGCATGGAATCCACCGGGCAGCCCAAGCTAAAAGCAGGCGGCTGAGCGCACGCCGACCAGAGTGGTGATACAGTTCAAGAGATCAGACACCATGCTCTGTTGACTATATATATGCCACGCGGAGTAAGCCGAAGTAACACAGGATTCCCACCCGACTCTGCACGTCACCCTAGGCAAGAAAATCGCCTGAGCCGGGACAGGTTGACCCGGATTCCACTGTTATTCGGTCAAATGCCTTGCACCAATAAGACACTATACCTCAACCACAGTGACATACTCCAGTAAGGCCGGTCCACGCACCCCACTGCAGGTGTACCTCTTCAATAGAGAGTGCATACCCTCTACGTATTCCTTTTTGTAACACCTAATATATTTTCCGTATGCAGACCCACGTGTGTATCTCATACTTATCTTGTGTACTATCTCATATGCATACACATTCCTTCTGGGTTTTTTTATATATATATTCTGCACGCATTTTCTTTCTACGGTCTGCGCATGCTATGTACTGTAATACCATGAACGCCCATTATATGGCCTTGCGTGAAGATTCCATACGTGGATAGATCCATTTTCGCATCGTAACGTCTGTGTAGACATATACAACTGGGCGCACCGTTTCATATATACCACACTGTGTATACCACTATGTGCCGTTATATGTATATTTTTTATATTTTTAATATTTTTAATATATTTAATATTTAATATTTTTTTCATATATGTATATACGTATATGCATGTATATATATATATGTGTGTGTATTTATGTATTTTTTATATGTCTACATGTTTATAACAAGCTGCATCCTTTCATGTACGACCCATTGTGTATATTTATATGACTTTGTGTGTATATTCTGTTTATGTGTATATATATATAGATATAGTTATACTTGGGGAGGGTCATATTTTGTAATATTGCCAGAATTAATAACAGAACACACTCACTGTTTGGTTGGTTTTCGCTTTTCGCTTCTGTGTCTTTTATATCGGTAATCTAATTTATTCGGTCCTCAATGTTGCCATTGACTGACCAACGATCAAAAATACAGATACAATATAGACACAAACACATATATATAGTTTATCAAAGTTCTTTCGTTGCACATCAGCAACATCGTCAGTGGTGCTATTGTTTCCTCCCGTTGCATTGTATTTTCTACGCCATCTTCATTTAGTCTGTTTATATATTTATTTATTTATTTATTTTATTTTGTCTCCTTTGCGCATGCGTTTGCGTGTGTGTATAGTGTTTTGTTTGATGTGTGTTCGTGATTGGGTGACTGTGTATTGGTTAATGTATTCTATCTTTACAGGTGTGTGTTTATATGTATTTGTTGTTATTGTGCTTGTGTATGTATTAATTTATTTATTTATCTATTTATTTATTTATTTATACTTCTCTTAGATCAGTGTTGTTTGTTTGGTTGGTGTTGTTATTCCATTCATTTTTTTCAGTTTAGCCTTGGCCTTCTAAGTTCTATTTCATATATATATTACCAATTTTATTTCTAAGTTCTATTTCACTATATATATTTCCAATATATTTCTAAGTTCTATTTCACTATATATATTTCAAATATATATATATATATATATATATATATATATATATATATAATATTTTTGTTATGCGTGCGTGGGTGTGTATGGGAATATACGCATATTTGTAAGAGTGTATATGGGCCAGTGTGTGTGTGTGTGTACAAGCACCCCTGTAGGGTAGGGAAAGGGCTTGTTTGTGTGCTTATATATATATATATATATATATATATATATATATATATATATATATATATATATATACATATATATATTTATATATGCGTGTTTGCGAGCGAGTGTGTATCTGTGCGTGTATATATGGGTACGTGTGTATGTGTGTGTGCGTTTCTACGTACATGTCTGTACGTGTTTGTGTGTACGTGTATACATACGCGTATGCATGTGTATCAGCATGTGTTTGCGCGTGTTGATGTATATAGGCATGTGGGCATGTGTCTATGTATATACGTGCCTCTCTGCATGAATGTGTGCGTATGTTTATGTGTTTATATGTTCTCCTTAATGTGTGCGTATAGCGGGAGTCTATGCGTGCGACTGTCGGTATCTATGTGGTTGTCTGTGCGCGTGTGTGTGTGTTCACGCGTGTGTTTGGGAGGGGGTGCGCGCGTGGTTGTGTGGACCACCAAACACACCAGTAATTCATTGAAATGTGGCAGACATGGGACAGCGGAAAGATACCTGTGTTCAGAATTTATGATGACGTAGACAACCAGCGGCCAATCACAGGACACGCGAATAGGATGAAGTTTTTGACAGTACTGGCCCAATGAGAGTATTTTTTTCAACCTAGCCAAATTGGTCATTTGCAATTGGAACACCTGTATACTTATATATGTGTTCACCCCTCTCATATATCGAATTATATATATTATATATATATATATTCATTCAAAATATTAACAAAAATAGAATTTCATTGTGATCAAGTATATTTTATTATATATATTTCAGAGGTACTGAGCTAACTTCAACAGTACGTCCTCATTAAATAAAATAAGATGATGCATGACATACCCCGACATAGTAATGGTTAAGATCCAGTCATGGTAGTAAGTAAGATATGACAAAACTCAATATTTATATACCTAAGGTTGATACATGAAAAAACTTGCATATAATACATATAATACAGAGGGTGCGTGTAAGAAAGTTTAAAATACATAACAGTAATTTACATAACTATTAGATATTCAAATAATTATTGAATAAAGAGGAAAGAGAGAGAGAAAACATATGAGGTGAAAATACAGCTAGAAGAGGTATAGAGAGCAAAGGAAAAATGATCAAGGAAAGGGAGACAAAGAGGAATAATTATAATTATAGGGAGGGATGTATAGTTATGTATGATATATATCCATACACAACTATACATTTTGGACATAGGTATGCGATAGAGTAAACTCGAATCATTGAATTAACTAGAAATATTCATCAATCTAAATCCTAAATATAACTGGGTGTAATCAATAAGGGTTAATTTCCTCAGTTAATTAGTTATATATATTATCCAAATGTATCCGGTGGACTGTTAACTTTCAAATATTTTAAGTTAATTCAGAGTAATACTATCATATTTAATTTATAAAATCATATTTTATGAATTCATATTTAAACTAATTGTAAATATGAGAGAGAAAACATGCTATTTTTCATCCTCTCGAAGGTAAATCTTAATAATGTTATTATACTATATTTAATTATTATATTGATGACATCATTTTTTTAAAATAATAATAATAATAATTAAATATATATATATATATATATATATATATATATATATATATATATATATATATATATATATATATATATATATATGTATATATTTTTAAATCCTTACTCTGAATTAACTTAAAAGATTTGAAAGTTAACGTTTAATCTTATAATATTATAATATTATAACATTAAATCATGAATTTGTTAACACTACAAGTGGAGTCATTCTTTTCCTTGTTTTCAAATATACCTAATTGTGCCAAGGATCTCACACATTTTCCAATGTATTTATATATATATATATATATATATATCCCCGGGGACATAAAAATAGTAGGGCTGGACACCTGATCGCGCGGTTAAACCACTGGGAGTGAAGGACCCCTAGTATTTGTCAGAGCATTCTTCCAGGAGAAGGCAACTCAGGAAACTGGGATATCTCCGACATAAAACCTGCGGCTCAGTAGTTACGGATGATATTGATCATTTCTTCAGGTTATAGCTACTGTCGCTCAGAGTGTGGGATCGGCTCAGTGCACAGTCTTTCCTCACTTGAAAAAATATCTTCACGCACAGGCATTGCATGATAGAATTAATTAAAAATTATTAATAATGTTATATCGGGTAATGGCCATACTCGATAACGAGGGGTAAGCCATCATATATATATATATATATATATATATGCAGAGGTTATATTTAATTTGTTGGGATTCAACAAGCAATCCAGGAAGCTCCAACCGATAACGTTGTCTTTTTTCAGGGTATGTCAATATTTATTTATAAAACTAATCTGTATTGTATTTTATCTGATGAAAGCGCACCATAATTTGCCTTGGTGGCCCTTGAAATATGTATAATAAAATAAATATGGTTTTATAAATATAGTTTCCATTTGTTAATATATTGTATATATATATATATATATATATATATATATATATATATATATATATATATATATATATATATATATATAAAGGAGAAAATTGAGAGTGTGTAACACTCAGCTTATCAGATAGGCAGTATATCCTTCATCAGTGATCTTCCAACCTTCATTGGTATTTCATCGCTTTAAATATCATATACCACTGGTTGGTGCGAGCAATAACTAAATAAAGTTATTGGGACAATTAAAATACGGTGAAGCGAGCGAGACATGTAAACAAACAACGATGGTATTGCAACAAAAAGATAGGTGGAGACAAGTACATGATAGCTATAAGCTTAAGCTTGGTGAAATCATGGACGAGAGATCAAAAATGGTATTGCAACGGAAAGCTAGGAGGAGATATATATATATAATGTTGACACAGAAAAGAAACCATAATATTGATTTAGGATTAAGAGTGCTCATGTCTGTGGGTTAATTTCATTTTGTTTTGGTCATTGCTCTTGTTAGCAGACTCTGTCTTCGGGCCCTAGTAAATCGATTAAGAAAGAAAACGTATATTTCAAATATCTTTCTATTCTTATCGAAAAATCGTCGTTTTTATAATTAAGTAAATTTTCCTTCCCATACTTGAAATAATTTCTCCCCATTATTTCATTTGTTTTTTCATGTATTCATCTTCATGTGTTGTACCGTTATCTCTACATTCCTCCCGCCCTCCTTCTCCTCATCCCACCACCAACTGTACCAAATATGCTTTGTTAAATTTCTATTATTCCCATTTAGTAAAGAGAGAGAGAAAGAGAGAAGGGGAGAGAGAAATAGGGAGAGAGGTGGAGAGAGAGAGAAAAAGAGAGGTAGGGAGAGAGAGAAAGAGAGAGTGGTGGGGAGAGAGAGAGAAAGAGACAGTGGTGGGAAGAGAGAGAGAGAGAGAGAGAGAGAGAGAGAGAGAGAAAGAGAGAGTGGTGGGGAGAGAGAGAGAAAAACAGATAGAGCGGTGAGAGAGAAAAAGAGAGAGAGTGGGGAGAGAGAGCAAGGGGAAATATATCATTTATTTCTCAACATCAATTTTGCACATCTCTTAAACATTTTATTAGAATTAACTGGTTATATTTGTATGGGCAGAGATAAAAATACGTCAACATATAAATGCGTACATTATACGTGGGTTTGAATGCATGAGTGTGTGCGTGTGTGTATAGAATGTCATTTGATATATATATATATATATATATATATATATATATATATATACATGTGTGTATGTGAGAGAGAGAGAGTATGTGTGTGTGTGTCTATGTGTGTGTATGCGTGTAAAAAGTAAACAGAAATAACAAAGTAAAAGACGCAGTATATTGAAAAAATATTTTAGTTTAACGCTTAAAATAACAGGAAAAGTGTCTTAATGTTTCGGATATTAGTCCTTCATTAAAAGATATAATTAGAAGAAAAAAAGATAAAATAGAAAGATGAAAAGTGAGAAGAAGAAGAAACGGAAAAATGAGAAAAACAAACACGTGCTTATTCAATCAGCCATTTTAGATAGATATATTTTATTCATATATATATATATATAGGAAAAGAGTCAGGACCCCGACGGCTGAGCTCCGGCCGTTTCTACAGCTGGTTCGAATCTAGCTGTGAAAACGAGCCGTTGGGCTCCTGATTCTTCTCCTATTGCCCACTCTACTACCCTAAGTATCGAGTACTCTGGTGTGTTATGGTCCACCTGGTTTATTACCACACCTTCTTTGTTATATATATATATATATATATATATATATATATAAGGTTAAAACATGCATAGGTTAATTTTCATAACGTAACAAGATTATAAGTGTAATCAGGTTAATATGCACAATCACTATTCATTAATATGTATAAAGAACCCCAACTATATATATAATAAACATATTAAGTCTATATTAAATCATTATACAAATTTCGTGCCTACGATATTTATATTTACAGTAGTAGAAGTTGTAAACATTCTACGTTTTATAAAGACTCAGATTGTGTTGATGCATAAATTGACAGTGCTTCGTGGTGTTTAATATTTCGTGTATGATAACAATTTTCATCCAAAGGTAATGTTTTTAAAACTCGAACTTACGTTTGCGGTCGAGCATGTAACAGTGGAGACTTCTTTTTTACTTGGCTCTAGAGCCACCTCCCTACTCAGCACCATAGGCACAGTGTTGCCTATCCGCATGTGAGAGCCTCGTGACCTGGAGTCAGCGCGCAGGCCCGCACTTGCACATAATAGGGAGAGATGGGAGAGTGGAAGAGATGGAGGCAGTGGCAGGGGGGGGGGAGCTTGCTTCCTTTGTGTTCAGACCCGGGGTATATCATCATCATCATCATCATCATCATTTTACGTCCGCTTTTCCCTGCTTGCAAGGGTGGGACGGGAACTGATTCTGGCTTGATTTCTACAGCTGGATGCCCTTCCTAACACCAACTTCATTTACAGTGAGTGCTGGGTGCTTTTTTGCCGTGGCACCTCTACGACCACTTTGCAGTGGAATCATATGGACCCCAGTCCCTATCATCTCATTTCTACAGCTGAGTAAACTGGAGCAATGTGAAATAAAGGAAACAATACATCACCCGGTCTGAGAATTAAATTCACAACCTTTCGATTGCAAGGCCAATGCTCTAACCACTAAGCCATGTGCATGTATATATTTATTGACCGCACCACATGTTACATATATTTTCGAATGTGTAATTTGGTATTATATTGAAAATGTTTGTTATATGTAAATGTAATTCACTTTCCTTACTTTAAATATTTCGATTGTATTTTATTTTTCTTCAAACTACAGTCTGTTTAAAGGGTATATATATATATGCATGTGTGTGTGTGTGTGTCTGTGTTTGTGTGTGTGTGTATGTGTGTGTGTGTGTGTGTGTGTGTGTGTGTGTGTGTGTGTGTGTGTGTGTGTGTGTGTGTGTGTGTGTGTGTGTGTGTGTGTGTGCGTGTGCGTGCGTGTGTGTGTGTGTATGCACATACACGTGCTATGCTTCTGTATACTCAGGGAAACAGGTGTACATGCATATACCCAGATATAAAGCCAGATCATGAGACCAAGCAATATATATATATATATATATATATAGAAAGGATGAATATACATATATATATATATATGTATGTGTGTGTGTGTTTATTGAAACTTAAAATATTATATCTTAAGATTTGCTGCAGGTTCCGCAGTAATATCAAAGATGATCATCTAAGAGTACTCCATTAATTCTATAGAATTTGAAAGGAAAGAAATCTTTGAGTAATTTCATTTTCACTATACACGCTCACATGTACACACACACATGCTCACTTGTATATATATACACACACTCGCTCACCTGTACACACACACACGATCACATGTATACACACACGCTCACGTGTATACATACACACGCTCACGTGTATATATATACACCCACACGCTCACGTGTATATACACACACACAACTATAATATGATTTACACAGTGTATCGCTCGCGTTAGGGCTGGCGCTCAGTCACCAATATACTTGCATAAATACTATATACATACATGCATATTTGCATACATACACACTTGCATGTCGACATACTTTCTAAATACATACATACATGCATTCTCTTACACCTATATATATATATATATATATATATATATATATATATATATATATACTACCAAACCAACTTTTTTAAATGGAAGTTGAACAATATTCATGGTACGTCAAATTTATTTATAAAACTGCTAATATATTGTATTTTGCCTGAAGAAAGCATGCCATATTTCTAATATGGTATCCCTGAAATATGTATAATGAAATAAATATGGTTTTATAAATATAGTTTCCATTTGCTTAATATCGTATATCTACTCCAAAACTTGTTGAGTGCTTTATATCAGTTATAAAATATTTATTCGTTGTAACCCAACAATTTTAAATAAAACTTTTGCATATATATATATATATATATATATATATATATATATATATATATATATATCACATGCTTGTATACATGTATACATACTAAATACATACAGAGATACATATGTACATGCATAGATATTTGCATACATACATACTTGTATACATACATACTTGTATACATATATACTAGTATGTATATATGTATACATGTATATATGTATACAAGTATGTATGTATGCAAATATCTATGCATGTACATATGTATCTCCGTATGTATTTAGTATGTATATAAGTATATACATGCATAGATATTTGCATACATACGTACTTGCATACATATATACTTGTATACATATATACATACTAGTATTTATGTATACAAGTATGTATGTATACAAGTATTTATGTATACAAGTATGTATGTAGGCAAGTATCTATGCATGTACATATGTATCTCTGTGTGTATTTAGTATACATACTAAATACATACAAAGATACATATATACATGCATAGATATTTGCCTAGATACATACTTGTATACATACAAACATGGATACATTCCTGCATAGATATATATTTGCATACATACATATTTGTATACATATATACATGTATATATTCTTGCATACATATATGCATGCATGCATTCTGGCTAACATAAATGCATGCACACATAAATATTGACATACAGTTATACATTCATAAATACATACAGTTATGCATTCATACATACATACTTACATACATACATCTATACATACATACATATTTGGTGTGTGTGTCTGTCCCTTCTTTTGATGGATGTGAATATGAAAAAATGTGAAGAAAATTGAAAATAACTGCTCAATTATAAGCGATAAACTATTTCATTAAAACTCAACATCCCCAGGTTTTGTATGTAAAATTCGAGAATCAGTTCCTTGTGAAGTCTGAACACTTTTATAGATGGATAACTGCAACATTTTATGTTGAATCTATGATGTACTAATGTTTTCAGTATTATCAGACTCTGGTTTTGTTCTAAAAGTATAGATAATAATAGCTTCATAATTACTTCAATAGGAATATCCATTTCTTTTGATGAAGACGTGTTTCGGCTTTTGCTAGCATCTAATTTTCACAGTTTATTCGATTAAATTGACAAAATTAGATGATCTGATATCTCATTATCCCTCCCATGATCTTAATTCGAAATTGAGAATGGAAAATTTAAATACTCTAATGCTTTCACTCCGGGGCCGATTTGGATATTGGTGATTGTATAACTAAAACTAAGGCGGTATTGTTAGTAGTTTCATTGTGGCTTACATCGACGGAAGAAAACAAATTTGATGCTAAAATTTAACAAAAGAGGCGTTAATTCATGATGTCTGCGGCTGTTTCCATCTGAGTTGTTGTATCTAAGCTAGGTAATATGACTTGAACGTTAAGTTAATTTAGCAAAGGATGCTTTGTTTTATCATTTAACAGAATAGAATTTCTGACGTGATGATTAGTTTATCTAATACACCATAGACACTGCAGGTTTTACTAACCTATAATGATTCGTCTGAACAACTACAAAATATTCAACAGAAATGTGTATCTATTTTTAAAATCATAAATATGTCTGTGGTATTACAAAAGTTGGATTTGACAACAACATTGGTATAGTACAATGTTCTCGTTTTAAAGACATTATTTGTTTTTATAAAAGTCCAAACAAGTTTTCAAATATCGAAATAATTTCAAGAAGTAAGTAAAGCTCGTCTTGCCTTAATAACGCATCTCATTTACTATTTATTTCGCATTGATATGGTTCATCCAAAATTTCCCATTCACATGATTCACCTCGGATTTCGTATTGACATAATTCATTTTTGTTCCTCGAAAAGAAAATGTGGATACTTCAACATTCAAGGTTTTCAAAACACCAATGGCAAAATTAAAACTGCATGCAAGAAAAATTCTTACTGCATGTAAGAAAAATACAGTGTACATACTGATCACAATTAATTTACCTACGCCTATATATGGCTTCATGTAGCGACTTGGCAGAGTCATTAGAACATCAAAGAGAATGTTTTGTGTTATTATTCAGGGCGGCGGATTGGCACTATCGGTAGAGGGTCAGACGCCATGCAATTGGCGATTGATAAAATAGTACCAGTCCAATAATGGGATCGATTCTTTCTTTATAGTCTCTTTCTTGCCTCTTCTCTTTGTCTCTCTCTCTCTCTCTCTCTCTCTCTCTCTCTCACTCCCTATCTCTCTTTTTCTGCCTTCTCCCCTCCTCTTTTTTCCTAACGAAATCGTTTGTGTTCAGACCCGGAGAAGAGTTGGGCTCCGCTAGGTTTAAAAGCACAAAACACGCCGTTGTTCATTATGGCTCTCCTGCGAGGCAATCCGACGTTATGCGTCCAAACATATACGAGGGGCGGCCAAAACGTTTATAAAGTGAGGATTAACACCACACTCTGGATCTGAACTTATCAATGAATTAACGAGGTAAAATCTATTCCAACATTATGTTTTCCTACTTTTCCTGATCAAGTTCTAACTACCTGATGAGGTCATAGCTGTTGAATAGTGGCTATAACTGAAATATATAAATATATATCGCAGCGAATATGAATAAACGAAGTTAATTTTAACCTGACGACTCACACTTTTATATATGTATATATATATATATATATATATATATATATATATATATATATATATATATATATATATATATATATATATATATGTATATAAAAGTAAAAAAGAAAAACAGTAGAAAATGGTAATGATATTTTCTCATAGAATAACAGCAAAATATTTATTTATTAAGAACAAATGTATAGTACCGGTTTCAGCCACATAGGCATCTTCATACTACGGAAGTGTATAATGACATTTATAATGGATTTAAGTTGTATGTTAATAATAAATATATTATAAAGAAACATGGTTTAAATATATATAAAGAGAGAGAAGAGTTCACATTTTTGTGTATCGCTTTCTCTCTTTGGTGGTGTGGATTATAATTACAGCAATCCTAGGGAGAGTAGCACAAGCACATTATGTGTTCTTAGAATTGAATTATATATATATATATATGTATATGTGTGCGTGTGTGTGTGCGCGTGTGTGTGTGTGTGTGTGTGTCTGGTTACATCTCCTGAATATTAATATGGATTTCCTTTCATTCATGTATTGTAGTAGAATTGTATAAATATGTATATATATATATATATATATATAGTTATATATAGTTATATATAGTTATATATATATCACTATTTCATAGTTATTAAAATTTCAGATTATTATAAAGATGTTATGTCAACTTCACCGTGAATTTAGACGAGTATACATATATAGCCAACCTGGTAGGATAAGTTATCCATGCTGATTCCAAACCCCATTTGACTTTCTGACCATATTTAGGAAATAAATCTACAAACATGCTGAATGCAGAATATATAACATATATCCTGTCTGTTACATATATAACAATTGAACCCACAGATATTGCCCTCAGTTGGTTTCAATATTGAATTTGCCATTTGTTTGATCGACGGAACATCTTGCTCAGGAATTTAAAGTGCAAGTGGCTTAGCCTTCCACAGACACATCTACTTTTAACGTAATTCTATACGATATTCAACATCGTACAGTTTGTAACGGGTTTGTCCTTTTTAATTACATTTATAATCCATTCGATAGGCTTCGAAACAGTTTCTGTCTAACGAACATCATTCATAAGACATAGATCGAACCGAGTCTAAGAAGAAATCACTTGCCAAAAAATAAAATGCAAAGGTTTCGAACTCCCTGCATTCAGAATTCAACATGAATAATATAACGTATAACGTATATAATCTCCTTAGTTGATGAATTCTTCAAGGTTTTTGAAGTGTGACATTATTGGTAGGTACTTTACATCCGTTAATTGTATACATACTTAAGATTTCTCTTATCTAAATCTGAAATCTTTACATCAAATTCTTAAGTAAGTTAATTTTACCAGTTCTTTATTTGTTTCAACGAAGAAGTCACAAATACATCAACAGAGATAAAAACACTCGTACAATTAATGAACCAAAATATATATGCAAATGTGTATGCTTGCTTGTAGTGGGTGAGTGTTTAGTGACGTCTAATGGGAACAGCACTTCATTAATGGATGTGTAAGTAAAGGACTATAAATAGTATTAGGCAATGTCAGTGTGTGTTTCCGTTGCTGAGACCGAACCAAGTCTGTTTTCAATGGAAGAAAGGTTTTAAGTACAGTACGAAGCTAATATTTTGCTTGTGTAGTCATTTCACTCTTTCTGAATCGTTCGGTCATAACAAAAGGTAAATGAAATTTACAGAATAGATTGCACACACACACACACACACACACACACACATATATATATATATATATATATATATATATATATATATATATATATATATATATATATATATATATATATATATATATATATATATATATATATATATACATATATATGTGTGTATGTGTATGTATATACATATAAATATATATGTATATATGTTATTGTATTTATATATGTATGTATCAATCTCTCTCTCTCTCGCTCTCTCTCTATCTCTCTATCTCTCTCTCTCTCTCTCTATATATATATATATATATATATATATATATATATATATATATATATATACATGTAAGTAATCTTCCGAATAGGAAATAGTGAAGATGGCTATTCCCTTCAGTCAGCCAGAAAATCAAGTACCCTTATACTAACTGCCCTAGGAAGTTAGTTATCTTACAAAAAAAGATTCTTCAAACGAAACTTTCCTCTCTCTTTTTGTTTTAAATGAAGCATGAGAAATATTTTTTTCTCAACGAGAACCTTTGATTTATAATAGTTTTAAGCTAGCTGCCATTTGCAAGAAGGCAGTCATATATTTCGCCGTATTTGTGTTTTCCTTTATAGGGTTCCCATGTGTGTAAGTTTATGTGTAAGTGAGTATTCGTGTGTGTAGATAATGCATAAGTAGAGTACATATAATTAAGGGAATGTGCTCGTATGTTAACGTAAGACTGTACATATAATTGTGTATAGCTGACAATGCTCGTGCATATGTGTATTATGTGTGTCTATACTTGCATATCTTTGAGCTCATATAGCTCTGTCAGAACGTGCGTTTCTATGTAAATTTATGTGGATTTGTGTGACTATAGATATGGTTTTGATTCTTTCAGTGTTGTTGAAGGAGATAAATGAGCAAGATAATCAATAGACTTCGGTTCTTTGAAGTATAGCTCGTTCGAATCAACCTATTTCCGTCTAGAAAGTAATTTAATTATTCCCCTGTGGTTCTTATAAAACACTATGCAGAGGTGTGCTCGCTTCTTTGAAGCTTAGTCTGTTTACATGCAAAAGGGATTCAACTCGTTAGCAAGATTGTTGACCAATTAAAGCATCAAAATAACGATGTAAGATAAAATTGACTTCAATAATAAGATTATTCTTAAGAGTATAACTTGGTAAATTGTTAGTTTTATTCCGTTGAATTGTCTTGTAAATTGATAAAGATATATATGTGATTTGGCTAGCTGTCTAGCAATGTCAAGTCTTCTTATTTCTGTAGTATCCAAAAGTGAATACTGATCTTAGGAAAAGATTGCAGCCATATCTCATAAAATATCACACACATATTGTACGGAATATTACTATCATATTAGAATGTTTGAGTGGGTGCGTGGTCTAGTGGTAAGGGGGGTTGGACTTACGTTTACAATGTAATGGGTTCGATTCCTGGACTGGGTTGTGTATTGTGTTCTTGAGCAAAACACTTCATTTCACGTTGCTCCAGTGTACTTAACTGAGAATGAGTATTAGCTGGGGTTTTAACTCTGCGATAGACTGGCGTCTTGTCAATGCGAAAGTCCTTTTCTGTCAGTCGCTTTGCTTCACACTACGAAACAGGGAGAACCACTAGCCTGACAAGCCTCCGGGCTCGAGGCAGACTTTAAACTAGACAGATTAAAATGTTCAGAAATTAATTTTGTTGCATTGTTCAAAAGAAATGCTCTGTGCCAAGTTATGAGAACGTAGTTTCTTTCTTATTGGATATTTATAAGTCGTTGATTGTAAGAAATATCTGTCTGGGAAGGGAATTCTAGAGGGTCAAAATATACTGAGGATGGACTGAGCGGTTAAAGATTGGAGTGATTTGGTAGGCAATATGTGTAACCAGAAAAGTATAGGTGGGTGAGATCGAAGTGTCTGAATAGAAGAGGGGGCGTGGGTTATGAGTGAGCTCCCAAGAACAGCGATCATCGTAGTGCTGAGAAAGGCAGAGAAAGTAAAGGAAACATCTGTGGAACAGAGGTTGGGGTGTTATGGTGAGTAGCTTCATGTCAAACAGTTTATTGGCCATTTTTGACTGGAGTCGAGTATACCTGTTTTGGTATTAATAGCACTATTGCAGGTATTGTATGTATGTAATTTTGTATGTCTATATATATATATATATATATATATATACATATATATGTGTGTATCTGTGTTTATATATAGAGTATACGTAAATATGTATGTATATATATGTATGTATATATGTATGTATGATATATGTATGTATATATGTATGTATGTATATGTATATGTGTGTGTGAGTATGTTTGTGTGTGTGTATATCTGTGTGGGGGGGGGGGGTTGCTACTTGGGACATTCTATCGCTTTTCGGTGAACTGTGGGTGAGTATACATATAATTAAGATAAAAACTCCAATATAACAGAATAAAGTGAATGCAGGCTGAATAGAGATTGAGAGAGCTTAATAGTCAGATAAGATCGTTTCAACATATTTATGAAGTCATTTCCACATAATGGATGTGTTTATTTTGTTTTTGATGTTAAAATATCAGTTTTAGAAAGCAGATGATCACAGAATATTTAACAGTTTAATATCAGATATATTATTCCCACCGTATTAAAATGCTACATGTTAACATTAACATAAACAACCATTGATAATTACATAAATATGAAAAATAAAGATGAAAACAAAACAAAATTAAGTAATGTAAAAAAGTGGGAAGGAGTAAAAAAAAAAGGGTAGATCTGGCTGTATAGGAAAGTATAGGAAAGGACTACAAATGCCATAAATGTGAGGAAAAAGAGGGTAAAAAGCAAGGATACTTGAGCCAATATAGAAGGCGAGGGGAAGGGGAAACGGTGATGGGTTATGGGCTCCGCTTTACAGACATATCTGCAATCGTGGTATTATACCTGGTCAAAAGAAAATATCAACATACCGATATAATGGTTTCTTATATAGGCACAAGTCCAGCAACGTTGGGGGATGGAGAAGTCGATTAAATCGACCTCAGTGCGTGACTGGTACTTCATTTTATCGAACCCATAAGGATGAAAGGCTAAGTTAACTTGGGAAGGATTTGAACTCAGAACATAAAGGGTCGTAACTCTTGTAAGGGCGTCCGACCCTCTACCGATACTGCCAATCCACCGCCCTAAAATACCGATATAATAAATATGGTTTCATGTTCTACTTTACATTCCACTGCAATAATCTCTTCTAAAGTAACTTCACAGTGAGCAGAATAACATACACGTGTTACTGTAGCTTTAAGTCAGTTGAAACTAATATATGCTTAGAACTAAGTAGGAACGAAATATATCTTCATATTGTTATTATATTCTTAATGAAGAAATGCATGTGGCCGTTCATGCAGTTACATTATAAACGCCACATGTTATAAAGTAAAAATATGATAGTTACAGCTACAATAAAACGTAAAAGGTAACTTAATATATGCTATAAATGCAATATATCACATATCTTCTTCATTTCAATAGTATCGTATGCGCCCTTCTCAGCAAAGCAATTATTATTTCGTTTTAATTATGTACAGCTATTTCTATTCTATGCATCTATTTGCAATGTATACACGCAACACTACGAACACTCAAAGACACACACACACACGCACAAACACAGGCTCATACATACATACACACATGAGCGAACATGCACATGCTGAAACACACGCATATAGACATGCATACACACACACACACACACACACACACGTAATGTCATGTGTACATATCTTCGTGTGTGTGTGTCTGTACGTATGCCTGTATGCATGTATGCGGGTGCATGTACGCTCCTGCGTGCTTGTGTGTGTGTGTGTGTGTGTGTAGTATGTGTCTCTGTGCTCGTACGTTTCTCGATGTGTGTATATATATATATATATATATATATGTTTATATATATAGATTTGAATGGATACAGTTTAGTTGAAAGGAATTTATTGACACGTGTTTCTATAACAGTTACATAACCTGAAAACAGTTGCTATCTACAAAGTTTTAGTTATGCAGACATTCAATATTTCAATGTTATTATTTACTGTCATTTCATCAGAATAATATTACTGAGGACCTATTTGGTTTTTATAGAGAATATTAGGAGGGAGGGGTGAAGTTGTTAGAAGAATAGTTGAGGGAGTGGTTTTTTGATAGCAGTGAGAATTTTTGGTGGCAGTGAGTAATTAGATTCCCATCTGTTGTTTTGACATTTTTATAGAATAAATTATTGGTTATTTTTCTAAATCTATAGAAGGATTAGAGATAGTAAAGATATGCGGGGTTGGTTTTGTGTTTGCACTTAATTAACATTCAGACTTAAATTTTTCTTTCAAGTGTACGTATCCTTTCACCCACGCATTCACACACAAATATATTTGCACACCTCTACAAAATACATATACTCACATTCACATAGTAACATGTTCATACTTACATACATATACACATGCATACATATATATATACACACATGTATTCATGTACATACATACGCGTTCATGTGTATACATTTTCATACTCAACTTATCTTTATATACACACGTATAGACACACACATATATACATACATACTCTAGTCTATGTGTACATATATACATATACATACACATCTCTCTCTCTCTCTATATATATATATATATATATATATATATATATATATATATATATATATATATATATATATATACATATATATAAGCACTTTAATACATGAATATACTTACATCTAACTATACACATCAAACATATATATATATTTACTTATTTATATACATTTTCACATATATATACATACTTATGGACGTTTTTAGACACATTCATTATCGCATATTTGCACCTATTCTCATCAGCATATCTTTCCATTATTAGTGTGGTAATTTAAGGTTATTAATATATGTTGAGAAGAGATTGTTTTTATATTTTTCTAACTAGATTGAGGTTTATATAGTTGGGGGGATGTCCCTCTTTTATGTAATATTCGGCTTGTAGTGGGAAAAAAGGGTTTTAGTTCTGTGACGGCAGAATAATGTTCGTTCAATTCTGTTATTCAGCAATTTCTTCTTGTGTGTGATTATGTAATAAATCTCAAGATTACACAATTTGCAGAAATTTTGGCTTCTGGAAAAGCTTTGGGTTTTAGCTAATTTCTCCCATTTTAGGGTAAACTTTTGATCCCTATCCCTGAGCATCCAAGCTTTTTCTGCTAAAGTTGTTACATTTCTTTGGCTCTGGTGTTTTATTGAGTAAGAATGCCTATATAATCGAGATTTAAACGATGTTGCCGCTGATCCCACGTAATACCACTCGTTGCCTCCGGATTTAATGGTACACTTATAAATAATTTTTTTTTCAAGGCAGTTATTGCCGAGGGGGCAGTTGTCAGGATAGGTGCAGTTACAGTTGTGTACGTTGGGTTTTCTCCGGAGTAGTATTGCGGACGAACTTAGGTGTGGTTTATTTATGTTCTGTAGTGTATTGTCTACTGTTTTTTTTTTGTGTTCTTTGTACTTAAGTTCTTAGTGTTTTCGTTTAACCTTCTAGTATTGATCTTTTTTATGTGTTGTTCAAGGTTTAACGCTGTAGAGTATGACAGTCTTATAGTGGTAGGGTTTAGGATTTTGTGATATTTGTGTGATGTAGGAAAATGTCTCTTAATTATTTTAAAGAAGAGTACTGGTAAATTTGTACTAATGGAACTATTGTATTCGGGGTTATACCATAAGTACTCCTTGCATCGCTTTCTATTAGTTTTGTTTGTTGGTTTACTGGTGTGCATACTATGGTAGTAAGTGTGGTTTGGTGTTGTGTTATTATATCTACCTATGTGGGATTTATTTTGGGTGTTTTGATTGTTCCCATCTATATACTCTATTTTATTGAGGTAGCCTGCTTTACTAAGGGCGTTATCGTAGTACTCGGCGTGTTCCTTAAATACTTGTATGTTAGAAGATAGACCCGAGATTCTAAGGGAAATATTTTTAGGGATAGATTTAATTATAGAGATGGGGTGGTTAGACCCAACATTTACGTATTTGAGATTTTCATTCAATTTATGAAACGGTTTAATCAAACCAGAGTTTAAATTGAGTGTGACATCCAGGAAGTTAACTACTTTAAGGTTGTATTCATATGTTATAGTTAGTCCTATTTCGAGTAGTAGTTTTCTTATATCTTTGCGTAGTTTTTTCTAGTTATTGGTTATTTAGGTTTTTAACTAGGAGGAGAACATCGTCGCGGTATATTCCGCCGTGGAGATTGCTGAATTTTTCCTGGAGTCTAAAGGCGATAAATAACCCCACAATATCAGTTATTTCCGCCGAATAGTTAGAGCCCATTGTTATGTCAAAGTTAGAGGGTCTATCTTTACGTACCCAATAACTGTTCTCAAATTTGACTATAGTTTTCCTAGCTTCTAATATAATCTTAATTTCATCGTTTGTAAGGTCAGAGTTATCCTTAGCAAACTTAATGGCTCTATTCAAAGTTTCAGGTGATATCGATGAGTAATATTCATCGATATCAAACTGGATAAACTTAGATTTATTCTTATTGCTAATGCTATTAAACCATCTTATTGCTTCTTGGGTCTTCCCCCAGAGTTTAATGTTAACCTTAGCCTTAATTTGGGGATGATTCTATCTAAGATATATTTGCTTATTTTACCTATATCTGATTTAGAGGGGCAGATTAATCTAATTTTAGGGTCATTATCAAAGTTTACCTTATGGTCCTTAAGATTGAAGGTGGGTACCGCCGGTAAGAGTGGTCCTGTACTATCTTCGATTCCGAGATTGTTCACTATTTCGCATGCCTCATCATTGATGTGCTTAAGAGTAACTTCATTCGTTTTTCTATATTTTTTATGTAATTCTTTTCGAATGAAGTTGTTGTATGTAGTGCAATCCATAGTATACAGGTTTGATGTTTTGTCCGCTTTTACTACCATTCCTTTGGTGTTTTTAAGGTCATCCAGTAGTTTTTTTATATCTTTCTGTAATTTGTTGTTGGTGTTGCGTCCTTTGAATATAATTTTAAGGATTAAGTTCATAAGGTCCTGCTCAAATGCATCTAATAGTGGGTAAAACCCACCCACCAACCCACTATTAGATGCATTTGAGCAGGACCTTATGAACTTGATCCTTAAAAATGTGTGTATATATATATGTATGCATGTGTATATGTATGTAAGTATGAACATGTTACTATGTGAATGTGAGTATATGTATTTTGTAGAGGTGGGCAAATATATTTGTGTGT
Organism: Eledone cirrhosa; assembly: GCA_964016885.1. NCBI lineage: Eukaryota > Metazoa > Mollusca > Cephalopoda > Octopoda > Eledonidae > Eledone > Eledone cirrhosa. Next base: position 73,102,192 of record OZ024743.1, read on the forward strand.
GAATGCGTGGGTGAAAGGATACGTACACTTGAAAGAAAAATTTAAGTCTGAATATTAATTAAGTGCAAACACAAAACCAACCACGCATATCTTTACTATCTCAATCCTTCTATAGATTTAGAAAAATAACCAATAATATATTCTATAAAAATGTCAAAACAACAGATGGGAATCTAATTACTCACTGCCACCAAAAATTCTCACTGCTATCAAAAAACCACTCCCTCAACTATTCTTCTAACAACTTCACCCCTCCCTCCTAATATTCTCTATAAAAACCAAATAGGTCCTCAGTAATATTATTCTGATTAAATGACAGTAAATAATAACATTGAAATATTGAATGTCTGCATAACTAAAACTTTGTAGATAGCAACTGTTTTCAGGTTATGTAACTGTTATAGAAACACGTGTCAATAAATTCCTTTCAACTAAACTGTATCCATTCAAATCTTTCTATTTTTCTCCGGATTACTTTTGGAACTACAACTGGAACCGTCGAGCAAACTCTACGTGAGCTGTCAATCTACTGTGTGTAATATTTATATTACAACACAACGGAAAATACTGTATATATATATATATATATATATTTAATTATATATACATAACTGAATTCATTCGCCAGATATAGGGGTTGCCTCCCTTGCCGATCCCCACGTGGGGTCAGCAATAGTCAGCCTTGTATTAACATTGAACTAAAACCTGTTGAGAAAGTGGCTTCCTTGTTCAATCATCTTACCAGAAGCCTGACATTATATATGTAAGCGGACAGTACTTGATTTAGGAGCCGCAGAAACCCATATACTGGATTTTACCAACCTTCCAGGGGTCCGGGTAAATTTTCAATACCCGAATTACTTGATCGTTTTTTTGGCTATGCGAATGATTGTTTAACCATCGTCTCAGTGTGTTTGGCATTTAACGTTTGTTAGAGCTCTGGTTCTTCTGAATCATTGAACACTTGCCGCACATCTCGGAGGTTGTTTTTCGTTATTTGGTGGGCCGAAATGCGAATCTCCATAATTTATGTTTATATATATATATATATATATATATATATATATATATATATATATATATATATATAATTGTTAATGTATAATAAACAATACAATATAATTACCTCATTACCAGAGGTTTCCCGAATAAGACGAATACGAAAAACGACCTCATTCGATTCGTCGGACAAGGCAATTTAAAACATAGTGAAATATTTGGAAAGTCTCCTCAAGAAATGCAAAACATATATAAATAAAAGTAATGAAAGAGATATATAAAAATATAAGGAAATATAGTTAGGGGTATGTGTATATGTATGTATATACACATATACACTCACAAATGTACATATGTGTGTATGTACAAATGCATCTGTATGGTGAAAATGATTATTTTTACTTCACATCCAGCAGTAACCCCCCCCCCCTACTTTTCGATTCACTACCTGATTCTGCTGTCACTTGCGTTTCCCACTCCAGATATATTCTGTTGTTTCGCAGCCGATTTTATATTTGTACTCATTTATTCATATGGCTGATTTATAATCTGTATCTATGTGTGCCTGAGTGTGATTGTGTGTATATGTTCTGTATATGTATACGAACGCCTCCGCATGTGTGCGTGCGTAAGTATATATATGTGTGTGTATGTGTGTTTTTATATCTATGTTTTTTATATCTAGGGTTTTTACATTTCTATTTTTACGTGTGTGTGTATGCGGGTGAATGTATGTGCATGTGTATGTATATGTGTATATATGTATATGTATGTATGGGTGTGTATGTATATGTATATATATATATAGTCGCGTACGTACGTGTGATTAGATATACATGGAGCGATATATATATATACGTGCCTCGTGTGTATGTATGTACGCATGCATGCGCTTTTGTCTGTACGTATTTGTGTGTATAAATATTTATATATATATATATGTGTGTATGTACGTGATACCTATGTTTGTTTTCTTTTCTCTAGTGTTAATTGATTAATTTCTCTTTGATTTAAAAATGTTTTCATTCTCATATACTGTTTCATTTTTATACATATATCGAGAATGACACTTATTTTTACTATTACACTCCTTTCCCTCTTTATCTTCCGCATATAAGTGACCGCGCGTGTGTGTGTGTTTATACGCGTGCTTTCATACTCGTATGTGTATTTAATACCTGTATCTGGATGCGTGTCAACTATATTTTCATACGACTTCTTTATCAACTCATATTATATACGTATTTGTGGTCACATATACACAAATATACTTGCCCTCATATATGTACTTACGCACACATTTTCACCATACAGATGCATTTGTACATACACACATATGTACATTTGTGAGTGTATATACATACATATACACATACCCTAACTATATTTCCTTATATTTTTATATATCTATTTCATTACTTTTATTTATATATGTTTTGCATTTCTTGAGGAGACTTTCCAAATAGTTCACTATGTTTTAAATTACCTTGTCCGACAAACGAATGAGGACGTTTTTCGTATTCGTCTTATTCGGGAAACCTCTGGTAATGAGGCAATTATATCGTATTGTTTATTATATATTAAATTTTGCTCTGGCACTTACATAGAGCATTCTTCACTCCTATGACTTTTTCAATTTTCAACGGAAACTTCAATACCTATATATATATATATATATATATATATATATATATATATATATATATTTAAAAAATGGAGGTGTGACACATGAGTTGTGATATATTAGTAAAAGGAAAAGAAAATGGTCACAAATTTTTCCCAGTGAAAAATAGTTTAATTAGGAATAAGTATAAATTAGTAATAAGTATTGGTTAGTATTCAGTTTTAGTTGTAAGTTCTTACCGGTTGCGCATTTCTAATGCTTTTAAAAAATAATTTTGAGATAGAGCACCCGTGATGTTTGCTCTAATCTGATCAGTTTTGGGAATTCTTCCTGTTTTACGTGAATATCTTCCTGTTTTATATATATATATATATATATATATTTAATTATATATATATATATATATATATATATATATAATTAGTAAAAAAATTTTAGATAGAGTCATCCCACAAATAAGAAAACATGTTAATTTATCACTCTGGGAAAACACATCCCAGGTAATTAACTGGTTTAATAATATTAGATATAAATCCTCTGCTTCATCTCTACAATTTGATACAGATAATTACTATTCTTCTTTATCACCTATACTCCTGAACAAAGCCTTGATATTTGCTAAAAATAGATCTAACTTAACTTTGGATGACATTAATATTATTACACATGCTAGACTAACACTACTGAATTTCAGAATGAATACTGGACCAGAAACACATATAGTAATCTATTTGATATTACTATGGGCTCAAGCGATTCTGCCCAAATTACTGATCTTGTGGGCCTCTTTCTTCTTTTTAACATAAATGCTTCCTTTCCCCACCTTAAAGGTGGTTTATATCGTGACGACTGTCTTCTTCTTTCCAATAACCTTAGCCTCTCAGAGATAGAAAAAAATAAAAAGCTTATTAGAACTTTCCTTAAAGACTATTATAGTCTAGATATTACATTTGAAAACACAAGTAAAGTAGTTAATTTCCTAGATATAACATTAGACTTATCTACGGGTATCTACCAACCTTACCATAAACCCAACCAAAATTTACACTACATACACTCACAATCTAATCACCCTAAATCTATCCTTAAAAACCTTGCATATAATATATCACTTAGAATTTCTAACCTTTCATCTAACCAAGATGTATTTGATAAAAATGCGACCTTTTATAACGAAGCTCTAGCTAGAAGTGGCCACAAAAATAGATTAGAATATATACCTTCTACCAATAACACTACAAACATACAACCTAATATTACCAACAAACACCAAATGAAACGTACACACCTAAATGCCACTCACACTATACCCCAAAATACCAACATAAAACCAAATTTCTCTAACTCCTCTAATATACAGTATAGTAACTCTCAAAAAACTACTCATCCTACAACTCTAATAAATGTTAATAATAAAACTCCTAATAAACAAGCTAAAACACCTAAATCAATAAATCTAACTAAAAATGTGTGTAGAGAGGTCATTAACAATAATTCTCCTAGTAAACATCAGGATGCATCCTATAAAAACAATAAACAACATAGAAACCGTAATAGACGAGTTACTTGGTATAATGCTCCATTTAATTTACAAGTTAAGGATAATATACCTAAAAAATTCTTTAATATCCTAGAGAAACACTTCCCGCCAAACCACAAATACCATCAAATCTTAAATTCTCCTACTCAACAACCAAAAACATAAAACAAAATATAAGTGCCTATAATGCATATAAGTGTAAAAAACCCATAAGTATACCACCAGTACATCAAACTAGCCATAATATCTCCTCAAATACAGGATTCACGAAAAGTTGTAACTGTAGAAACAAGGCAAACTGTCCATTAAAAGGAAATTGCCTTGTTAATAACATAATATATAAATGTAAAGTTAATACTAAGGACTCTATTTGTTCATATATAGGAGCTACCTCTAACAATTTTAAGGTAAGATTTAATACCCACAAACATAGTTTTTTTTAAATGCCGCACTAGCTAATACAACATCTCTAGCTGAAAAAATTAATAGTTATAGAAAGAGGAATATAGAATATGACATGACCTGGAGTGTGCTCAAAAGAACCACCCCTTATCAAAATAGTAGAAATGAATGTAGATTGTGTTCCCAAGAACTTTTCGAAATAATGAAATCTAAGGATATCCTATTAAATAAGCGACAGGAATTAATAATATCGTGTAATCATAAACTGAGAAAAACATTTAAATATTATAAATCTAATTAATATACACTTTAGAAATTAATATATAGATTAATTTTAATTTAGTTAACCTATAATTTTAATTTAGTTAACCTATAATTTTAATTTAGTTAACCTATAATTTTAATTTAGTTAACCTATAATCAAAATTCTACTACAGATGAAATACAAAATATCGTGTAATCATAAACTGAGAAAAACATTTAAATACTATAAACCTAATTAATATACACTTTAGAAATTAATATATAGATTAATGCCTTAAGTAAACATATATAAAGCTTTAACTTCAGGTTATGACTCTATGTTCCTTGAAACCTATATATATTTACTATTTCCCACTAATAAATTTAATCACCCCCCCCCCCGCAATAATTATATGTATATGTAAGCGTGGATGTGTGTGTATATAAGCGTGTATGTATGTATGTGTGTATGTATGAGAGTGTAAAAATACATATATATGTATGTGTAGATATGTATATATGTATATGTGTATATGTGTGTGAGTGTATATATATATATATATATATATATATATGTCTGTGTGTGCGTGTGTGTGTATGTATATGTACATGTGTATATGCGTATATATATATGTATATATATGTATGGGTATATGTTTGTGTGTGTATGTGTATGTATGTGTGTATATATATATATGTGTGTGTGTGTATGTGGGTGTGTATGTATGTGTATATATATGTAGGTATATATATGTATATATATATATATATATATATATATATATATATATATATATATATATATATATATATCATTTTTATATTTTTATATTATTTTAATCTCCCCTCATCCTTAACAGCACTTTTAAACTGCATCTAACTCTTATTTATCACATCTATATGTATTAGTATAATGTTATCAATATATATATATATATATATATACCCTTCAATTAAATTAATTTTATATCTTTTTCATAGATGTATTTTTTTCACTAACATCCTTATCTTAAAACTCTGGTCACCCTAGATATTTGTATTGGCATCACTATTTTATAACAGCAACTGCTTGTATACCTTTTACTGACCACCTGACCTAATTTCACCCCTAAAATAAGTTTCAATTACTACTATTTTACCATTTGGCCAAATATTAACTTTCTATGGGTTAATTCTAAACCTCTTACCAAACAGACAGAATATATTTGATCTTTGTTGGTTTTAGTCAATGAACAAATAAATTTATTTCTGAGGTCAACATATGACCTACTTCTTCCCTAAAGTAATCCATTATTATATTGGATCTTTGTTGGTTTTATTCAATGAACAATTAAAATTATTTCTGAGGTCAACATATGACCTACTTCTTCCCTAAAGTAGTCCTTCATTCATAATACTCTTTTCCATCCAAAACTGAAATCTACTTCCCCTACCCATAATTTAAGGTTCTCCTAATGCTATCTATCTTGACCCTCACTATCTCCTGATTGGTCAATTCAAAACCTGTTCCCAAACAGACCTATTGTATTGAATCTTTGTTCTTATCAATAAACAAGTATCATTATTTCTGAAGACAGCATATATATGTGAAGGTATGTATATTCCCTCTGATAGTTTGTATAAATATTGTACATAGATCTATAGAATATGCATACCAATTCTAACACATATATATCCTAGAAACGATCGTAAAATAATGAACTTTTTTTGTTTAATATAAGGAACTGTTTCTTTGTTTATTCATTATTTTTTAATAATTTATCTTGATTCTGTTTTCCGTTTATTTTTCACCGAAAGTAGTTTTTGAATGCATCTTCTCTTTTCATGATATCCGGATTACATTGAGTTCTTCATACGGATTGGACACTACCGTAAACTTTTGGTAGATTTATCTACATATATATATATATATATATATATAAATATATATATACGTATATTTATATATATGTTTATATATTTATATATATACTTAATTATATATATATATATATATATAACGAAGGAAGTGTGGTAAGAACCAGGGGATCCATAACGCACAAGAGTTCTCGATACTTGGGGTAGTAGAGTGGGTAATAGGAAAAGAGTCAGGTCCCTGACGGCACAGCTCCGGCCGTTTCGAAACCTAGGTCTGAAATCTGTTCAGACCTATCTGCCGAATCGACCGGAACTCAGCCGTCGGGGTCCTGACTCTTTCCCTCTAATACCACTAACATCCCCCGACCCCACGCACACGAACACACACACACACCCACACACACTTACACCACCCACTCTACACACACTACCACCACTGACCCCCACTAACACACCCGCATTCAACCCCTTCGCCACCACAATTATACTAACACCCACTAACACCCCTTCAACACACACACACTTATCCAAACACGCACACACACTACACTCCCTCTACCGTCCACCACACCTTTCTCTCCCTCTCCCCGCTCCACCTAGACCCCTTAACACACACGCACACACATCCCACTAACATTTCTACTAATACACACCCATCTCCCGTATGACCCCCTCCCCACTCCACCTTTCACACCTACCTATCCCCTCCCCTGTCCACCGCACCTCCGCACACACTGACAAACTGACTTTCTCCACCTGCCATTCTCCTCTACTGCTGCTATGCCTTGACCCTCCTGACCACTCCTCCGCACACACAGACGCACAGCCGTCTCCACCTGTCATTCTCCTCTACCCTCATCCTGCATTGACCCTCTGACCACTTTCTGTTGCGAGCGCACCCCACATCTCCTCTCTTCCGACCACCACAACCACGGATTACACACCATTGGCCATCGTTCCTACTATCTACTCCATCACATGGAAAATATCCGGCATTTCACCACACCCTCTACGGAACTACCTTAGGAACTTACCCACGGACATACACTCACAAACTTTTTTTCGAACCACGCTACCTACATCCACGAAACTTATAAACACCACACACAGTGCATACAACCACATATATACACACTCAGCCTCCAGAATCCTCTCTCCCCCTCCCCCACCCATCTGACCCCTCCCCATCCACACACACACACACACACCGATCTACACCCCACCTCACACACACACCTTTTACTGAACATGGAACCCCTGCCTCTCTCTCTCCACTCCACCCGACACCACCACTACTCGCCCCACACCCTTCCACCACTTGTTTATCTTCATGTTTATTTTTTTTTTTTTGTACCCCTTCCACCGTCCCCCCCCCTGTTCTAAATGTCTCTCCTCCACTCCCCTACACACCCTCAGAACTCTCTTCCCACCCACTTTTCGCCTGAAGAAGGCCTTTTGCCCGAAACGTCTTTCCCCACCCTCACACTCAAGAGCGTGAAACTAATAAACCTTTGTTCGTACTGCCTCTCTGTTTTGTTCCCGTTCCATTTTTCACTATATATAAATATACATATATATATATATATATATATATATATATATATATATATATATATATATAGTAATAATAAATGTGAAGACTAAAATCCAAAGAGGGCTCGATAAGGATAAATATATATCAAATATATAAGAACCCTAGAGCTAATATTTATTAAAATAACAGATTAAAATTTCACCCTTAACTTTAATCTGTTATTTTAATAAATATATATATATATTTGTTTGCACGCTTTTTGATATGAAATCGTGTGTTGAAACAAATATTGTTATATTTGGGGAGGGTCATATTGTTATAATATTGCCAGAAATAATAATAGAACACTCAAGCGAAAACCAATAGTGAGTGTGTTGTATTATTATTTCTGGCAATATTATAACAATATGACCCTCCCCAAATATAACAATATATATATATATATATATATATATATATATATATATATATATATATATATATATATATATATATATATATATATATATATATATATATATATACACGCACAAACACACATATGTAAATATCTTTATATTATATATACATCTAAAAAGGAGAAAACTCCAACAGATTATGTCGATTTCATTGTCGCAGACCCTCTTACTTGTGATGTATGCCGCAAAATCTACAAGAGTCGCTCTGGATTCACAATAATCTTCAGTTAATAGACCTAAACGTCAGGTGTAAATATAGAGTCGGATTTAGTGTGTAGACTGTGTGGCAAACTCTGCAAATCTCTCGTTGGATTCAAAAGTCATTGCCGATTTCTCGTTGGTAGGAACAATCAACTGTGAGTCAGCTATGGTCGTGCTCCTCTTTCAAGTGGACGGCCACCATTATATGTCTATAGCGGTGGTTTGGCAATATCGTTAGGCAACATGATTGGTAGAATAGAGCTAGGGGCCTTTACTTTCTGAGTTCAAATCCCGCCGAAGTTAGCTTTGCCTTTCATCCTTGCGGGATCGATAAAATAAAGCACCAGTAATGCACTAGTGTCGAATTAATTGATTTTCCCCTACCCTTCAAATTGCTGGCCTTGTGCCTAAGTTATAAACAATTATATAGTAATGTATGTAAGTTATATTGTTATGTTTATATTATGTGTGTAATTGAAATTTGGTAATAAGTGTATCAGTGAGGCTGATTTCCTTTCTGAGTATACAGTGCATAGCGTGTTATTGTTTGTTTGCAGAAGGTGGTGGATTGGCAGTATCGGTAGAGGGTCGGACGCCATGCTTTGCAGCATAGAGTTACGGCTCTTTATGATCTGAGTTCAAATCCCACCGAGGTTAACTTTGCCCTTCATCCTTACGGGATCAATAAAATAAAGTACCAGTCACGCACTGGGGTCGATTTAATCGACTTCCCCACCCCCCAAAATTCCTGGCCTTGTGCCTATATCAGAAAGCATTGTTTGTTTTCAGACAGTGGTATATGGTTTTTCTGCACTAAATAGATTGCAAGTACAGTAATGTAATTTCTTTTTCTTGGAGGGTCTAATTGCTCCTGACTGGTGATATGAGGTCTATAATATATTTTATTGTTACATTTAATACTTCTCCAATACATCCCTACGTCTGTCGTTCAAGCTATAATTCCTCCCCTCACGAGATGCTAACGGGCTAAAATTAACTCTGCTCTGCTAAATTTTAATTCAATTATACAATCGAAAGAGTTTACGGTTGACCGTAGGGCGTAGTTAATACAAATATTTACACTATTTTCCTTAAAGTATAGTTCTTAGCTGTAAATGGTTGTACTGGCCTTTAACTAAAAACAATACAAATAAACATACATATATGTATGTGTATATGGACACACATCCACACACACACGCATATATATATGTATATATATATACATATATATATATATATATATATATGTATATATATATATATATATAATGTGTGTGTGTATGTGTGTGTGTATGTGTGTGCGTGCGTGCGTGTGTGTGTGTTTGTATGCAGTTGTGATTACTTTATTAAAAATTCCTTTATATCTTATGTAAAAGCAAAGTCTGAATATATTTATATATATCTATATATATCTATATCTATCTATCTATATATATATATATATATATGTGTGTCTGTCTGTGTGTCTGTGTGCGTGTATCTAAGTGTGAGAGAGAGAGGGTGGTCGGGTTGAACATGCATACATAAACAGGCATGTGTGTGTGTGCATTGTCACTATTCAAATTTACCCGAAATGAAATTGAAATATTACTTGGCAAACTTACCGTCATACGTAATCAAAATATAGAAATTGGTTTTAGTGTCTAATGTAAAAAAACATGAGAAAAATAGTTAAGCTGCAATGGAAAGTAAAAGTGGTTTTGGGGAGAGACTCTTCCTAATAGAAAATCGGTGGTTTGAGACATTTTTTTGAGTCAGCTGCTTTAAATCCAATTTATTGACTAAGCTCTAATAGTGTTTAACACAACGACATACAGGAATGTATATTAATAAACAAATAATATAATTATAATAATAACAATAATAACAATAATAATAATAATTGTTTCTACTTTTGGCACGAGGCCAGCAACTATCCCAGTGTATTACTGAGGTTTTATTTTATCGACCCCATAAGGATGAAAGGCAAAGTTAACCTCGGCGCGATTTGAACTCAGACAGTAAAGGGTCGTAACTCTATGCTGAAAAGTATGGTATCCGACTCTCTACCGATTCTACCAATCTACAGCGAAGAGAATAAAATATTTGGAGAAAAAAAATTCTAGGACAGAATTTCAGATATAGCAAAATGTCGGTAGCAGAGAACTTTGGCTGTGGGTGAAAAATACTGAGTTGAAAGAAACTGCTGCTCAATCACAAGTCTTAAGAACTTATCTTATCAAGCGAAATTACACAAAACTTGTGACAATACTAAATGTAGAATGTACAATGAAAAGGCTGATTCAATAACCTACATTGTAAATGTTTGTAGCTGTTTGACACAGAAAGTATATCAGACGTCACGTGTGTGTAGCTAGGTCTCGTCAGTGGGATATATTGCTCTAACAACGGTTTGAAGAGGCAGATGATATCAATAGCAAGAAGAGATCGTGTTGAAAATAATAGGTCCAAGGTACGTTATGATTTAACAATCCAGACAGACCGCGAAATATAGGCTACAAGACATGATGTAGTTATTATAAATGTGTCAAAAGAATGTATATTTGTTGATATAACTATTTCTGCTGACATAAACGTGACAAATAAGGAGCAGCAAAACATTGAAAAGTATTAGTATCTTGTTAGAGAAATAAGAACATTTAGGAATCTCTCCGTAAAGTAACTCTAACCCTAACCCCATTGTTATTGGTACGTTACTGAAAAAATAAAGAATCCTTGGGTAATAGGAGTTAAATCGTATGTAGCGCTGATCCAATAGTCTGCCTTACTTCATACAGCGAGAATCACCAGAAAGGCCTTTGATCTCTAAAGAAATTAGTTGTGAGCCGATCTTAAGGAAAAAATTAAAATTTATTTGGACGAAACACCAACATAAACAACAAAAATCATATTAATAATCCTTTGAAACCATGCATTACAGTGAGAAGAAGATATGTTCTCTTTTTTAAATATTCTTACAACTTTCTTGGCTACAATTTTAATACATCTTCATGGGTTTGTAGTTTTACTTAAAATTAGAGTCGTGAAGGCCCATGGCTGTATGGTGAAGGTATTCGGCTCACAAACGTAAGGTCGTGAGTTCGATTCCGGCGGCGTGTTATATTCTTGAGCAAGACACTTTATTTTACGTTGCTCCAGTCGACTCACCTGACAAAATGAGTTGTACTTGTAATTCGAAAGGCGAGCCTTGTCACGTTCGGTGTCATGCTGAATCTCGCAGAGAACTACGTTAAGGTTAAACGTGTCTGTGGAATGCTCAGTCACTTGCACGTTAATTTCATGAGCAGGCTGTTCCGTTCTTTGGATCAAGTGGAACATTCGTCGTCGTAATCGACTGAGTGCCATCCATCCTGAGTTGTAAGCTATTTTCTCTTACTAAATGTCTCTTTGTGTGCCCTCTGTGTGGAGGATATAAGCAGTTGCGTGTTCTGGGAAGCGGAGGTCGTCGAAGCTTCAGTAGAATACTGATAGAATATAGATCATAGTTGTAAAGAGATCATGAGTGAATATTTGGCAATTAGCTGAAAAGCGATCTGTAGTGTTCCTCGTAAGTTTTGTGTTAACCATCATAACTTTCCCGAAAATCTAGACCATACGGTATCTTATCAGATCGGAAGTGCCTCCTGGTCTTCAAACAAAACATTAAATTTAGGAAGCAGTTTTGCCAATGTTGTATATGTAATGTTGAAATGGGAGATCGTAACATCGTTTGAAGAAGCCTAGAGCTTGTAACTAATTGTTGTGTAGTTGTGCGTCAGCCATTAGTAAAGAGGCTGTTGTTAAGTTAATCTCAATATGTACAGTGATTATATGTTTATGTTGTTGAATACTGTCTCAAGCCAGACCTGATTTAATGGGAGGAAAATGGGGCAATTGTTTATGACCCCCTGCAGTGATGCCCCCCCCCCCCCCCCCCCCAGCGACGACTGTAAACATTTATTTGTGCCCTCAGTTGGGCTTTTTAGTTTTAGGATGGTTAGACTTTTTGAATTCAATAGTTGTATTAATAACTTTTCAATTCCAATTACTTGCGCCAAGCTAAATTTGATATTTAAATTTGGAGGCTTTGCTGAGTATTCTAATGTTTTTTGTATGAGCACACCCCCCCCCCCCCTCCCAAACCTGAAGTGCTCGTGGCACCGCCAAGGTCTGAATCCAACCCTGTCTCAGGTACATTTTATTCTATAACTATGTTTATTAATGTAACACATATCGACTGTGAGTTGTCTTGTTTGCTTGTGGGTAACCCTTATGAGCCAAAACGGTAGTAACGGAAATAGAATCCATCTACCCTAGAGTTGATATATATTAAAGTTGAGAGCGCAATGCCATCAATATTTCAGTCTGAAAAGATAGAACTGTGTACTCCCATATGAATTGAGCCTATAAATAAAAATATATAGCTGTTCTCATGGAAGACACTGTTAAACATTTGGCTTTTACCAATGACGAGAACGTCATTTTCAATCAGCATCAACAACATTATATTACTTGAGGAAAAGAAAATCTTTCTGATATCTAATATCTATGGTGGTTAAATTTCAAATTATTTATTTGCACAAACTCTTCACCACACCCACCCACACATACTATGTGTATTTCCTGTTAATATAATGAGTTATATAAAATACAAAATTGTATCAGCATATATTATGATTGACAATCATCTTCAGATATCTTATGAACTGTATATCTCTTTCGCCCACGAAATAGATACAGGAAAGTGATATCATACTTTCTATTTTTTTCAGTATTTTTATTTAACATAATTTATTATTATATATGAAAACAACTACATTGATATACTCTATATTTATAAACACTCAGCGAAGAGTTGTAAAATATGCTTTGAATTACAAGAAACCGTTTAAGTTATAGCAATGGATTGCAATCTGGGTAAACAACAAATTATATATATATATATATAATATATATGTGTGTGTGTGTGTGTGTGTGTGTGTGTGTGTGTGTGTGTGTGTGTGTGTGTGTGTGTGTGTGTGTGTGTGTGTG
>OZ024743.1:73121062-73156062 GCA_964016885.1 Eledone cirrhosa
TCTAAATGTTACTTGTTTTATATGGAAAAAGTGCCTCGAAAACCAGGTTTTTCGAGAAGTAATTTGATTGGTTTGTCAATAATTATAATAAATTTCGCGCCAGTTCGCGTTACAATAGTTCTTCAAATAAGGGGGACAGGGAGAAGAAAGCATGCACAGTAGTGGAAATTAGCTGCCCAGCAGATGCCAATATAATATCAAAGATTAGTGAAAAGGAGAATATTTATGCAGAACTGATGAGAAATCTGCAGATACTCCAACCTGATTACACCTTCAGATTTATGCCTGTGATTATTGGGGCACTGGGGTATGTTAGTAACTGCCTCAATTAAAATCTTGAGAAGCTAGGCTTCACAGGAACAGAAAGAACACAACTAGTTAGGAAATTACAAGTACGATCCATTAATGGAACAGTAAAAATATGTAAAACATTCCAAAAATGTTGCATCTAATAACTGCATATACACATGTACAGATACAAAAAATATACACATGCACAGATACAACTCAGAACATACACATCCACACATACAATAACATCCATATCTACACATGCATACATACATATATATCTACCTAGTTGATGTTGTGTAAATTCCAATGAGAGAGTCTTGTGTCTGTTAGAAACCGACTCTCTATTGGGAAAAAAAATGGGAAATTATAAAACCAGAAGAACATACATAGGTACATAGATAGATAGATACATACACATGGTGGCTGCCAACTCGTTTTCGAGTACGGCCACTACTTTATATCCATGTAGGAGAACCCCTACCGTAGCGCTGAACGAGTGTGACTTTTTAATGCAGCCAGCGACTTGAAAACTCTGGTACAAACACTACACCTGTGACAATTATTGACACATAGTGCTGGGCCCATGGTACCATGTGACGATAAGTCATTTGAAGAACTATTGTAACGCGAACTGGCGCGAAATTTATTATAATTTCTTTTTACTTGAAATTATTTATAATTTATTATAATTTATTATAATTTATTATAATTTATTATAATTTCTTTTTACTTGAAAAAATGAGGCTCACGAAGGCTTTTTTTGGTTGGTTAGTTAGTCAGTTCTAACTGACTAACCAACCAAAAAAAAGCCTTCGTGAGCCTCATTTTTTCAAGTAAAAAGAAATTCAAACACTCATATATGAAAAAACAACCTGTGACAACCCCCCCTCTCTTATTTGAAGAACTATTGTAACGCGAACTGGCGCGAAATTTATTATAATTATTGACAAACCAATCAAATTACTTCTCGAAAAACCTGGTTTTCGAGCCACTTTTTCCATATAAAACAAGTAACATTTAGAGACCAACCAGATGTGAGAAAAACCACAGACCCTCCATCTCAACTCACCTTTTGAAAAGCAGAAGAACTGCGAAACCGGTAAAGGAACCAAATAAATATATATATTTAAAAAAAAAAAAAATAAGACTTCAGTTGCATTTTCGATTTCATCCCTTTTTCTTTATACTTCCACTCGTGTAGGACACCTCGGTTATTTTTCATTTTGTAAAAAAAACCTCACTTTCTAATATATATATATATATATATAGAGAGAGAGAGAGAGAGAGAGAGAGAGAGAGAATAGAATAGAATTAGGATTTATCTACAGGCATATCTTTCTACAGATATGTATAGAAATTGCATATTTCTAAAGAAACACGGTGTTTACAGGTATGAAAGCCGGTGGTGTCCAGCAGAAGCTATATATATATTTGACCACTACAAATACCAGTTGAAAGTCCGAGTAAAATAAACCTTGAGACGGAAAAATTTGGACACAGTCGCTTGTAATAGTTGACAATTATTACGGTCATTTATGTTGGGATGTACACAATTCACGTGTGTTTTTATGTTTTTATGAGTGAATGTTTATGCGTGTGTGAATGTGTATATATGCGTGAAGTGAATGTATATATATGTGTGAATGTATATATATATATGTGTGTGAGTGTCTATGTGTGTGAATATGTATATGTGTGTGGATGTGTATATCTGTGTGAATGTGTATATCTGTGTGAATATGTTATACCTGTGTGAATGTTTCTTTACTTATGTGTATGTGTTGATATGTGTGTTTACGTGTGTGTTGTAGGATTGAAGGCAATATATATTTTGTACACACTCTGTTGAATTCAACATATACCGGGTATTATCCGGTCGCTCCCTCTTCGCACGGTTACCTTGGAAACCTCAGGCGTACTGGGGCCCCGTATTGCCGAGCTCCTCCGCAATATCGGAATGTCAACAGCATGTCTGAGGAAGGAGCACCACGAGGCGGGGTGGCTCCTTCAGCGTGTCTCTGGCCATTGTCTTTGAAAATGCTTTTGTGGTCTTGTCCACAAGGTGGAGCCCTAGCACCGCCGCACCCTAGGCTCAGATCCCATCAACCTCACACTTCCCCTTCCCATTATTCTGTGACCCTAGAGCCCTTGCCTTTGCCTTCCTTTTCAGATTTCATCTCTATGCAGAAATATCAGAATCTTTGGCTTTTTAACAAAACAATCTACCAATTATGATTGGTATACATATAATTGTATATATAATTTAGTAAAGAATTGAGTAAACATCACACATGTTATGTTATAACCGTAATGGACACAGTAATGAAGTGTCTGTTTCTCTTTATATTATATTGTTCAATTGTGTCTTAAATCTCATCGATCAAGATTAGGAAAAACTGAAACTTCATCCTGAGTTAATTAGTTTAATTGTTCCACAGATATCAAGAATATTTTATCAACTTTGGTATCAGATCAGAAATGCTAATCCGTTAATGTTTTTAAAAAATATGTTCCGTGTCGCGGGTTAATCGTGATGTGATGAACTACATTTTATATTATTCATTGGCGGAATTAATGCTTCCCAATCCGGAATCTAACATTATGTAAATATTCATTATGTTACTTTTTGACATTGGCAAACTTCATACATTTTAAAGGGGTCGCAGAATTAGTTAAATAGAAAGGAATTGTACATAACCCGTATTCATTTCATCGATATCCTAGGGATATGCGAGAAAGTTTGACACCAGTAAAATGTGGTTTTAGAACTTAAAGATTCGTTACAAAATGCTGCAATCACCTGAGAAAATGTAGCTTTCTACTAGGATAGAGGATATTCCACCGTTTTCAATGATGAGTGTACCAGTTGTTCGATAAAAGGAACAGCCTGCTCATGAAATTAGTATGTAAGTTGGTGAACATTACACAGACACGTATACCCATTTCATAACTCTCGGGGAGATTCAACGTGGTAGAATGTGTGACAAGGCTGGTCTTATGAATCACAAGAACATTCCATTCGACAGGCTCTAAAACGGTTTCATGTACCCAGTACCATACACCCATTGTGCTCGATCTGAATCTATAGTAAGTGCCATTTGTGAAAGATGCCATGCTCTAGGATCGAACTCAAAACCTAATGACTGCGAAGGGAATCTGTTAATTCTTCAAGTCTGCAACACATTTTAAATTAGCATGTAAGACCAAGTTACGATTTGAACATATTGTTATCTCATTAGTTTAATATCTTCCGACATATTTTAATATAACTAACCTTTGATTAAGTTATTATCTTAATAATAAAATAATTCTTATATGTCTCTCAAAATTCTTCATTAAACATTTTGATATCGATCCAGTCAATGGTCAACCCAGTGTTGGTTCTATAAAAAAAAGTCATACATCTTAAAGAGACACTTTTTTAGTTAAGAACTTCCAACATATTCTTTATAAAAACTATATGATGAGTTATTATCTTCTCCCCCCCCCCCCCCCCACACACGTATTTCTGAGAGGGTCATTGGGGCAGTCTCCTCAAACACATCCGCAGCGGGTCCTGCCTGAAGCATTCCTCTCCAAATGATCCGGCTGGATCCACAGGCGAGAAAAGCCAAGCTTATGAATATCATCCAACCATCTTACGATGTGTCTACTCCTAGGTCTCCAGGCAGTTGGCTTTGTCCGTACTTATTTTCTGTTGAAACACACTAGATGGCGCTATGCCATCAGTTTTCAAATTCATAGCTGAAGGCTTTGAAAATATTTATTTATAAACATACCGTGTATCACCAGATATACAAATTCACATATTTCATATATATATATATATATGTAATATATATATATATATATAATATATATATATATATAAAGAGAGAGAGAAAGAGAGGGAGAGAGAGATCACCCTCTGATTAATGAAAGGCAAAGTCAGCTGGCATAAAATACTGCAGGCAAGTATTTTGTCTGATATTATACAGATTCTGTCATCCTATATATATATAGAAATAGATAGATAGATAGATAGGTAGATAGATAGATAGATATATTTCTTTTATTTGCCACTAGGGCATCAAAAGTGGGACAAGTACAAAGGGGGGAGTTTACACAAAAAGGCGTCCTCAATAAGGAGGAGGCAATAACAAAATATAAAAATAAAATAAGATATAACAAAAAATAAAATTTTTAACAAAATCCTCAATAGAGAGGAGGCGCCTTGGGGGGTCGCACACACCCCCGAAAAAAGTGTGCAACCCTTCTCCTCAGGAGCACAGAGAAGGGGTGCTCCCTTGGTCTTTCATCTTCCTCACCTATAGTCTGATGTAGAGTGAAGGCCCATTCACACGGGCCATTCTCGCCACTTTCACCCATCTTTCATAGAAACGGCTGGGGTGCAGCACCTCTCTCTCCATCCTGATCCTTCTTCCGAAATGATATCGGAAGAAACGGACCAGTTGTTGGCCAGAGAGAAAGGTGCCCGACCTCAGTCCTTTCAGACGCGTCCACCATACAACCTCTTTCGCCATGGCTATTACGCACAGAAACACCGCCTCTGCTTCATCTTTGAAGGGGGGAGGCGGCTTGATCATTACAATAGACTCGGTGGTCAACCGGATCGGTCCCACCCTTGACAGCAGTTGTTCGACATAGCCCCACAGATCGGCTACGCCCGAGCAGTGTACTAATGCGTGTGCAACGGTTTCCTCGTCACACACGCATCTGGGACAGATCTTTTTGGCGGGGTCCCTACCCGGGCGCCCGTGTCTGTAGAGCCTTTCTCGAACGGGTAAAGCCCCTCGGTAGCACTGCCAGGCCAGGGACTTCTGGAAGTTGTCCATAGGTCCCGGGCTGAATGTCCTACCGAACAGGCTGGCCAGTTCGTCCTCCTCCATGTCTAGGGCTTCTCCGAGGGCGTCGTCGCACCTGCTGCGTACCAGCCCTCTATAGAATGTTGCGGTGGAGTCTCCACTGATAACCGGATCCGCCTGCCAGAGGGCGGTGAGCGCCTGGGCACACTCAGTGTGCCAGGCGCCCAGTTTTCTCGGTCTTTGCTTGACCCAGGATTGCAGCTCGGTGAGTGAGACGAGTCTGGGAAAGGTTCGTCTCACAAACGAGGCCCACACCGGTTGTCCGGTGAGGAATACGTAGAGGTGCCGTAGCCTTAATGCGTGTTTACGCATCATTAGCCACGGCATCCCCAGCCCTCCTTTCGAAGGGTGTTGACAGCAGATGGATCTCCTCACCATAGGAGCCCGCCTCTTCCAAAGGAATTGGAAGAGCGCGCGCTCCATCTTGGTGAGGGTTTCCCTTGGGCAGGGCACTACGGTCAGGCGGTAGTAGATGACGGACGCTATGTAGGTGTTCGCCACCTCCGCCCGGCCTTTCAGGGATAGTTTGCAACTGGCCCACTTCTGGGTCAGTGCAAACACCCTGTTCGTAACCTCCGCCCAGTTTTTCTCCACCTGGAGGTCCGGTCCGAACCAGACCCCGAGCAACTTCACCGGGCCCTCCGTCCAGCGTCCGACGACGCTATCGGAGGGCATCGGTCTGCCCCTCCACGTGCCGAGTTGCAAACCGATCGACTTGTCCCGGTTCAGCTTAGCCCCTGTGAACTTTTCGTACTCCTCCAGTAAGGTGCCGACCGCCTCGATTTCGGAGGCCGTCGACACCATTACTGTCACGTCATCGGCGTAGGCCGACACCGCTTTCCGCAATCCCGGTTCCAAAGGGATGCCCTGCAACAACTCCAACTTCCGCAGTAGTGGCTCGAGAGTCAACACATACAGAAGGGAGGAGAGAGGGCACCCTTGTCGGATGGACCGCGCGATTTTGAACGGCTCCGAGAGGTAGCCGTTCACCTTGACCCTAGAGCAGATGCGGCTGCTGTGCATAGCAGTGATCCAGCCCCTGAAAACGGGTCCGAAGCCTGCCGCCGCTAGCACCGCATCCAGGTAACCATGGTCGACCCTATCGAACGCCTTAGATTGATCCAAGTTGATCAGAGCCCCACCAAAGCCGGGTTCGTTCCCAACCCTCTCTATGATGTATCGCATGAGGTGGAGGTTGTCATGGATGGACCTGGACGGGATAGCGCATGTCTGCGCATCTCCCACCAGGTTGCCCACGGCAAGCGCCAACCTCTTTGCTAGCACCTTGGCCAAAATCTGTAACTCTGTATTTAGCAGTGTTATGGGCCTGAAGTTACTTATTTCGTCCCCCTTGTTCTCGTCCTTCCTCACTAGCGTGACTACGCCCTTGGTCACAGTACAGGGAATTCTCCCGTTCTGTTGCCAGTTGCAGTAGACCGCCTCGAGGAGATCGGGGAACAAGTCCGGCATAGCTAGATATAATTCGTAAGGAAGACCATCGAGACCCGGGGATTTGCGTTTGCCGCATTGGCTCAGCACGTCCTCTATCTCAGCGGCCGAAATCGGCTCTTCGCAGGACTTCGCCTCCCTGTCCGAGAGGCGCGGCAGGCCGTCGAGGTATGGACCGAAGTCCACGTTCCCAACCGGCTCCCCGCCCCTCCCGAACAGTCGGGCAAAGTGCCTTTGAAAGGCCTCACACATCTGCTTAGGCTCAAGAATCGCCCGTCCATCCAGGTCTCGCAAAGACCGGATGGTGGATTTAGTTCCACTGTTGGCCTCTGTCACGCGGGCCCAGCTAACAGCTTTGGTCCCCTCGTTCCCTAGAGCACGTATTTTACTTCGGACAACGCAGCCTTCGTGCTTCGCGTCGAAAAACTGGCTCAAAGCCGTTCTCGACGCTAGCACTCTGGCCACGTCGCCGCTTCTAATTGCCTCTTCTACTCTATCTATTAGCTCCCTTTCCTTCCTATTCCTATCCGCAGCTAGAACCTTACTAAATTCTATCGAGACTACTCTAATCTCTCTCTTTAGAGATACCCACCACCTGCTGTTGACGATCGCTCCAGTCAACCGTTCCTTAACTAACGTACTAATCCGATTCCTGTAGGCTCTACTTGCCGGCAAGGACAAGTTGAGCTTCCAGTAACCGGGGCCCTGTCTATGAGTTCTGTCAAGGTTGACCATGCAGGTCACTAATTTGTGGTCTGAATAGCCAACAATGCGCATTTTTGGACAACTTAAAAAGTCCTTATCCTTAATTCTAACTAAGAACCTATCTAGGTACGACCTAGATGATCCGCTACGATTTGCCCAAGTCCAGGTTGGCGCAGTCGGAAAATCTAGTCGATATCTATCGGCCAGGTCAAATCGACCGATTAACCCTTTGAGGCTATTACACCCCTCTCTATCGGGGCAGGCCCCTACGTAGTCCCAGCGTGCATCTAGGATACCATTCCAGTCCCCCACTAATAGCAAGGAGCGGGACGTCCCTAGAAAAGTCTCCAGACGATGGAAGAAGTCCGGCCGCATTGACCCGAAAGGGCCGTAGGCGGCTACCAACCTAAACGCTCCGCCTTTACCACTGCCAAGGTCCAGAACCACTAGTCGACCCTCCGGGTCCAAATGTACCATCTGTGTTGCGAGACCCAGATGTTTTTGCAGCAGAACGACAACTCCACCCCCACCTCCGGGCTGACAGAGAGATGCGTGCATCTCAAAGTCATCAAAGGTGGGGGCCAGCTGTCGCACGTTGCTGATCCGGGCCTCGCAAATAACCATCACATCTATACGTTGTGACCTGAGGTCATTTAGAAGCATTGCTTGCTTCCAAGTTGAGCCCAGGCCACGCGCATTTAAACAGCCTACTCTTAGCATAGCCATGTTGGTGGTGAAGAGAAAAGGCACTTACCTCTCTGCGTCCCGGGTATCGGGCTGCACAATTTCCATTAGGGTGGGGGATGGGTTGTTGGGTGGGGTGGTGGTTTGTGGAAGTGTGGGGGCATCAGTGTGTTGTGTGGTTGGGGAGCTTGGAGTTGTGAGGGTGTTTGGGGAGGGGGTGGGATAGTTTTTTAGGAGGACGCGGTTAATGGGCCCGACGCAGGGGGGACCCACGTCCTCTTTAAAATTGAGATATGTTTCTTTATTGGCCACAAGGGCACAAAAGAAGGGGACAAATACAAAGGAGGTTGTTTACATACAATAAAAACGTGTAAAATACTATCACAAATACAATTTAAAAGTTAATCGATTTTCCCCAATAAGGGGAGACATTACATATTGGTAACACATACCCCCGAAAAAAATGTGCAACCCTCATTTCCAGGAGTACGAAAAGTTTGTACCCCTTTCCTCTCCTCCTCTTTTTCCTCAACCTACAGGCTGATATAGAGAGAATGCCCATTCACTCGGGCCATTCTCACCACTTTCACCCACCTTTCATAAAAATGGCTGGGGTACAGCACCTCTCTCTCCATCCTGATTCTTCTTCTTAAGTGGTATTTGAAAAAAAGAATCAGTTGTTGGCCGGAGAGAAAGGTCTCTGTCCTCAGTCCTTTCAACCTTGTCCACCATACAACTCCTTTCGCCATAGCTATCACACAAAGGAAAACCGCCTCTCCTTCGTTTTTGAAGGAGAGTGGAGGTTTGATCATGACAATGGACTCGGTGGTCAACCGGATTGGTCCCACCCGCGACAATAGTCGTTCTACATAGCCCCACAAGTCGGTAACGCCCGGGCAGTGTATGCTTGCGTGCGCGACGGTTTCTTCGTCTCGCACGCACCTCGGACAGATCTTTTTCGAAGGGTCCCTGCCCTGGCGCCCATGTCTGTAGAGCTTGTCTCGAACTGGTCGAGCTCCTCGGTATCACTGCCAGGCCAGGGACTTTTGGAAGTTGTCCATCAGTCCCGGGCGGAAGGTCCTACCGAACAGACTGGCCAGTTCTTCTTCCTCTACGCCCAGAGTTTCACCGAGCGCGTCGTCGCACTTGATGCGGATCAACCCTCTATAGAATGACGAAGTGGAGTCTCCGCTGATCGCCGGGTCCGCCTGCCAGAGGGCTGTGAGCGCCTGAGCACATTTGATGTGCCAGTCGCCCATTTTCCTAGGTCTTTCCACCTGGAGGTCCGGACCAAACCAGACTCCGAGCAGCTTTACCGGTCCTTCAGTCCGGCGTCCGACGACGCCATCGGAAGGCATCGGTTTGCCTCTCCACGATCCGAGTTGCAAACCAATGGACTTGTCCCGATTCAACTTCGCTCCTATGAACCTTTCGTATTCCTTCAGTAAGGTGCTGACTTCCTCGATTTGCGAGACGCCCGACACTATTACTGATACGTCGTCGGCGTAGGCCGACGCCGCTTTCCGCAGTTCCGATTCCAGAGGGATGCCCTGCAATAGCTCCAACTTCCGCAGTAGTGGCTCGAGAGTCAGTACGTACAGAAGGGAGGAGAGAGGGCATCCCTTTTGAATGGATCGCATGATATGGAACGGCTCCGAGAGTTAGCCGTTCACCTTGACCCTTGAGCAGATGTTGCTGTTGTGCATTACAGAAATCCAGCCCCGAGGCCTGCCGCCTCGAGCAACGCATCCAGGTAACGATGGTCAACCCCAGCGAAAGCCTTAGACTGATCCAAGTTGATTAGGGCCCCACCGAAGCCGGGTTTATACTCTACCCTCTCTATGTTGTATCGCATGAGGTGGAAGTGGTCGTGTATGGACCTGGTCGGGATTGCGCATGTCTGCGCTTCTCCCACCAGGTTCTCAACGACAAGCGTCAGCCTCTTTGTCAACACCCTGGCCAAAATCTGTAACTCTGTGTTTAGCAGAGTTAGGTGCCGGAAGTTGCCTATGTTATCCCCCTTATTCTCGTCATTCCTGACTAGTGTGACTACGCCCCCGGTCACTGAACTGGGAATTCTCCCGTTCTGTTGCCAGTTGCAGTAGACCGTTTCCAGAAGACCGGAGAATAAGTCCGGCATTGCTACGTAAAATTCGTAGGGCAGACCGTCGAGATCTGGAGATTTGCGTTTGCCGCATTGGCTCAACGCGTCCCCTATCTCAGCGGCTGAAATCGGCTTTTCGCAGAACTTCGCTTCGCTGTCCGAGAGTCGCGGTAGGCCGTCGAGGTATGGACTGAAATCCTTAGCCCCTCCCGGCGCGCCGCCTTGCCCGAACAGTTGAGCAAAGTGCCGCTGAAAGGCCGCACCCATCTGCTTCGGCTCACGTATCACGCGTCCGTCTTGGTCTTTCAAAGACCGAATCGTGGACTTGTTGCCACTTTTTGCCTCCGTCACTCGGGCCCAGCTAACAGCATTGGCTCCCTCGTTTCCTAGAGCACGTATTTTGCTTCTGACAGCCCTCGTGCTTTGCGTCGAAGAACTGGTCCAAGGCCGTTCTCGTGCTAGCACGCTGGCTACGTTGCCACTTCTAATTGCCTCTTCTACTTTATCTACCAGTTCCTTCTCGGTCCTATTTTTATCTAACGCTAATTCTTTACTAAAAACTAACGAGTCTAATCTAACTGCCCTCTTGAGAGAGTGCCGCCATCTGTTGTTGACATTGGCCCCTGTCAAGTGCTGTTTAACTAAAGTGCTAATCCGTCTACTCTAAGCTTTACATGTCGGTAACGACAAGTTTAGCTTCCAGTAGCCGGGTCCTTGTCTATGAGTTCTATCAAGGTTGAGCATGCAGGTCACTAGTTTGTGATCTGAATAGGCAACCATGAACATTTGTGGACAGCTTAACATGTTCCTATCCTTATTTCTAACTAGAACCCTATCTAGGTACGATCTAGATGTTCCGTTACGATTTGTCCACGTCCACAGTGGCACAGTCGGAAAATCTAGTCGATATCTATCGGCCAGGTCAAATCGGCCGATTAACTGTTTGAGGCTGTTACACCCCCTTTATCGGGACATGCTCCCACATAGTCCCAACCTGTATCTACGATTCCATTCCAGTCCCCCACTAAAAGCAAGGAGTAGGACGTTCCCAGAATCTCTCTAGACGTTTGAAGAAGTCTGGCTGCGGTGTTCCGGATGGGGAATATGCGGCCACCAGCCTGAAGGCTCCACCTTCACTACCCTCAACGTCTAGCACCACCAGTCGACCCTCCGGGTTCAGATGTACCGTCTGTGTTACGAGGCCCAGGTGTTTCTGCAGCAAAACGGCAACCCCGCCCCACCCTCCGGCTGACAGAGAGATGCGTAGATCTCAAGGTCATCGAAGATGGAGGCCAGCTGTCGCTCGCTGTGGATCCTGGACTCGCAAATGGCTAATACATCCATACTGTGCGACCTGAGGTCGTTTAAGAGTTTGCCCTGTTTCCACGCATCGAACTCTTATATTGGCCACGTTGGTTCTGAAAAGTTAAAAAAAGAGAAGAAAACACTCAACTCTTCGTCTCCCGGAGATCAGGCCGCACGATTTCCATGGGGGTGTTAGAGGGGTTGTCTGGGTGGGTGGTGGTTTCCGGCAGGGTGGGGACGGGATATTTGGTGGGGTGGGGGTGTCTGGAGTGGGGGTGTCTGGGGTGGAGGTGTCTGGGATGAGGGTGGGGAAACTTTTTCAAAGGACGCGGTTTAATGGGTTTAACACAAGGATTACCCACGTCCTTAGGAAAGTTTTCCTTTAAAGACTTATAGGTGTTCGTAGGGACCCTAATCATCTTTAAATTAGGTTTGTCTACACAGTTCGAAAAAGTTTTCTCTTCGGTGAAAACCGAAAGGTCGTTGGAGATGACCTCCATTAAGGTTTAAAGTTTTGTTTTTACTGTTTATGTATATGTAATGTTCTTGTGTTACGGTGGTTTTTGTCTGTTGTTCTTGTGGGAGCTTTCGTTTTGTTGTAGGTGTTTGTGTTTGGAGTGATGTCGTGGTTTTGTTTTCGGGGGGGGGGGTTGTAATGTTTGTGTTGTTTGTGTTGGTGGTTGTATGTTTGTAGTGATGTTTGTTGTTTTTTGTTCTTGTGTTGTCTTTTCTTCTTTCTTTTCGAACGGAGAGGCTCTCCCTCATCGTCACTTGGTGCTGATGTGGGGGCCTCGTCCGTTGTGGTGTCTGTGTTATTTGGAAGGGGTATATTTTGGGGAGCTGTTGTGTTTGTGTGTGTTTTTGCAGTGGTTTTAGTTGGAGTGGGGTTGGGTCGGACTGTGCGTGCAGGTTGGTTCGTTGTTCTTGTTTTGGTTATGTTTGCGTGCTGTTGTTGTTGTTGTGGTGGTGGTGGTGGTGGTGGTGGTGGTTGTGTTGTTGTTTTGGGTGTTGGCAGTAGTGCCTCTTTTTTGTAGTCAACTGAGGACAGCAAGCCTTCGGGTGACCACAGCTTAATCAGTGGTAACATGAAGGCCGCCTACCTCAACAGAAATATTTTTGTGTGAAATTCCATCCAGAGGCACACGTTGGGATATTTTAGCTATCCGTTCTGGCCTCATTTGGACCAGAACTTCCATGCTTGTACCATTGAATGTGCCTCTGGAGGACTTTCCCACCGAAATGATGATGTCTTCGTCGAAATCGCTGAAGCCAGTTAAAATCCACCAGACGTTTACATTTGGTGCAATGTTCGAAATTTTTATCTTTTGTGTTCTTTTCCCATATATGTGGGGAAAAAAGGTGTAAAGGGGGGACACAATCGGTGATACAGAATATTTTTGTGCTGCCAATTGGTCTTTCAACAACACCGAAATGCTTCCAAAAAGTTTCCCTTTTTGGATGAAGGCAATATCCTTCATGGAATTCTTCAGAACCAGTTCAATGTCGTTTTGGGATAATTGAACTGGTTTTTTTGACACATTTGAAACCGTCCTAAAAATTACTGTCTTTAGAACAGTTTCTCTGCGTAACTGTCGAGGAGAAGTGATGCTGAAAGCACCACTCTCACCAAAAGTTACATACTGTTTTGCATCGCTTAATATTTCCCTAGCATTGGAAATGTCAAGGTATGTGAACAGTTCCGTCTTTTGGACGGTTTGAGCAAAGGTTTGAGCAAAATCTTTTCCTTGTTCGTGTTGCTGTTGTTGTTGGTGGTGGTGTTGTTATCATTGTTGCTGCTGTTGTTTTTGTTGTCATTGTTGTTGTTCAGGTTGGTGTTGTTTATATTTTGCATGTTATTGGTGTTTGTATTAGTGTTGATGTTACAATCAACGTCCGACATCGTGTTTTCAAAACTGATGACATTTTCGATGTCTTTAAATGAGGTGGTGAGAGGAGGTGACTGCGAGCTTAACACTCTTACCGCCTCTCCACCACTTCTAGTACTGAACGCAGCGTCCATGACTAAATGCAAGATTTGTTTACAATTTTTTCACCGGCGAAATTTTTTCCAAACGAAAATTTCACCCCAGGGATGGGTGAAGTTGACTTGACCCACTGTCTGAAAGTCCAGACGTGGGATCAAGCTATAAAACAGTATTAAATTTAACGATAAATTTTTGATTTCTTCCTTAGAAAAACAACAAAAACTTACCAGCGAACTGGCACACGCCTCAAGTAAAACAGAGAGAGATAGATAGATACATACATACATAGATAGGTAGATATTAGTATTAGAGGTGCAAAGTAATTAAGTCCGTATGCGGTATGCCAAGATGTGGGGAGCAGAGTATCAATAATATTATATAATAATATATAAGACCCTTAGGCGCGAGTCTACATGTTAACACATATCTGAAGAGCTTCCGATTTCAGAGTCAGGATCGATCATTAAGCGATCGTTCTTTCAGCTGATGTAATTAAATATGTATATGATGCAACACTGATTCTTTGTTCCTTTATATATATATATATATATATATATATATATATATATATATATATATATAAAGAAAAAGGGATGTAATCGAAAATGCAACTGAAGTCTTATTTTTTTTTTAAATATATATATTTATTTGGTTCCTTTACCGGTTTCGCAGTTCTTCTGCTTTTCAAAAGGTGAGTTGAGATGGAGGGTCTGTGGTTTTTCTCACATCTGGGAAAAACCACAGACCCTCCATCTCAACTCACCTTTTGAAAAGCAGAAGAACTGCGAAACCGGTAAAGGAACCAAATAAATATATATATTTTTAAAAAAAATAAGACTTCAGTTGCATTTTCGATTTCATCCCTTTTTCTTTATACTTCCACTCGTGTAGGACACCTCGGTTATTTTTCATTTTGTAAAAAAAACTTCACTTTCTAATATATATATATATATATATATATATATATATATATATATATATATATATATAATTGGTGGTGGATGCTTAAAGCGTCCGTATGCGGTAGGCCGTATCTGCTCTCGATGCTCTCATAGAGCAGAGTATGATATCACAGACAAAAAGAGAATCAGTGTTGCGACGAATGGAATTTATTTGGACATATTACAATCATTTCTCTGGCAACCAGCTCGAGGCACGATCGATGTGATGATCGAACCTGACTCTGAAAATCGCAAGGCCCTCAGATACGTCTTGATTCTACGAAGCAGATTTTCTTATGAGGAAGAGTACTGGAATCTCTCCGTGGCAACTCGCGTCAGACGCTCGAGTTGGGAGGAGCAAAATAATTGGTGTTGGATGCTTAAAGCGTCCGTATGCGGTAGGCCGTATGAGCACTCAATGCTCTCATAGAGCAGAAAAAAAGTGAATCATTGTTGCGACGAATGGAATTTGTTGGACATAATATATAGGAAAATCTGGTGCGTAGAATCAAACATATCTGAGGACCTTGCGATTTTCAATCATCACATCGATCGTGCCTCGAGCTGGTCGCCAGAGAAACGATTGTAATATGTCCAATAAATTCCATTTGTCGCACACTGATTCTCTTTTTTTCTGTGATATATATATATATATATATATATACGATATTAATAAATGGAAACTATATTTATAAAACCATATTTATTTCATTATACATATTTCAGGGATACCAAATTAATGTCCCATTCATGAATATTAATATTTATATTTTTATTATTCATTTCATATAAATTGTTAACTCAACTTAATATGACATGACGTAAAGTTTTCATTATCTCCCCCTCTCTCTATATAATATTTCTCTCTCTTGGGTTTTTCTATCTGTCTGATGACTTAATATCTCTCTGTTGCTTTCCTCTGTTTTTCTTATTTCTTCCGTTTTTCTTTTTTTCTTTCTTTCCTCCTGTCTTTATTTATCTCCTTCTTTTTTCTCCATGCATTTCTCTCTCTCCGATATTTCTCCACGTTTTTTCTTTCTCTCTCTCCGTCTTTTTCTTTCTCTCCGTCTTTTTTTAATTGTCCTTAACACTATGACTTATTAAAATAATATAAACCACTCATTATCTAGATGGCTTCCAAATAATGGTTGCATTTTAAAAGGGTACGTCAAAGCTTATTTGTAAAACTGTTATATATTGTATTTTGTCTGATGAAGGCATACCATAATTTAATTTGGTATCCCTGAAATATGTATAATGAAATAAATATGGTTTTATAAATATAGTTTCCATTTATTAATATCCTATATCTACTCCAAATACTTGTCGAGTGCTTTATATCAGTTATAAAAATATTTACTTGTTGTATCCCAACAATTCTAAATAGAAGTTTTGCATATATTCTGCTCCTGTATTGTTGAGCGCTTTACATTATAACTGAAAAAATGGAATTCTTTAAGATCTCTTCTTCTCTAAAAGACATACCGCTACCTAGGAACAAAGATTTTATTGAACAATTAATAGAAAAATCAGACTCTTTTATAAGAAGAATCAGGTGGCGTGCTTTCCACTTTGATAAATCTAATCTAAATGAAAATGTTTCAAATCTGGATAAAATTTTCAAATCTAAAAAAAATCCACCCCTCAACAAACTACTAATGGATTTTGAAAATGATATCGTATCTATCATCCAAGGCATCAAATTCAAAAAAAACTTCAAAGACCAGGATTACTTAAGAAGTATTAAGGATAATATTGAAAACGGAGAACATTCTAGTGAAGTCGGACAAAACTAATAATCTGTATGGAATACAAAAGGACATTTATAACGACCTTATATTGAAAGAACTAAGGTAAAAGTACAAGGTAGCAAATAAGGACGAACTTGAAAAACTGAATACAGATGCATCTTGTATAACGCATGAATTAGACATTGAGAATAAAACACAACCCTTCGTGCCTAGGAAACCTAAGATCAATATGAAGGATCACAAAAGAAACTTTGAAAATGATTTACCAGTCAGATTAATTGCACCATCTAAATCTGACCTGGGCAAACTTAGCAAAAATATTCTAGACAGGGTAATACAACAAATTAAAAACTTACCTAATTTATCTTACTTAAAATTATGGAAAGGGACTAGTGAGGTTATCGATTGGTTTAAAGAAATTAAATATAACTATAATAATAAGTGTATTCAGCTGGATATTGCTAACTACTATTCATCTATCACTCCTAATCTACTGAATAAGGCACTAAATTACGCATTTAAACATACAGACCTAACTAGCAATGAAATACACATTATATTATCGGCAAGGAAAACATTGATAGAATTTAATAACCAACTCTGGACTAGGGCAGATAGAAATAATAATTTCGACATAACTATGGGATCATCAGACTCAGCTCAGGTAACGGACCTTGTGGGCCCATTTATAATTAATTCGCTACATAGAAAAATACCAGGTGTAACCGGAGGCTTATATCGTGATGACATCCTTTTACTTATACAAAATAATAGCTGTGAACTAAATAGAAAAAGAAAACATATTATACAATTTTTTAATTACCTTAAACTAAAAGTAGAAATAGAGAATAACCATAAAATAGTCAATTTTCTTGACGTAACACTAAATCTCAACACATGTCTTCATTATCCATTTCACAAACTAAATGAGAACTTGAATTATGTTAATTTTAACTCTAATCACCCCAGATCTGTTAAAAATACTATAGTGAACTCTGTTCAAGAAAGAATTTCAAGAATTTCATCTAATAAAAATATATTTGATGAAAAAGCGCAGTATTACAACGAAGCGTTAGGTAGAGCTGGATATAGAAATAAAATTAAATACATTGATAATAATAATAATAAGCAAACTAACCAAAATAATAACAATTTGAATTATGGTAACAACTTTAACAACTATAATAGAAAACATTACAATAATTCCAAACGCCGAAAAAGAAATAGAACTAGAAATATATTATGGTTTGCTCCCCCTTTCTCACTAAATATTAAAACCCCTATTGCTAAACTATTCTTTAAAGCTCTTGACAAACGCTTCCCTAGAACACATAAATATTACTCAATTTTTAATAGACACACTATAAAATTAACTTACTCGTCCACCAAAAATTTAGCACAAAATATTAATAGAATTAATAATAGAAATTTAAAACCTAACCAAAATACCAATAATAACCCAAGCGATATCCAATTGAATAACTGTAACTGTAGAAATAAATCTAACTGTCCGTTAAATAACAACTCCTTAGTTAAAAATGTAGTGTACAATTGTAATGTTAAAACTAATTTAAATTCATTTAACTATGTTGGTTCTACCTCTACAGAATTTAAATTTCGCTTCAATAATCATAAAAATTCTTTCACAGATCCAAACAAAAAATCTTCAACTTCGCTATCTAGCCTACTATGGGACCTAAAACGAGATAATGTTAAATATTCGATGACTTGGAATATTATTTCATAAGCTACTCCTTTTAATTCCTCTTCAGAAAATTGTGATCTTTGTATTGAAGAAATATTCTTTATATTAAAGTCCAAAAATTCCCTTAATTTAAGGAACAATTTATTCAGTTGCTGCAGACATAGATTGAACTCAACGTTTAAATATAAATATAAATTTAAAATGTAGTATAATTAATTAAGTAATTTAGTTAATATATGAAACCTGTCGATAAATCATTAGATTCCTTCACCTTTTTCTTTTTAAACTTTCTTCCTAAATATAAACATAGATATAATAAACTACTCTAAAATGTCTATAATTCCAATGTCTTAAATAAAATATACGGAAGATAAATTTCTATACTAAATATAAGGATATATGTAGAATCCTTGGGTTTTTAAATCTTTTAAATTTTTTAATTTTTAAATTTTTTAAACTTTTTTTAACTTTTTTAATTTTTTAATTTTTTAATTTTTAAATTATATTGATATAATATTTATTTAACTTTTGTTTTATTTTTATTTTTATTTATTTTTATTAGTTTTGTTTTGATTTTGATAGCTTCTCATAATTTTCAGAAGTCTACCCTTTCAATATCTTGATTGAAATATACGTAGGATAAATTTCTATACTAAATATATGAAACATATTATTTTAACTTAAGATACTCTATAGTGTTTTAAAGATATTTAATGCTTTGATATTTTTAGAATTCTTTTGTCCTTTTGACTATACAGATATAATTGTATTTCCAAAATATAATCCTTTGGTATTTTAAATTTATATTGTTATAATTATATTTCCAAAGTATAATCCTTAGTAATATATTGATATTTGATTATCTCTATACAAATGTGTATGTGTGTATTAACATGCATATAAAAGTGTTATAGGTTTTTTATGATTGTATATATGTCTGTATGTATACATGAGCGATGCGGGAAGACGCACGCAAATATTTATTTATACATATATATGGGTATATATATATATGTATATGTATGTGTGTGGGTAAGAGATATGTTGCCTAACCACGCAGTTTTGATTGCAGATATGCATAATTTTAACAGAATGTTAAATGCATGAATGGTAATCGTATATATGAAGACATGAATGTTAATCGTATATATTTATGTATATATACTGTGAACTTTTTATAACACAAGGAATGTATAGCAGTGATTAAGAGAAATCGTCTGCGTTTTGTATGTCTATATTGTTGACTTGAGTAAATATAATTTCTATTTTCAGGACGTGCGTATATATATATATATATATTTGTGTGTCTTTGCCTAAGATACTGATTTCTCTAGCAATGTGTACATTTTGGATGATTAAACCCAAATTTTGGTATATTGATCTCAAGTTTTAAACTAAACATATAGTCATTGTTAAACAATGTCTAATTTCTCAATTTATATATTTATGTCCCATTCATGAATATTAATATTTATATTTTTATTATTCATTTCATATAAATTGTTAACTCAACTTAATATGACATGACGTAAAGTTTTCATTATCTCCCCCTCTCTCTATATAATATTTCTCTCTCTTGAGTCTTTCTATCTGTCTGGTGACTTAATATCTCTCTGTTGCTTTCCTCTGTTTTTCTTATTTCTTCCTTTTTTCTTTTTTTCTTTCTTTCCTCCTTCTTTTTTCTCCATGAATTTCCCTCTCTCCGATATTTCTCCACGTTTTTTCTTTCTCTCTCTCCGTCTTTTTCTTTCTCTCCGTCTTTTTCTAATTGTCCTTAACACTATGACTTATTAAAATAATATAAACCACTCATTATCCAGATGGCTTCCAAAAATAATGGTTGCATTTTAAAAGGGTACGTCAAAGCTTATTTGTAAAACTGTTATATATTGTATTTTGTCTGATGAAGGCATACCATAATTTAATTTGGTATCCCTGAAATATGTATAATGAAATAAATATGGTTTTATAAATATAGTTTCCATTTATTAATATCGTATATCTATTCCAAATACTTGTCGAGTGCTTTATATCAGTTATAAAAATATTTACTTGTTGTATCCCAACAATTTTAAATAGAACTTTTGCATATATATATATATATATATATATATATATATATATATATATATATAAACAAATAGTAAAAAGGAAAAGTAATTTTTTTTAGTAGAAGATGGTGGAAAGATTTGTTCTGTATGATATCAAATCCTTTATTTATTTATAAAGATGGTATTTCCGCATTTAATGGTACCGTTTTCAGCATTATATGTTTTTTCAACTGCGCATGTGCATAATGCAGTTAAGTTGCATATTCATACGAATAATAAAAAGGGAAAGAGAATTATTAGATTTTACATACATATTTAGACAGGAGAGTTCATATCTCTACTACTGTTAACCGACTAACAGAGGAAGAATGACAAGCACGGACAGAGATATGAACTCTCCTATCTAAATATGTATGTAAAAAGTGATAATTTTTCTTCCCTTTTTATTATTCGTATAAATATGCAACTTAACTGCATTATGCACATGCGCAGTTGAAAAAGCATATAATGCTGAAACCGGAATAATTAAATGCGGAAAGAAATACCTACTTTATGCATAAATGTTTCGATATTATTCTGCAATAATGTCTTCAGCATTTTCTACTGAATTTTTTTTTCCTTTTTAATATTTGTTCATATATATCAACTCGTGTGTTACTTTCCTACATTCCATATATATATATATATATATATATATATATATATATATATATATATATATATATATATATGTGTGTGTGTGTGTGTGTGTGTGTGTGTGTGTGTGTATATATATATATACACACGCCCACGCATATATATTTATATATGTGTATATATATATACATATATATACATATATATATATATATATATATATATATATATATATATATATATATATATATATACATGGAAAGTTATATTTAAATTGTTGGGTTACAACTAGTAAATATTTATAACTGATATAAAAGCACTCAACAAGTATTTGGAGTATATTTACGATATTAAATAAATGGAAACTATATTTATAAAACCATATTTATTTCATTATATATATTTCAGTGATATCATATTAACAATATGTTATGCCTTCTTCAGACAAAATACAATATAGACAGTTTTATAGATAAATAGATTTGACATACCGTTCAACATCGACTTGTATTTGAAAAAGTTGATTTGGCAGTGAAAAATTGTAAACAGAAAGAAAGAAAGAAAGAAAGAAGGAAAGAAAGAAAGAAAACGAAGAAAAAGAAGAAAAAAGAAGAAATGCATGCAACAAAATAGAGAGATGGAAAGATAGATAAAGAGAAGAACTTCATGTAAAGAAACAGAGAGAGATATATAGAGAGAGGAAATGGATAGAGATAGATATATATAGAGAAAAGTAGGTAGTTGAACATCCGTTGAATGACGTATCAATGATACATTTATTTATTTATTTAGCTCTAGTATTAATGTAAGGGAGATATATGTGGTTAGGAAAGAAACCAGCCGTTATATAGAGAGAAAAATGAAAAGTAACCAGACATAGGCGAGGCAGAATTTAAAAACCCTATGTTTTAATGTAGAAATATTAGTTTGTATAAAAAACAGGCAATATAATGTAAATATCAGTATTCCTGAATGAGACACGTATCTATAATGTGTGAAAAGTAATGATCTTATGTCTAGTTTTAAAAATTCATATGTTTATATGATAACTACAAACATCGATGTGAATTTACGTGATCAACTTTGCAAACCCCTATTTCACACCGAGAACATTCTCATTGTGCTATAAAAATTTAAGTATACATATATGTGTATATATACACATATATATAGAGTCTATATTAATTTTAACAATACTATTCTTGTCTTTACTCTACATGATTATCTATCAAGCAGAAATAGAGAACAGATTTCAATATATTAATAAAAAATATCAGAAACAAAAACAAAAATAATAATAATAATAATGATAAACAAATAAATAAAATAGAAAACTAAAAAATATTACATATTAAAAATAAAAATATTAAAAATATTAAAAAATATAAAATAAAAATAAAAACACAATATGCCACGCAAATCGACCACAAAGATCAACCCTTCAAAATTAATTGACAATATATTGCCAAGTTCATTATAAGCATCAGAGTCGAAAACAGATAAAGCTAAAAATTATTTACGAAATCGCGTCTAGCAGAAATCATTTCAAATGTTTAGGATGCCCATTTGGTCTACATATGTTCTTATATTTAATATAGAAGTTTATCTAGTGTAACGTTTATTCGATATATTTGGAGCATCAACTTTTAGGGTAGTTTAATTTTTCATGAAGAATGTTTAAAATAAAAATAAAAATAAAAATAAAAAGAAGAATAAAACGGATGTTCAACTACCTACTTTTCTCTATATATATCTATCACTATCTATTTCCTCTCTCTATATATCTCTCTCTGTTTCTTTACATGAAGTTCTTCTCTTTATCTATCTTTCCATCTCTCTATTTTGTTGCATGCATTTCTTCTTTTTTCTTCTTTTTCTTCGTTTTCTTCCTTTCTTTCCTTCTTTCTTTC
Organism: Eledone cirrhosa; assembly: GCA_964016885.1. Classification (NCBI taxonomy): domain Eukaryota; kingdom Metazoa; phylum Mollusca; class Cephalopoda; order Octopoda; family Eledonidae; genus Eledone; species Eledone cirrhosa. The sequence goes on from OZ024743.1 coordinate 73,143,448, forward strand.
TTTCTTTCTTTCTGTTTACAATTTTTCACTGCCAAATCAACTTTTTCAAATACAAGTCGATGTTGAACGGTATGTCAAATCTATTTATCTATAAAACTGTCTATATTGTATTTTGTCTGAAGAAGGCATAACATATTGTTAATATGATATCCCTGAAATATATATAATGAAATAAATATGGTTTTATAAATATAGTTTCCATTTATTTAATATCATATATATATATATATATTTATTAAAATAACAGATTAAAGTTTAAGCAAAGAATCGCTGCTTTCACCCTTAACGGGAGTTTCAGAAGATCCCGTTAAGGGTGAAAGCACCGATTCTTTGCTTAAACTTTAATCTGTTATTTTAATAAATATTTGCTCTACGGTTCTTATATATTTGATATATATTTATCCTTATCGAGCCCTCTTTTGATTTTAGTCTTCAAATTTATTATTATTACTATATAAATATATATATATATATATATATGGAATGTAGAAAAGTAACACACGAGTTGATATATATAAACAAATAGTAAAAGGAAAAAGAATTCAGTAGAAAATGCTGAAGAGATTATTGCAGTATAATATCAAAACATTTATTCATATATATATATATATATATATGTAATATAAGATCAAAAGATGGTTAAAGGAGTTCCATGTATTTTATTATGCGCATTTCAAAAACAAACATCATCATGCAATAATATTTGTGTTTTCATCAGATAAAACAGGAGAACATGATATGAAGGCTAAAAAACACTTGTGGATAGTGCAGTTTTAAATCAACATATGAAAAGTGGTTTTAGATTGATGTGTGATATTGTGAAAAATATTTTATTTGGAGAGGGGGGGTGGAAAGGATGAAAAGGGGGAGGAGATGAGAGGGAGAGATGGGTGATAGAGAGAAAGAGATAGTTTTTATAACTGAGAGGAGATATATTGTTTTACATAGAGAGGTTGAAAACCGTTGGAAGATAATGTATAAATTAAAAGAATTTGAAAATTAACGAGGAAAAAATATTTTATTTAGGGAGGGGGGGGAAAGGATGAAAAAAGGGGGAGGAGATGAGAGTGAAGGTGGAGAGGGAGAGATGGGTGATAGAGAGAAAGAGATAGTTTTTATAACTGAGAAAAAGATATATTGTTTTACATTGGAAGATAATGTATAAATTAAAGGAATTTGAAAATTAACGAAGGGAATTTATGTATGAAGATAGAGAGAAAAAAATAATAACTGTGGATGAATATTCTAACGTCAAAAAAAGTGTATGTTGATAAGTATTGTAGCAATTTCAAAATTAACGAAGAGAAAAATTATTAAGGTTTGTGTGTAGAGGGATTTGAGAAAAATAATGTGAAGTTAAAGTTTGTATATTGAAGGAATTGATAATATATGCGAATAAAGAGTTAGTATGTATTAAGAATGAGTTCGTTGATGGGGAGAAAAAAATAATAAATTAAGGATGAAATTGAGATTAAAAAGATTTATGATAGAGAGAAAAAATAATAATGATTGCGGATGAATATTCTAACGTCAAAAAAACAAATGTATATGTTATGAAGGATTTTACAAGGTGAAGATAGAATGAGGGTAATGAGTAAACAAGTATCATAGAGTGTATAATGCCCTTTAAAGTAAGGTGGGAAGATGGGTATATTTTAAAGAGGTGTATGTATATGTGCCTTTGAGAAAAGATTCTAAATTGATAAAGAATTGACTGAAACTTAAAAGAACCAACACTGCTCTCTCAGAACTCATACGGTCCTTAAAAGACAAAAACATTAAATATACCATCTTTAGGAAGAAGGTTTCTTCTGCATCCTCATACTTGAACAGCTCTCTATCTAAAATCTGTAATCTCTGCCTAAATGAAAAATTTACCATTATCTCTAACCTAGATTCTATAATAAATAGACGTACAGATTTGTTTTCTATCTGCCTGCATAAATTCCATAGGACTTTTCACAAAGTATACAGTTAATATTCAATTCTTTATCAATTTAGAATCTTTTCTCAAAGGCACATATACATACACCTCTTTAAAATATACCCATCTTCCCACCTTACTTTAAAGGGCATTATACACTCTATAATACTTGTTTACTCATTACCCTCATTCTATCTTCACCTTGTAAAATCCTTCATAACATATACATTTGTTTTTTTGACGTTAGAATATTCATCCGCAATCATTATTATTTTTTCTCTCTATCATAAATCTTTTTAATCTCAATTTCATCCTTAATTTATTATTTTTTTCTCCCCATCAACGAACTCATTCTTAATACATACTAACTCTTTATTCGCATATATTATCAATTCCTTCAATATACAAACTTTAACTTCACATTATTTTTCTCAAATCCCTCTACACACAAACCTTAATAATTTTTCTCTTCGTTAATTTTAAAATTGCCACAATACTTATCAACATACACTTTTTTTGACGTTAGAATATTCATCCACAATTATTATTTTTTTCTCTCTATCTTCATACATAAATTTCCTTCGTTAATTTTCAAATTCCTTTAATTTATACATTATCTTCCAACGGTTCTCAACCTCTCTATGTAAAACAATATATCTTTTTCTCAGTTATAAAAACTATCTCTTTCTCTCTATCACCCATCTCTCCCTCTCCACCTTCACTCTCATCTCCTCCCCCTTTTTTCATCCTTTCCACCACCCCCTCCCTAAATAAAATATTTTTTCCTCGTTAATTTTCAAATTCTTTTAATTTATACATTATCTACCAACGGTTTTCAACCTCTCTATGTAAAACAATATATCTCCTCTCAGTTATAAAAACTATCTCTTTCTCTCTATCACCCATCTCTCCCTCTCATCTCCTCCCCCTTTTCATCCTTTCCACCCCCCCCCTCTCTAAATAAAATATTTTTCCCAATATCACACATCAATCTAAAACCACTTTTCATATGTTGATTTAAAACTGCACTATCCACAAGTGTTTTTTAGCCTTCATATCATGTTCTCCTGTTTTATCTGATGAAAACACAAATATGATTGCATGATGATGTTTGTTTTTGAAATGCGCATAATAAAATACATGGAACTCCTTTAACCATCTTTTGATCTTATATTATGTATACTCCAGTCCTACAAACTGTAGAGTGCTTCTTATCCGATATCTGCATTGCTTTATTGTACTACAATAAAACTCACCTCCTACATTATATATATATGTATATATATGTATATATATATATATATATATATATATATATATATATATATATATATATATGTATATATATATATTCCTTTTGAATTGAGTCTGAATTATTTTTCCCATATCTTATGTTAACTATTTCCCCATTTTGCCGCTATAGTCACATATAAGTTATGGAATACTGTTAGCTTCTCGCTACAACAATTTCTATACTTTCCATTTATATATATATACTCGGATTTATTTCTTAGAGTGCTTAAATTATTTGTGACTAATCCCGGTAATTTAAAAAAAAAAAGACCGCCATGATATTGCTTTTTGCTGAACTCCTTTTGTAGAGTTTTCTTTCGGAATGTTTTTGACTGTTGTTTCATGTAAACAAACATTTGTCTCATTCTGACGTCACCAGCCCTGTTTTTCCACATGTGCGTTTATTTTAATAACAGCGCATGATGTTAAACTAGCCCGCTTTTAAATTCCCTTTTTGGCATATTACCAGTGAGACCTTGGTTACCATGTTGAGCTCTGCTGACGAACGAAATCCAACCGTGACCATCTCCACTGAAAGTTTTCGTGAAATAGTCTTTTCAAGACTATACAGAGCATTTGAAGTTGTCCCAAATTGAAGTTTGAGTACTTTAGACTTTGTTTTATCATGAGTTAAGGCTCTATTGATTTTTCCCTGGATTTCTCTAAATTCTGTTGGATAAATATATATCCTGATTCCTGTTGAATTGAGTCTGAATTATTTTTCCCATATCTTATTATAACTATTTTCCCATTTTGACGCTATAGTCACATATATGTTATGGAATACTGTTAGCTTCTCGCTACAACAATTTCTATACTTTGCATTTATATATATATATATATATATATATATATATATATATATATACGTACATATATATATATATATACGTACATATATATATATATATATATATATATATATATATATATATATATATATAATTGGAAATCAGTAAAATCGAATCTCTGGCGGTTTGCAAGTAAATTCGGCTTACTTATATGAAATGTTGAGTTACCAAAGCACTCGATAAGATAGTGCGTTAGAGTAATAACATACGTTTAAATAGCTTGACAAATCGAACATTGTGGTAGGCGAATCTAACACACAATATATACCAAAGTAACGATAGATCTAATCAGGTTGAGAAAAGTACACCTGGACAAATCAAAAGATCAATCGTTTAAAGTGTTTCTTTGAATCCGAAATCAAATATCAGACTTTCGCGAATGGCAAGCTCATGGTATTGGGGATCGAACGGAGGATTCAGTTTATCAACAGGATTTTCGTTTTGCCTAGTGATATATATATAAATATATATATATATATATATATATAGTCTAACAATTAACCAGTTAATTTTTTTTAGATAATTCTATAGACTGATTAATTGCTTAAGTTTATTTTAAAAACTACCCGGTCGAGAACTTAATTCGATTTGTGCTGTTTTTGCAATGTTTGCATTGACTACACAACTGAATTCATTTGCCAACATTTGGGGTTTTCTCCCCTGTAGAGTTACACATGTACTTTCAAAACACTGTGATATTCAAAACGCTGGCACAGAACAAAATACCTGTTGAGAAAGTGATATCCTTTTTCGATCCAAAAGCTTTTTTTTTAAGCAGACAGTATTATTGATTTAGGTGTAGCAGAAACCCTGTACTGGATTTTACCCTCATTTCTGGGGATCCAGGTAAATATTTCATTAATATTTTCTTTGACCCGTTTAGCTTGCTTCGTTTTTTTGGTTGAGGTGGTTGATAGCTTCTTAACCGCTGTCTCAGTTTGTATGGCCTTTATAACATATGTTTATTACTCTGGTCTCTTTTGGTCCATGGAGCGCTTGTGAACACGAATCGGAAATTGCGTTTCGCTAATTCCTACACGCCGAAATGCGATTCTCGCTGAATTTATATTTGTATATATATATATATATAAATTAATAAAATAATGAATAAACAAAGAAACAGTTCCTTATATTAAAAAAATTCATCATTTTACGATCGTTTCTAGGATATATATGTGTTAGAGTTGGTATGCATATTCTATAGATCTATGTACAATATTTATACAAACTATCAGAGGGAATATACATGTATATTCCCTCTGATAGTTTGTATAAATATTGTACATAGATCTATAGAATATGCATACCAACTCTAACACATATATATCCTAGAAACGATCGTAAAATGATGAATTTTTTAATATAAGGAACTGTTTCTTTGTTTATTCATTATTTTATTAATTTATCTTGACTCTGTTTTCCGTTTATTTTTCACCGAAAGTAGTTTTTGAATACATCTTCTCTTTTCATGATATCCGGATTACATTGAGTTCTTCATACGGATTGGACACTACCGTAAACTTTTGGTAGATTTATCTACATATATATATTTATATATATATATATATATAACGAAGGAAATGTGGTAAGGAACCAGATGGACTATAACGCACCAAAGTACTCAATACTTAGGGTAGTAGAGTGGGTAATAGGAACGAGTAGGACCTCGACGGCTGAGCTCAAGCCGTTTCGACGGCTAATTCTGGACTAAATTGGTCCAGAATTAGCCGTCGTTATATGCTCAAATACAGCTCAAAATTCAAGATGTCAGAGCTTTGCACATTCCCAATATCATAGTACACCACATATTTGCAATCTAATACAATCTAATTAGGATAAAGGAACGTAGAGGCAGAATATATTATACTTACATTACCATAACGTTTTTACAAGGCCATTTCATGTAGTAAAAATGATCACCATCTACCTTTGGATTAACATAACCAAATGGTGATAGCATGAGCTGCAATCATCAGTAGACATCTTAAAGTTTTAGAAAGATATTAGTTCCCAAATAACGAGAGGCCATAACACGGGCCGCGTATAGAACAAAAATAAAATTATAATGTTTGATCAAGTTAGAGGCAGATAAATATATGTTAAAATGATCGATATATAACATATAAGGGTGATGTGGCTCGATGATAACTCTAAGATAGAATTAGAGCTAAAAGTCAAAGACCTCAGAGCTTTGCACAATGCATATATCATGGGATATCACATATCTATTTTCTTCCAGAGAACAATTTAATTGGGTTTTAAAAAATCGTAGAGACAGAATAAGTATTGTACTTACGTTGCATCTAAGTGTTTACAAGCTCTATATGGTACCATTTAATATATATGGTACCATTTAATATATATGTATATATATATATATATATATATATATATATTATATATATGACTATCCAGGGATAACTTGAACCGTTAAGGTATATTATCGTTGGTTATGTCAAAATTTATAAAACACACTTCGTATTTTATCTGATGATAGCATACCAAAATTGCTGGTATCCTTATGCATATCATTATACATATATATATATATATATATATATATTTATTCATATGGTTGGTTTATAATCTGTATCTATGTGTGTGAGTGTGCTTATGTGCGTATACGTTCTGTATATGTATACGAACGCCTCCGTATGTGTGCGTGCGTACGTATATATATGTGTGTGTATGTGTGTGTTTATATCTATATTTTTTTATATCTTGGTTTTTTACATACTTATTTATACGTGTGTGTGTATGCGGGAGAATGTATGTGTGTGTATATGTGTGTATATGTATATGTATGTATGGGTGTGTATGTATATATGTATATATATAGTCGCGTACGTACGTGTGATTAGATATACATGTGGCGATATATATATACGTGCCTCGTATGTCTGTACGTATTTGTGTGTATAAATATTTTATATATATATATGTGTGTATGTACGTGCGGACCTATGTGTGTTTTCTTTTCTCTAGTGTTAGTTGATTAATTTCTCTTTGATTTAAACATTTTTTTTCATTCTCATATAATGTTTCATTTTTATACATATATCGAGAATGACACTTATTTTTACTATTACACTCCCTTCCCTCTTTATCTTCCGCATATAAGTGACCGCGTGTGTGTGTGTGTTTATACGCGTGCTTTCATACTCGTATGTGTATTTAATACCTGTATCTGGATGCGTGTTAACTATATTATCTTACAATTTCTTTTTCAACTCATATTATATACGTATTTGTGGTCACATATACACAAATATACTTGCCTTCATATATGTAGTTACGCACAAATTTTCACCATACACATGCATATGTACATACACACATATGTACATTTGTGAGTGTATATACATACATATACACATGCCCTAACTATATTTCCTTATTTTTTTATATATCTCTTGCATTACTTTTATTTATATATTTTTTGCATTTCTTGAGGAGACGTTTAAAATATTTCAGTATGTTTTAAATTGCCTTGTCCGACGAACGAATGAGGACGTTGTTCGTATTCGTCTTATTCGGGAAACCTCTGTTAATGAGGTAATTATATTGTATTGTTTATTATACATTAAATTTTGCTCTTGTACTTACATAGAGCACTCTCACTCCAATGACTTTTTTCAATTTTCAACGGAAACTTCAATACTTATATATATATATATATATATATATATTTCGTTTCTGAATTTGTTTAGCAAGTTTCTTTATCTGAAAACGTGTGTTCAAACCGATATTGTTATACTTTGTGAGGCTCATGTTGCCAATAAGAAACACACGCACCAGTTGCTTTCACTTCAAATTATTATAATAAATTTATAAATTTCCGGTTGGTTGGTTGCTTCGACAACCAGGTGTTTTTTTATATATTGTCAAAGAATACTTTAACAAGAAACTAAAGTGGCTCAAACAGATAAAACTAAATCAAGATACTTTAGATAATATCGATAGATATCCCGACAAAATTTACGGTATAAATATGACCGACATCTCATTAACAGATGAATTCAACAACAACAACACAAATATATACGGCAACACTACGGTCGACTCTGTTGAATTATCAGTATTACAACTAGCACCTAAGTATGCCACATTTAATAATGTAAATGTGATTAAATGCTTGTCAGAAATAGAAAAATCATTTAGAAAATTACGTTGGAGCCTCAAAAACAAAAACAAAAGCAAAAGTAACAACATACGCACACACACACACATATACAATATACACCCCAACAACAACAGACACACACACACAAACAACAATAACAACAACACACACAACAACAATAACAACAACACACACAACAACAATAATAACATACTCAGAAACAACAACAACAGACACGCAGACACAAACAACAATAACAACACACACAACAATAATAACTTACACGGATACAACAACAACAACACACATCAACAACAGCACACATCAACAACAACAACAACAACAACACACACACATGCAATGCCTCTCACCACCACCACAATCTTAACAAACACACAGACACAGAAAACAGGTAATGACAGTAGCACAGAAATAAGGGAAGGTAATAGGATTGAAAGGAGAAGGGAGACTATGGACAGAGAAAATAACCAGGATGAACACACAGACACACAAAATAGAGTAGATAATAACAATGAGCCAGAAGAAAGAGACAGGAGTAATAATGAGAGACATAGAAACAACCATGAGGCTGTTGGTGGAAATAGAAACAACACAACTAACAATAACAATAGCACTAGTACACATAAAGCAGCAGCCTGGAACTCTACTTTTTATAATTCTTCCGATAAGTCGTTCGACCAGCGACGAGTCCACGCCACGACTTTAGCTTTTAACAAACGCACGCAATTGCCGTCGCAGGTCGATGAACAAACAGAAGCACAATTTAGTATAGCTAGATCTAAACTTAGAAATATTATAGAACAGTATAGCAAGAAGCATAATAGAATGGAGGCCAAGCAACTGGAAGAAAAATCTGCAAATGGCTTGGGTAATCTCATGCAGCGCTCGCGTAATGGAGAGATAGCATGCTTTCCAACAGACAAGTCTGGCAGAATGTCGGTTGACAGTCTGCCAAACTGCATCCAGGCAATGCAATCCCACATTACTAACACAAGAGAGGTAACACCACAAGAGCATGAAGATAGAGAAAAAGCCCTCAATGCCCATATGATGATGTGGACAAATATAATGCAGTCCAACAAAAGGACTGCCAACAACTTCCAGGCCTGGAACAATGACGTGCCAGCGTTGTATGAGATTCGAAAAGACCATGAAACGAGCAGTGATCCTGTCCCAGGACCACCAACACGGCCAGCCTGTGGAGCTAACATTGCTAGTAACTACATACTGTCCTACTTCCTCTCCCTGAACATACGCCCCATCATTGAAATATCCCCAGATGTATGTGACAGCACGGAGGACCTCCTCAGCAGAATCGGCGAGAGTAACCGATCTAGGGACCTAACAAACTGTATAATAGGTAGTATGGATGTTGTGTCCCTGTATCCATCTATTGACGTGGATTTTGCTGTGGTGAAATGCGTAGAAATGATCATTGAGAGCAATGATGAATTCCGTGGGATTGATACTAGTGATCTGGAACTCCTACTTAAACTTACCTATAGTAACAATTATCTAGATACATATGACCTTAGCAACCTGTGCCCTACAAGACCAGCAAGAGGCAGACCACCTACCATTACCTCAATAGCCAAGAAAACCCACACAGATAGATGGAACCGGTGGACCAGAGCCATACGGACCCCCGAAAACCACGATGAACTAAAGAAAATGATTGCACATGCGGTGGGGGCCAGCATAAAATTAACCCTTAAGGAACATATGTTCAAATTTAATGGAAAAACATATGCCCAAGAGGAGGGAGCAGCCATTGGTGTGAGCATTGCAGGCGACATAGCTAACCTATTTATGGTATGGTAGGACAGTAGACTTAAACTTAAAGAACAATTAGAAGACCCCTCAACCTTGATAATGTACTCCCGCTCTGTTGATGATATAAACATCGTAGTAAAAACACCCCCACTAGAGAACAGTCAGGAATTAGAGAAGAACACAATGGAAAGCATCCAGCAAATAGCTAACTCCATCCACCAGAATATTAGAGTTACTATAGACTACCCAAGCAAACAACCCAACCATCGATTACCTGTACTAGACACAGAGCTCTGGTTAGATACCATTAATAACAAAAAAACAAATCCTCCATTCCCATTATGCCAAACTCATGACTTCCAAATATCTGATCCACCGAAACTCAGCTGTTTCGGACCATACCAAAATCAACATAATTATTACGGATTTGGTACGAGTGATGAGAAACGTGTCCCGCATGTGAAACCCCAAAGAACTAGAGATATTTCGTTTCTGAATTTGTTTAGCAAGATTCTTTATCTGAAAACGTGTGTTGAAACCGATATTGTTATACCCCAAAGAACTAGAGAGACACATACAACACTTCATCCACCGTATGCAGTTCTCTGGTTACAATCACAGAGATAAAATCAGAGTATATAGAGGAGCCAGAACCAAATGGGAAAAAATGGTGAATAATGACACAAATGGGACCTGCCCCCTGTATAGGAGCAAATTTTGGAATAGAATAGAAAGAACTAGGAATAAGGCTAATAGAATAAACTCATAGTATGATAGCAATAAATACCAGAGTATAATGTTCATCGATACAACCCCTAGAGGTGAATTAGCTTACAAATTTAGAAAGGCCCTAGATAAACATAAACTCAATATTAAGATAGTAGAAAGTCCAGGTATCTCCATAAAAACACTTATTAGCAATACATACCCTTTTCAAAGACCTCTCTGTATAGATAAAAATGTATAATCTGTAAATTAAGCCCCCATATTAACTGTAAAACTAGAAATGTAGTATATAGCATAAGATGTACTGAAGGACAATGTAGAGATAAAAATATAGTGTACATAGGTGAGACAGATCGTAGTATAGGAGAACGGACAAATGAACACTGGCGAGACCTTAATGATAGTAAAGAATCATCTGTACTCTACCAACATGCTAAAATAGAACATAAGGGTAAATTACAGAACATAGAAATAAAAATAGAATCTACACACAGAAAAGACGCAATGTTTAGACCAATTACAGAGGCAATAAACATAAATGAACTCCAACCAAAATTAAATAGAAAACATGAATGGAACAGCAACATCACAACTTACAATTAAGGACAAAATGAAAACACACATGCACATAGAACAAACAACCAACCAGTAACATGCAAATAAACAAATAAATAAACGAATATAAACACACACGGACACCCGGATAAAGAAAAGAATCCTCAGTCACTGAAGAGGTCACAGAATGTGTGACGAAAGAACTTAGACAATATATAAACAATCACCTGGTTGTGGAACCAACCAACCAACCGGAAATTTAAAAAATCCTAAATTTATAAATTTATTATAATAAATTGAAGTGAAACTACTGGTGCGTGTGTTTCTTATTGGCAACATGACCCTCCCAAAGTATATCAATATCGGTTTGAACACACGTTTTCAGATAAAGAATCTTGCTAAACAAATTCAGAAATGAAATATATATATATATATATATATATATATATATATATATATATATATATATATATATATATATATATATATATATAAGTATTGAAGTTTCCGCTAAACATTGAAAAAGTCATAGTAGTGAAGAGTGCTCTATGTAAGTACCAGAGCAAAATGTAATGTATAATAGACAATACAATATAATTACCTCATTAACAGAGGTTTCCCGAATAAGACGAATACGAAAAACGTCTTCATTCGTTCGTCGGACAAGGCAATTTAAAACATACTGAAATATTTTAAAAGTCTCCTCAAGAAATGCAAAAAATGTATAAATAAAAGTAATGCAAGAGATATATAAAAAAATAAGGAAATATAGTTAGGGCATGTGTATATGTATGTATATACACTCACAAATGTACATATGTGTGTATGTACATATGCATGTGTATGGTGAAAATTTGTGCGTAACTACATATATGAGGGGAAGTATATTTGTGTATATGTGACCACAAATACGTATATAATATGAGTTGAAAAAGAAATTGTGAGTTAATATAGTTAACACGCATCCAGATACAGGTATTAAATACACATTCGAGTATGAAAGCACGCGTATAAACACACACACACACACGCGGTCACTTATATGCGGAAGATAAAGAGGGAAGGGAGTGTAATAGTAAAAAGAAGTGTCATTCTCGATATATATATATATATATATATATATATATATATATATATATGTGTGTGTTTGTGTGTGTGTGCATAATGATATTAAATAAATGGAAACTATATTTATAAAACCATATTTATTCTATTATATATATTTCAAGGGTACCAAAAACTTTGGTACGCTTTCATCAGATAAATTACAAAGTGTGTTTTATAAATTTTGACATAGCTAAGGAAACATAATTTATCAGTTGCATTTTCCATGGTCTGTTTCCTTGCCT
>OZ024743.1:73158562-73228562 GCA_964016885.1 Eledone cirrhosa
GATCGCGGATAAAATACCTATCATTTATTTATCTATTGTTTCTTCATAGGTACATTTTAAACTTATAGCCTCGTTTAATTGATTGTTTGTGTAGGTGATTATGCTGATTGGGAGAAGAAATACTATATATATTTTATCAAATGATTCTATGGACTTACCTTCTTATATAATGCTCTGATTGTTGATTATTTAATTAACTAATTCGTCATTGAGCCACATCGTGAATGGTTGCTAAAAACATATATATATATATATATATACATGGCTCTGTCTAGTTTATGTATATTTAAACCGCTATATTTTATATACTCGCGAAAGGTTGAGTAAAACTTTAGGCAGTTTTCGGCTGCGCTTTCTATCAACCAGCCTCCTCGCCGTCGGGCACCAATCACAAGCTTTCTGACGTGACCACTGGCCATGTGACAGTTCTTAGCTATTTGGAATTCGTTTCTGGCGGGGATCATTTAAGAAAAATCTTTGTCCAATTGAGTTTTTTTCCTGATGATTTCGAAACTCGTTGATTTGTCTATGATCGGATATTTCCAAAAAGTGAATGAAACCTCAGGGGGTAGAAACATGATTTTGGTATGTTTATGTACATTTTTTCTTCTAACTTTGATTTTGTACCTAATTGTGTAAGGTTAGCTATATGTCTAGTCAATTAGAAATACTAGGTACGGGCTATTAGAAATACTAGGTAAATATTCTGTGGATGTGGATCACGGATAAAATAGCTATCATTTATTTATCTATTGTTTGATCATAGGTACATTTTAAACTTATAGCCTCGTTTAATTGATTTTTTGTGTGGTTAATAATGCTGATTGGGAGAAGAAATACTGTATATATTTTATCAAATGATTCTATGGACTTACTTCTTGTATATATATATATATATATATATATATATATATATATATATATATATATATATATATATATACTTCGGTTTATATACTTCGGTATTTAATTTGTTTTGCACAAAAACGAAAGGAGAGACAGAAAATAAGAAGCTAGTCACTGAGGAGATCACAGAATGTGTGACGAAAGAGCTTTGATATATAAACAACCATCCGGTTATCGAACCAACCAACCAGCTGGAAATTTATAATAAATTGAATTGAAAAACAACAGGTGCGTGTTTTTATTGGCAGCATGACCATCCCAAATGTAGCAGTATATATATGTATGTGTTGGTGTAAAGGTAGCACAGTGGTCTGGATAACCAAAGATGTGGGTTCGACTCCCATGTACGTCAATACTCATCTTTTTCCATTTATCTGAGGGTTCTAAACCCCATTATCAGGCTTAAATTGCTTTAGTCAAAAATACGGTGAAAGCTATTCTATTTTCTAATTACAAACCTGCTCACTGTTTCAAAACATACTTACTTGTTATATATATATATATATATATATATATATATATATATGTATATTATAAATTATATATTATATATATATATACATATATATATGGTTCAGAAATCAATATTGATGTATATATGTATGTTCATATATCGCCAGATTGTTATATATATAACAAAGGTTGCGAACACTAGATTAGATATCTGAAGAACCAAAACGAACCATTAACTCGCTTTGTGGAAATGTCATAGCTGTTTTGTAAGAAGATTAATAAATTTATGTAGTGTATCCCTTTCTCTCTCTCCCCCCCTCTCTCTCTCTCTCTCTCTCTCTCTCTCTCTCTCTCTCTCTCTCTGTATATATATATATATATTACATGTTTCAGTCCTGGGAGTCCTTTTACATCATGGATCACAGGACTCGCGCACCAGGACTGAACAAAGTCTGATTCACCGCCTTCAGTCCTATTCCCCCTCTTGGACTCTACTCACCTCCCCAATTTCTCTAATACCTCTCCATTATCACACCCCTAGATTCCTATCGCTTTCTCTTGATCATTAGCAGCTTCTCTTACTACTAATACAGGCCGACTATATATGGTCACTCCACTTTTCCCTTCACTGCTTTGTATACCCACATACACACCCTTATATTAACATACTTTTGCTCATAGCTGCATACTTACATGAACACCCACTCTTTTACTCACCTATACACACATTTCTTCTTAGCTTCGTACGGACGTATAACACACACACACGCGCACGCACACACACACACACACACACTTGTCTACGCACATGCACAAGTATAGCTCTTTTTACAAAACGTTTTTTTTTCATTTCAGGTAGAGGCGCTCCATCAACCACTTTTCTGAAAAATAAATCATACACAAAACGCCAGCACCAACAGTTTTGCAAGAGTCAACATGAATGGACCTGTTATTTTTATCTAAAGACATTTTTTCCAATTCCATCCTACCCGTCCCCTTAATCTATCTTATTTCTCAATCTTTCTTATTATGAAGGACTAGCGTCCGAAACGTAAAGTCCCTCTTCCTGCTATATCAAGCGTTAACCTAATATATCACTTCCATATACTGTAGCGACTGTGTTATTATTTCTGTTTACCATTTACATATAATATATATAAATATTTATATATATTAGAAATTGGAATAAATGCTCTGAAATAGCGATATATATGTGAATATAGACATAGAATATTCGAAAATATTCTGTATGTTTATAATAAACATTTTGAAGACCTAATCGCTATAGAATAGAATACGTCACGTATTACAATTAGATTCTCGATAAAAGCAAGGGAAGTAAGTCTACGCGTTTCATTCTTGTTAGAATTCATCAGGACTACATATCCAGTGCTTTTATCGAGAATGACACAGCTAGAGACTTATAGAATACTTAGCTGTGTACAGGAACTGGTTTGAAAGAGCGGTTGCCGGTCCGGCAGAAATTAGAAATTGGAATAAATGCTCTGAAATAGCGATATATATGTGAATATAGACATAGAATATTCGAAAATATTCTGTATGTTTATAATAAACATTTTGAAGACCTAATCGCTATAGAATAGAATACGTCACGTATTACAATTAGATTCTCGATAAAAGCAAGGGAAGTAAGTCTACGCGTTTCATTCTTGTTAGAATTCATCAGGACTACATATCCAGTGCTTTTATCGAGAATGACACAGCTAGAGACTTATAGAATACTTAGCTGTGTACAGGAACATCGAGAATCTAATTGTAATACGTGACGTATTCTATTCTATAGCGATTAGGTCTTCAAAATGTTTATTATAAACATACAGAATATTTTCGAATATTCTATGTCTATATTCACATATATATCGCTATTTCAGAGCATTTATTCCAATTTCTAATTTCTGCCGGACCGGCAACCGCTCTTTCAAACCAGTTCCTGTACACAGCTAAGTATTCTATAAGTCTCTAGCTGTGTCATTCTCGATAAAAGCACTGGATATGTAGTCCTGATGAATTCTAACAAGAATGAAACGCGTAGACTTACTTCCCTTGCTTTTATCGAGAATCTAATTGTAATACGTGACGTATTCTATTCTATAGCGATTAGGTCTTCAAAATGTTTATTATAAACATACAGAATATTTTCGAATATTCTATGTCTATATTCACATATATATCGCTATTTCAGAGCATTTATTCCAATTTCTAATTTCTGCCGGACCGGCAACCGCTCTTTCAAACCAGTTCCTGTACACAGCTAAGTATTCTATAAGTCTCTAGCTGTGTCATTCTCGATAAAAGCACTGGATATGTAGTCCTGATGAATTCTAACAAGAATGAAACGCGTAGACTTACTTCCCTTGCTTTTATCGAGAATCTAATTGTAATACGTGACGTATTCTATTCTATAGCGATTAGGTCTTCAAAATGTTTATTATAAACATACAGAATATTTTCGAATATTCTATGTCTATATTCACATATATATCGCTATTTCAGAGCATTTATTCCAATTTCTAATTTCTGCCGGACCGGCAACCGCTCTTTCAAACCAGTTCCTGTACACAGCTAAGTATTCTATAAGTCTCTAGCTGTGTCATTCTCGATAAAAGCACTGGATATGTAGTCCTGATGAATTCTAACAAGAATGAAACGCGTAGACTTACTTCCCTTGCTTTTATCGAGAATCTAATTGTAATACGTGACGTATTCTATTCTATAGCGATTAGGTCTTCAAAATGTTTATTATAAACATACAGAATATTTTCGAATATTCTATGTCTATATTCACATATATATCGCTATTTCAGAGCATTTATTCCAATTTCTAATTTCTGCCGGACCGGCAACCGCTCTTTCAAACCAGTTCCTGTACACAGCTAAGTATTCTATAAGTCTCTAGCTGTGTCATTCTCGATAAAAGCACTGGATATGTAGTCCTGATGAATTCTAACAAGAATGAAACGCGTAGACTTACTTCCCTTGCTTTTATCGAGAATCTAATTGTAATACGTGACGTATTCTATTCTATAGCGATTAGGTCTTCAAAATGTTTATTATAAACATACAGAATATTTTCGAATATTCTATGTCTATATTCACATATATATCGCTATTTCAGAGCATTTATTCCAATTTCTAATTTCTGCCGGACCGGCAACCGCTCTTTCAAACCAGTTCCTGTACACAGCTAAGTATTCTATAAGTCTCTAGCTGTGTCATTCTCGATAAAAGCACTGGATATGTAGTCCTGATGAATTCTAACAAGAATGAAACGCGTAGACTTACTTCCCTTGCTTTTATCGAGAATCTAATTGTAATACGTGACGTATTCTATTCTATAGCGATTAGGTCTTCAAAATGTTTATTATAAACATACAGAATATTTTCGAATATTCTATGTCTATATTCACATATATATCGCTATTTCAGAGCATTTATTCCAATTTCTAATTTCTGCCGGACCGGCAACCGCTCTTTCAAACCAGTTCCTGTACACAGCTAAGTATTCTATAAGTCTCTAGCTGTGTCATTCTCGATAAAAGCACTGGATATGTAGTCCTGATGAATTCTAACAAGAATGAAACGCGTAGACTTACTTCCCTTGCTTTTATCGAGAATCTAATTGTAATACGTGACGTATTCTATTCTATAGCGATTAGGTCTTCAAAATGTTTATTATAAACATACAGAATATTTTCGAATATTCTATGTCTATATTCACATATATATCGCTATTTCAGAGCATTTATTCCAATTTCTAATTTCTGCCGGACCGGCAACCGCTCTTTCAAACCAGTTCCTGTACACAGCTAAGTATTCTATAAGTCTCTAGCTGTGTCATTCTCGATAAAAGCACTGGATATGTAGTCCTGATGAATTCTAACAAGAATGAAACGCGTAGACTTACTTCCCTTGCTTTTATCGAGAATCTAATTGTAATACGTGACGTATTCTATTCTATAGCGATTAGGTCTTCAAAATGTTTATTATAAACATACAGAATATTTTCGAATATTCTATGTCTATATTCACATATATATCGCTATTTCAGAGCATTTATTCCAATTTCTAATTTCTGCCGGACCGGCAACCGCTCTTTCAAACCAGTTCCTGTACACAGCTAAGTATTCTATAAGTCTCTAGCTGTGTCATTCTCGATAAAAGCACTGGATATGTAGTCCTGATGAATTCTAACAAGAATGAAACGCGTAGACTTACTTCCCTTGCTTTTATCGAGAATCTAATTGTAATACGTGACGTATTCTATTCTATAGCGATTAGGTCTTCAAAATGTTTATTATAAACATACAGAATATTTTCGAATATTCTATGTCTATATTCACATATATATCGCTATTTCAGAGCATTTATTCCAATTTCTAATTTCTGCCGGACCGGCAACCGCTCTTTCAAACCAGTTCCTGTACACAGCTAAGTATTCTATAAGTCTCTAGCTGTGTCATTCTCGATAAAAGCACTGGATATGTAGTCCTGATGAATTCTAACAAGAATGAAACGCGTAGACTTACTTCCCTTGCTTTTATCGAGAATCTAATTGTAATACGTGACGTATTCTATTCTATAGCGATTAGGTCTTCAAAATGTTTATTATAAACATACAGAATATTTTCGAATATTCTATGTCTATATTTATATATATATAAAACCAAGGTCTAGTGAATAGAGAAAAAGTTTTAAAATAAATTTTTAAAAATTCGGTGTACTTACTATATGTGCCTTTACCGCGGTTTCATGCTCCAGAATAAACGGAAAATCCAAGCGGATTCCATTGAGAAGGGAGCAATCTATATATATATATATATATGTAGATAAATCTACCAAGAGTTTACGGTAGTGTCCAATCCGTATGAAGAACTCAATGTATTCCGGATATCATGGAAAGAAGAGATGTAATGAAAATTCACTTTCGGTGAAAGATAAACGGTATACAGAGTCAAGATTATTTCTGAAGACGGCGTATATATGTGTTAGGTATGTATATTTAATCTTGATAATTTGTATAATTTTGTATAATTTTGTACATAGATCTGTTGAATATGCATACCAATTATAACACATATATACCCTAGAAACGATCGTTAAATAGTGAACTTTTTTTGTTTAATATAAGGAATTGTTTGTTCATTATTTGTTTAAAATTTTTATATATATATATATATATATATATATATATATATATATATATATATATATATATATATATATATATGCGTGCATGCATCGTCCCGTAAGTCCTGCGGAGTCGTAGGGACGCTGTATTAACACAGGGTATTTCTAGAGGGAGTGACAGAATAGAAGTGAGAAAGAGATATGGAGAAAGAATCGACCCCAGTACTAGCCTGGCACATTTTCTATCGACCTCGAATGGATGAAAAGCAAAGTTGACCTCGGCGGCATTCGAACTGAGAGAGTAGAGAGGTGGAATGAATGCCACAAAACATTCTATCTGACGTTCTAACGACTCTGTCAATTCTCCGCCTATATATATACATACATATATACATACACACATATATACACACACACACACACACACACACACACACACACACACACACACACACACACACACACACACACACACACACACACACACACACACACACATATATATATATATATATATATATATATATATATATATATAATGACTTTCTCGTAAATATACGTGAAGCGGTACATTGTAGTCGAGTGTGTTTGAGTGAATATTCGTGTTCAGTAATATCCTGTCATTTTATTGGTAAATAATATTAGGAGAGAATGATTGGTACTGACATGATATTATCATGATATGATCCGATTCAATATTCCTGTTCTACTCAACGAAGAACTATAACCGTAATCACCATCAACACCTGTTCAGCTAACAGACAGAGATACCGCCATCATATATAACACCACTATCAATACAACATCAACAACACAACTGAACTTCTAAGGAAGGCTAGAAGAAACACCACCTCTACAACATGCATTAGCAACAGCTAACCAACAATCGACTCTCTACTCCTTCGAATAACATACTAGAAATAACAGCAACATTCCTCTCAAATCAGAGGAACTGAGATTGTTATGGCTTGGATCGGTTACTGATATGTCTGCTCGATTAACCTTGTACTAAACAATTTTCATTAACATTAACAACAGCATTGACACCAATACAAACACAACCGAAATTCCTTAACAAAGTCAAAGGTAGAACCTGTGTGTAGTTGTTCAGCATCCAGATTCCCTTCCACTAAACCCTCCGTCTTGACCCGTTATGTAATGTACACTTCCTCTTCTCTTCTTCTTTGTCCTCGTATTCCTGGGAGGGTTCTCGATGACATAGTCCTCAAATACTCCGTCCAGCGTGTTCAGTCACATGCTCATAGTATTGTAGCTGTGATCTCTCAGTTCGGAGATGTAGCGGCTCTACCTGGAGCGACTCTCTGATCTCCGAGCTACACATTCTATCAAATAAGGTTACTTTAAAGTCCTTTCGGAGGAATACCATTTCGGTCGTTTGTATTCGCGATTGGATTCTTTCTGTCATTACTCAAGTTTCATCACCAAGTTTCATTATCCACGTTTCATGATAGGTAAGAGGTGGTTCCACTGGTTTGTCATTGATATTTTTTTTTAAAGTTCTTTCCTCGTGCTCATCGTCGTACACCCTAGAGTATTTGCACCACACATTCCTTGACTTCATGAAGAGATAACTCGATAATATCCTTTAATGGGCTCATATCAATTGTGTTTCTTGAACATGTAAACCAGACCATTATTTTACCTAGAAAGGGTGTTGGATTGGCAGTATCGGTAGAGGGTCTGACGCCATGCTTTGCAGCAAAGAGTTACGGCCCTTTATAGTCTGAGTTCAAATCCCACCGAGATTAACTTTGCCTTTCATCCTTACGGGGTCGATAAAATAAAGCACTGTGATAATTTCTGGCCTTGTGCCAAAAGTAGAAACAATTATTATACCTAGAAAGGAGGTAATATTATACTCCCCATCTTTAAACATGTACAGCAAACACCTAAAATCCTCATTGTCTCAAGAAATGATCATAATTATAAATCTCTCCTGGTAAACACACTAAGAACAGGTAACTTTATAATGACTCGCATCTTTAGGGATATAAAATATTTCACCCATAACGTTTTTTTATTCCTATAGAATGTTCAGATGAGAACCATGACCAATAGGTCTCCCATATTTAAAGTGGTACTATTGCTGCACACATAAATTCTAGTCAACAGATGGTCCTACAACTAACTGATTGATGTGAACTCATTCACCGAATCATTTCAACCTCTGACTCATAGCAATGTTGCATCCTTGACTATATTTCCGTCTCGCTTGAATCTTCTCTCCAGCTTCACTAACGGTGCGCTACACTAAGACTTTTCTTCTCGTCAACTTGCTTTCTCTGTCGGTATTTTTCTTGAATCTGTCCAATTTCAACAACTGAAAAAGAATATTATCTGCTTCAAATTCACTCATTTGTCAGGCGCAAATTTAAAGGAATGTAAATGTTGCTGAATCACTAATGACCTGGAAGCAAACAACAATAATAGCTCTATAAAATCCTCAAGAATACAAACAATACAGATATATTATCTAACCTTGATTACAACAATAAAAATATTCAATGATAAATGTTTGTGTTCAATCTGGTAACCTAATCACAGTTTGTTGCAAACAGAAATTAGAATGCACAAAATATAACAGCAACATAACAGCCAAAATAACGATTAATAATTATAATTATAATTATTCTTCCTCTAAAAATGATTGCTCATATGGAATAATTCCAGCTTGATCTTTGATTTCCAATTTGTAATTGATGAAAGACGAAAAGATAATGCTCCAGTGAAAATCTCACATTAAATCGCAGTGTTCCATAATACATTCAAACGCATCTGGTATATTTATGAATTACTGCGTTTATTTTGTTTTCAGAACTTAATATTTTAAAAGCAAACAGCTTCGTATGAATGTTATAAACATTGACAAATTGCGCAGCCTGTTTGTTAAAGATTCAACACGCTGTCTTCTTCCATTGTCTCTAAGATAACTGTGTTTCCTTCATCTACTGTTATAAGTGGATTTTCAAGCATGCTGTAAAATGAGCATGATAAATTAGAAGTCATTTCGAACAGTTAAGATGGAGATATCGTTTTTTATATTGAAACACTATGATGAAGAATATGTTTTATTTCACCCTTACGATCACTAGTTGTCTTGTGTTTGCTTCATCTACCATAACGTTCCATCTTACATCCACATCTTTCCACACCTGAAAACTAGACAAAGATTGCCAGATAATAACTTCCATAGAAATTAGCACACATTTCCTGAAATGTAGGGTGTTAGTTTTCTTCTTCTTCTTCTTCTTCTTCTTCTTCTTCTTCTTCTTCTTCTTCTTCTTCTTCTTCTTCTTCTTCTTCTTCTTCTTCTTCTTCTTCTTCTTCTTCTCCCAACAGGTCCTATCAGAAGCAACCGTCTCCAACTGATCCGGTTGAATCCCCAAGCTCATGGATGATAGAAGTTTAAATATATAATAGTTGAGAATTTCTCTAAATAAATATATATATATATATATATATATATATATATATATATATGTGTGTGTGTATGTGTGTGTGTGTGTGTACGTGTGTGTATGTGTGTTTGCACCTGTGTTTAAATATGTGTGTGTGTGCATGTTGTGGATCCGTTTAAATGTATATTTATGATAATTTAATGTACTCAATAGAATTCTTACTTTTAAATGTGAAACAGAAAATTCAAGTAGCAGGTCGCATATTCTGTCGCAATGAATCTCCCTGAGAATTACTTTATGGGTACACGCGTCTGTGAAATTCTCAGCCACTTACACTTTAATTTTACTAGTATGGGTTTCTGTTGAGCAAACAACTACAGCACTCATCGTCGAAAACGTGGAAGGTCCATTCCAGTCTGTTCCATTTCAGAAAACTTAGAAACACATTTAGATAAATGTGCGCGTGTGTGTGTGTAATCAGGTGTGTGTGTGTACATAATCAGGTGCCTGTTTGTGTGTATATAATCCTGTGTATGTGTGTGTGTATTGAGGTACGTGAGTGTGTACTACCATAGCGTGATAATTTGATCAAATAAAACTGCTTAGTTGGAGAACATTGTCTTTTCGACGACGTGACACTTTAGCTAAATGTACAGAGCACGTGAGGTAAGTATTGATTGAGTGACGCCCTCTAACTTCAGTTATTGATTAACATCGGTTCAACATAAATAGACTCTGTTTTCCCGGCTATATACAGCATTTCTGGTCACCAAATATTTCCTATAATCATGTAGATATATAAGAGAAGCCAGCAAAAACAAACATACACACCTACATAACTATATAACTATATATACTGGTATTGGCAGTATCAGTAGAATGTCGGACGCCATGCCATCCAGCATCGTTACGTCCCTTTACGGTCTGAGTTCAAATCCCGCCAAGGTTAACTTTGCCTTTCATCCTTACGGGTTAGATAAAATAAAGTATCGACTGGGTGATTGCTGGCATTGTGCCAAAGGTGGAAACAATTATTATCAATATTATTGATAACAGAGCGGTGGTTTGGCAGTATAGGTAGAGCGTCAGACACTATGCTTTGCAGCATAGTTATGGTCCTTTGCGTTCTGAGTTCAAGTCCAGCCGAGGTTAACTTTACCTTTCATCCTTACGAGGTCGATAAAATAAAGTACCAAGAGGGTCGGATTGGCAGTATCGGTAGAGGATCGAGAACCATGCTTTGCAGCATAGAGTTACGGCCCTTTACCATCTTTGTTCAAATCCCGCCGAGGTTAACTTTGCCTTTCATCCTTACGGGGTCGATAAAATAAAGCACCAGTAATGTACTGGGTATTTTTGGCCTTGTACTAAAATTCGGTAAAGGTAACCATAGTGAGTACAATGAATCTTTTAAAATTTATTTTGAAACCTTTTCTTATTTGCTAAACCTTGATTATATATGTTCTGGCTCGTTAATGTATTAACCTGCCATTGATCCACATTGGCATATGGTTGGACAATACATGTGTCCCTAGACGCTTTTTGCGTGTAGGGATATATACTTTATTATATATATATATATATATATATATATTTATATTCATATATTGTAATTTGCGTGCTAAGCTGTGGAAGTATATTCTATATTTACAGAGGAATATTTATCATACATTAATTGTTTCTAATTTAGGCACAAGGCCAGCAATTAACCAGTGCATTAATGTTATATAAAGTTGTGTTGTTAACCAGAATAATCTAATATAATTTAATATTCTTTCTAACCTACCAATAACAATTCCATTTGCTGTAATTTGCAGTTTGATTTAATATAACTGTTTTGCTAATAATCAAATAAGTAGTTGGATTATTATAATATAAATGTTTAATCATATAAATATTGGTAAGAAATAAAAACAATTAATACTGATGGCTTAAACTCTTAAAATTACAATGTATAGTTAATAACCTACATATCAATTCTCCACATATATATTATCAATGGCTGATACATAAAAGCACCTTCATGGTATTTGAGTGTTTCTTATATGTGGAAAGAACACAATGAAACCATATAATGAAATATTACTCTGCAATCTGGAATCAAAAATTGTTTAAATTTGATCAAATCAAATTGAGACTACTTTGTCTTCACTGAATTGGCAGCATCGGTAGAGGGTCAGACATGCTTTTCAGTATAGTTACGTCCCTTTGCGATCTGAGTTCAAATCCCGCCTAGGTTAACTTTGCCTTTCATCCTACGGGGTCGATAAAATAAAGTACCAGTAATGTACTGGGAATTGTTGGCCTTGTACTAAAAGTAGAAACAATTATTAAATCAATTTGTATATAGTTAGATGGAAATTCAGGTGTGACACGAGTTTCGCAATTGATCAGCTCAGCTTCGATCTCTATCGATCGGGCCCGACTCTGGAATCAAAAACTCATCTCACTTCTGTTTCCTGAAATTTATATATATATATATATATTGTTATACTTGGGGAGGGTCATATTGTTTTAATAATATTGCCAGAATTAATAACAGAACACACTCACTGTTTGGTTGGTTTTCGCTTCTGTATCTTTTATATCAGTTAATTCATTCGGTCCTCAATGTTTACCATTGACTGACCAACGGTCAAAAATACAGATACAATATAGACACAAACACATATATATAGTCTAACAAAGTTCTTTCGTTGCACATCTGCAACATCGTCAGTGGTGCTATTATGTTCCTCCTGTTGTATTGTATATTTACGCCATCTTTATTTAATCTGTTTATTTATTTATTTATTTATTTTTGTCTCTTCTCTGAACATGCGTTTGCGTGTGTGTATAGTGTTAGATGTGTGTTCGCGTTTGAGTGACTGTGTTTTGGTTATTGTATTCTATCTTAGTTTACTAGTGTGTGGTTATATGTGTTTGTTGTTATTGTGCTTGTGTATATATATTTATTTATTTTTATATTTCTCTTAAGTCAGTATTGTTTGTTTGGGTGTTATTATTCCATTCATTTTTTTCTGTTTAGCTTTAGCCTTCTAAGTTCTATTTCACTTGCCTCTCTGATTTGCCTATCTGCTGGGTCAATTTCTATGTTTAGATATTATTTTAATTTCTATGTTGTCTATGTTACCGTCATGTTGTTATCTGGTGTGTTCGTATAGTACTGAACCGTTTTTCTCGTTTGTTAAACTATATATATTTGTTCATATCTATATTATATCTGTATTTTTGTCAGGTCACCAGTTGGTGCTACTGGTAACATGTATCCTAGTACAAGCTGTCTCATGGTCAGGTAGTTGGCGACTAAAGTGGCTACTCCACCAAGGTTTCTTGATGAGGAGGGTGACTTTGGACATCCTGCAGGACTAAAAACAAAACCTGTCAAAGGGCAAAGAGCTCTTAAGAGTCAAAGGCCATCCAAAATCACCGGGAGAGATGACCCCTTAGCCTTGGTCAAGGCAGAATTCTAGGAGAAGGAAAACTCTGATATAACACCTGCAACTCTGATTGTATCCAATGATGTTGACTTGTTCTTCTTTTTGGTAAATATCATCTTGGTTAAGAGAGTGGGACTGGTTTTGTGCAGTGCCTTTGCTCACCATAGAAGCTTCACGGCACAGGCATTGCTTTATATCTGGAGATCTCTTTGCACTTGTCATCACATGGTACCATGGGCCCAGCACTATGTGTCAATATTTGTCACAAGTGTAGTGTTTGTACCAGAGTTTTCAAGTCGCTGGCTGGACTAAAAAGCCACACTCGTTCAGCGCATCGGTAGGGGTTCTCCTACATGGATATAGAGTAGTGGCCGTACTCGAAAACGAGTTGGCAGCCGCCATGTATGTATATATATATATATATATATATATATATATATATATATATATATATTATATATATATATATATATATATATATATATATATATGTATGTGTGTGTGTGTGTGTGAGAGAGAGAGAGATGTGAGAAAAACCACAGACCCTCCATCTGAACTCTACTTTGGAAAAGCATTAGAACTGCGAAACCGGTAAAGGAACCAAATAAATATATATATTTAAAAAAAAAATAGGGCTACTCAGCCGACGATATGCATAAGGTTCAACAATCTGGCATGAAGGTATACGTTGCTGACGATAGCTAATAAGCTTGAAACTAGTACAGCGTTCCTTTGTCAGTGTTAAACAAACGAACAACGATGGTTGCTAGACACTACGGCTTAATACGGGTTGTTTGTTTACAAACACACAGAGCATTATAATAAATGTTCGGTGAATCCATACGTACATATATATATGTGTGCATGTATGTATATATATATACATACTACTGTACGTCTGTATACATATATGTATGTACGTGTACATACTTTTATTTAAGTAACAGCCGTACTAAGTGTGGGAAATGAAATTTCGTTTCATATTTTCCGTTTATATATATATATACACATATATTTATTTATATATATATATATATATATATATATATATATAAGGGTTAAAATACTGGAGTGTGTTGGAGTTTTTATTTTTATTTTTATTCGGATTCTTCTTTGGACCCCCCCCCCCCTCCTCATGCGTACATAAACTTAGTGTCAACCCCTCCAAATTGACTATGATTATATTATATTTAACCCCCCCCCCTCCTTTACGCTCCTTTCTATTATGTAATATAGTATATCGACTATATTTTATGCCCCTTTCCATCCTCCATATATTTCTCCATTTCTGTCCCTATTAGCCTACCTTAATTCTGCTTAAGTCAGTTCTTTAGATATCGTTATGTATATGATAATAAAAAATTTTCATTCCTTTTTGTAAACATTTGTAACGAAATATTAACGTTTATAAACTTTAATGACTTAAACTATAGCTAATATTATACTGCCTTATTTAATAGTTTAAATATTTTTAATATTAATTTATCAAATAGGGTTTTTGCGTCATTTACAGGGGTTGTTTCCTTAGTTTTTACTTAACTACTTAACTGCATGTGAGACCTAAATGTATACGTTTGTTTTTGTTTTTTAATTTTTTTAATTTCCGGTTGATTCTATTTATTTACTTTATTCTATATTTTATATATTATATTTTATATTTTATTTGTAATACTACTGTCTGGCACTTACTCACTCATCCATATACATGTCTGTCTACCAACCTTGTAATTATAAGTAATTATATATTATGTTATATTAATTTATTTTATAAAATATATTATATTATATTGTATTTTTTATTGTAATATTGATCCTTATTACTTACCGTTAATTATATGTAACATTATGATATGTTAAACTTTATATATCATGTAAGATGTTTGAACTTCTGTACCATCATAATTTTTTTGAGGTATTGTACAATTTATTTTTCCTCACCTACTCTTTAACCCAGTATGAATTGATTTGTTATATTGTTTATTATAAATGTTAATATATTGTATATCGTAAATGTTAATATATTATGATTATATTATTATTGTGACATCTATATTGTTTGTGTAAATTAACCGGAGATTATCTATCCTATTATATTGTATTATATAGCATATAACTGTATCATTTATTATTTATTATATGTGCTACTTATAATTATATCATATTATTACCTCATGTATATTGGGTAGACGTATTAGTAATATTATTATTATTATTTTCATTCCTATCATGCTTATTTTTATATTCAAACTCTTAATAAGGTTTAATTTGTGCAGTTGAAGATGGATGTGTGTATTGTTGTATGTGTATGTGTGTTTACGTGTGTGCACATATATGCATATGCATATTGTACCTTTTGATTTTTATTGTAATTTTAATGTTGGTAAAGGTATATTATATTATATTATATTATATTATATTACATTTTATTATATATAATTCCTGCTATATATAACCACCTTTGTTTAGCTTTAGTTTTTTTTGCTCTGGACTATATTTGTAATATGGTTCTTAATGTTATATACATCCTTAGTAATTTTTATTATATATTTTTATTACTTTTATTATATATTTTTGCAATACTTTAGTCTATGTACACTCCATATTCTTCGGAGCTTCCGGCTTGTATCTGCCGATATTACCTCTTGTTGTTTTAATTGCCCTGATGAGTCCTTAATAGGACGAAACATTGTCGGCTAATAAAGACTTTTGATGTATTGAAGGCTTCTTTGTTTTACTCTCTTAATATATATATATATATATATATATATATATATATATAAATATATATATATATATATATATATATATATATATATATATATATATATATATATATATATATATATATATATATATATTAAGTAAGTATGTCTTGAAACAGTGAGCGAGTTTGAAATTAGAAATATAAGCTTTCACCGTATTTAGTCAAAAATACGGTGAAAGCATATCTCTCTCTCTCTCTCTCTCTCTATATATATATATATATATATATATATATATATATATATATACACGATATCTTAACAAATGGAAACTATATTTATAAAACCATATTTATTTCATTATACATATTTCAAGGACACCAAGTTAAATTATGGTGTGCTTTCATCAGATAAAATATAATATAGATCAGTTTTATAAATAAATATTGACTAACCCTTAAAGAATGCGACCATTTCTGTTGGAAGCTCCCGGATATATATATATATATATATATATATATATATATATATATATATATATATATATAAGCTTTCACCGTATTTGCGTGTGTATCTGTGTCCTCTATGCGTGTAAGTTTGGATAGTTAATAACAATTCGATATTTTGCCATTTGGAACTAAATACTGATTACTTAGTTATGAGTTTATTTCTCTTTCACTGTAATACACTCATGAATTGTTCATATATATATTAATATATATACATACATATATATATATATATATATATATATGTGTGTGTGTGTGTGTGTGTGTGTGTGTGTGTGTGTGTGTGTGTGTGTGTGTGTGTGTGTGTGTGTGTGTGTGTGTGTGTGTGTGTGTGTGTGTGTGTGTGTGTGTGTGTTTGCTTGTGTGTGTTTGCGTGGTGGTGATGGTGGGCTGTGTGTATGTTTGTTATTTCCAAATCAATGAAAATGTTGACATGTGTCTGAATTAGCTGCTGTAGCTACACACGCTAGAGAACAGCTCTGGGTCTTGCAATAGCAATCAACTATCGTTTACGTTACACATTTCCGTCTAAATTAGGATAAACGAAATACTGTCTAACATGATCTTCATATTGCTAACCAGATTTTACAAACTATATTACACCTCAAAAGGGAGCATTTGGTGGGGTGGGGAAATGATTTATAAAGAACTTTTTTAAATACCTCACTACTAAAATCTCTTAACCTATAAACGATTACCTATATTACAGGAATGATGTCTGTGTACGTTTTTAAAAATTAGATAGTTGCCTCTGGAATGTTATTAGGAAGAATAGACACAAACTTTAGGCATAAATCGTATGTATTCTGCCAGAAATCTCCTCTATATGGAATGATGACATCAGGGAACATTTGGAGTTTAATGTATGTAGGTTATATCTAAACATTCCACAATCTTTAGGTGTACTTCAGTAGTGCTAACTATTGAAGCATACACAAAAATAAAATTTGCTATCGATAACTTAATGAAGAAAATTACTATAAATGGATAAATGGATGCATAATTATAGGTAGACAGAGTAGTGTTCGATCCTTTGAAAAAGGTATTAGCACTGTAAAGGAACCGTCATACATTTTTCTGTATACTATTTATAAATATATTTCATGATTTAATGATGAATAGCGTTAAGGTGTGGACTTAATTAGATATTAGGTGTCTGGATTGGTGAATACTTACTCCTCTAAACCTAACATTCAAAGTTTATATTTTTGAATGGAACCAGTTCACTTCACATAACAGTCCACATCGTACTTGTATCAGAAAATCTAGACAGTCTTTGGAAAGCGGCATCGCCATTCTTTACAGTCAAATGAAAAAATGTATTGGCATCATCAAAGGAGGAAGAAAAGAGCTAAACAATAAAATAACTATATTGTATGCATGTATACATGTGTGTGTGCGTGGGTTTATAAACTCAGTGTGTATTTACAGAATAAATCTGTTACATAAAAATGATTGCACACACAAATGCACACACACACACACACACACACACACACACACACACACACACACACACACACACACACACACACACACACACGTGTATGTATATATGTGTGTCCGCATGTATCTGTGTGTTTCTAAATATATTAATAACTCCCTCTGGTCGAGCAATCTTTGAAGTGTGGGGACAACTGGAAAGCTTCCATTACTCATACTTCTCGCCTTCTTCACTACCTCTTCTACGGCCTCGATATGAATACCCCCTCCGCCTCCGTGGTATTTTCTTCGTGGTTATAAGAGGCTTAGCTCTGTTTCTCGACCGTTATATCGCGTGACTATCTCCCCCTCCGCCTTTTGGGATTCTTTCTCACGTCGTGTAGACGCGTTCTTGAGACTAGTAAAAGGAGGTATCCTCTTGATAAGTCGGCAGACCTCGCAAGGACTCTATATCTTTGATATATTGTTTTTGTTTATGCCACGAAACTACGTAGTCGAGGAATTTAGGAACAGTTTAGGTATGATACATTTTATTACTAATTATATCTAAATGTTTCTTCTCTCTTCATAATGTATATATATATATATATATATATATATATATACTTGAAGAAACAGGGAGATGTGGTTACTTGATGATGGTGTATTTAAAAATAAAAGGAAAGAACAAACGGGGGACATTCCCATCATTAGTTGTTGCTGGAGATCGCGGACATTTGAACGCATTAAAGACAGTATGTCTAGCTCCAGTGCATCAATAACTATTGGAAGTTATTGAGGATAAAAGGGGAGACAAAAAATTAGACAGAAGGAGGAAAAGGAAAAAAAATCGCAGAGAACCTCTCTGTCGCCCCTCTCTCTCTCTCCCCTCTCTCTCTCTCCTCTCACTCTCCCCTCTCTCTCCCCCTTCTATCTCTCTTCTCTCCCTCCCCTCTCTCTCCCACTCACTTTTACTCTGTTACACATCCACACATACAATAACACCCATACCTGCACACACATGAATGCATGCAGATAGGCATACATATCTATCTAGTTGATGTTGTGTAGATTCCAATGAGAGAGTCTTGTGTCTTTGTTAGAAACTGACTCTCTCTCTATTGATAAAAAATTGTGAAATTATAAAACCAGAAGAACATACATACGTACATACACATACATATATACATACACACATACATATATACATACATACACACATACAGATATACATACACACACACACACATATATATATACATACATAGACACACATGCATACATACATACATACATACATACATACATACATACATACATACATACATACATACATACATACATACACACATATACATACATACATGCATACACACATACATATACTTCATCTGATGGTTGACTTTTCTGTACACACACACACACACATGTACAAACATATATTTATATACACACACATACATCTATATGTGTATGTATGTGTGTATATATATGTATATATAAGTTACACATAGCCACATGACAACGACTATGTGCTAACTTTGCCAGGGAAATGGTAATTGGATGTCTTTCTCCTTACATTATTGACAAGATGTTAAGTGGTCAGGCATCAGATATCTATATACCAAATATCTATCATTGGACAATAAAAACAATATGTACCTACCTAACCAATTTGTCTATGTTTCTATCTGTTTGTCTACGAATCTGTATGTATATTTATCTATCCCTATCTATTTCTATCTCTTTATCTATAGATATATGTATTTATAGATCTATATATCTACCTACCTCTCTGTTTGTCTGGCATTTTATACTTCTGTCTGAATGTCAATCTATAGTTATCTATTAATGTATATATATACCATTGTATCTATCTTTGCACACAAAAAAACAGTAATAAAAACGAATCTCAAATGCTAATACCTGTCTGAGGATAAAGGAATAGATAGATAGATAGATAGATAGATAGATAGATAGATAGAATAGATAGTTAGATAGATAGATAGATAGACAGATAGATAGATAGATAAATTTATTTATTAGTCACAAGGGCACAAAAGAAGGGGACAAATACAAACGGGAGTTTACATACAAGTATATGAAAATAAAACTATTAATAAAATAACAAATAACAATTGAAATCCCCAATAGGGGGGAGGCGTTACACCTGGGTTGTACACACCCCGAAAAAATGTACAACCCCATCTCCAGGAGCACCAAGAGTGAGTACTCCCTTCATTTCTTCCTCTTTTTCCTCAATCTACAGGCTTATATAGAGAGACGGCCCAACTACTCAGGCCATCTTTGCCACATTCACCCACCTTTTATAAAATATGCTAGGGTACAGCACCTCTCTCTCTATCCTGATTCTTCTTCCAAAATGATATTTGAAAAAATGAATCAGTTGCTCGCCGGAGAGAAAGGTGTGTGATCTCAGCCCTTTTAACCTAGTCCACCATATAACCTCTTTCACCATAGCCATATCACATAGGAAAACCGCCTCTCCCTCGTTTATTAAGAAGGGTGGCGGTTTGATCATGACAATGGACTCGGTGGTCAACTGGATTGGTCCCACTCGCGATAATAGTCGTTCCACAGGTCGGTAATGCCCGGGCAGTGTACAAATGCGTGTACGACGGTTTCCTCGTCGCGCACGCATCTCGGACAGATCTTTTTCGAAGGGTCCCTGCCCGGACGCCCGTGTCTGTAGAGCTTTTCTCGAACTGGTAGAGCTCCTCGGTAGCACTGCCAGATCAGGGACTTTTGGAAGTTGTCCATTGGACCCGGGCGGAAGGTCCTACCGAACATACTGGCCAGTTCGTCCTCCTCTACGCCTAGAGTTTCTCCGAGAGCGTCGTCGCACTTGCTGCGGATCAACCCTCTATAGAATGTCGAAGTGCAGTCTCCACCGATCGCCGGGTCCGTTTGCCAGAGGACTGTGAGCGCCTGAGCACATTCGATGTGCCAGTCGCCCATTTTCCTCGGTCTTTGCTTGACCCAAGACTGCAGCTCGGTTAGCGGGATGTGTCGTAAGAAGGCTCGCCTCACGAACGGGGCCCACACCGGTTGTCCGGTGAGGAATACGTGGAGATAGATAGATAGATAGATAGATAGATAGATAGATAGATAGATAGATAGATAGATAGATAATAGATAGATAGATAGATAGATAGATAGATAGATAGATAGATAGATAGATAGATAGATAGATAGATAGATAGAATAAAGTCAATATAGAAGTGATGTGTGTTAGATATTGATTATGGAAATTGTGTAAGAAAATTATTGTAATTAATTTATATGAATGTAAAATAAAATACGGCAAAATCCGTTGTGACAAGAGGTGGCAGAATTCAAGGGAAGTTAATATTAAATTACACATTTTTTGGTAAACCTCGTCATTGCTGACGCGTACTATGCTAATATAAACCCACACACACACCACACACACACTCACACTCACACACACACATATGCATGCATATATATACATATATATATATATATATATATATATATATATATATATATATATATATATATATATATATATTGAAGGAAATCTAAATAAATAAATAAATATATATATATATACACAAATATAATAACAGCAAACACATATAAACACACACTAGTGAACAAAGATAGAATGCGAAAACAAAACATACACTCAAACGGGAACACACACACCAAACATTATACACACACACAAACGCATTCTCAGAGACAGAGACAAGAAGAAATAAATAGATTAATTAAAATTAAAATGGCGTAGACATACAATACAATAGGAGGAAACGAAATATAATAGTACCACTGATGATGTTGCAGATGTGCAACGAAAGAACTTTGATAGACTATATATATATATTTTTATCTGTTATTTTAACCGTTGGTCAAATAAATTAACTATAAAGATATGAAAGATGCAGAAGCTAAAAACCAACCAAACAGTGAGTGTGTTCTGTTATTATTTCTGGCAATATTACAACAATATGACCCTCCCCAAGTATAACAATATATATATATACTTATATATATTTATGATTATATATATTTATATATATACACACACACACACACACACACATATATATATATATATATATATATATATGTGTGTGTGTGTGTGTGTGTGTGTGTGTGTGTATGTTTGTGTGTGTGTGTATGTTTGTGTATGTATGTATGCATGTATGAGAGATGACCCCTTAGCGTTTGTCAAGGCACCATTCTAGGAGAATGGAAACCTCTGATATAACACCTGCAGCCCTGATGGTATCCAATGATGTTGACTTGTTCTTTTTGATAAATATCATCTTGGTTAAGAGAGTGGGACTGGCTTTGTGCAGTGTCTTTGCTCACTATAAAAGCTTCACGGCACAGGCATTGCTTTATATCTGAAGATCTCTCTGCACTTGTGGTCACGTGGTACCATGGGCCCAGCACTATGTGTCAATATTTGTCACAGGTGTAGTGGTTGTACCAGAGTTTTCAAGTCGCTGGCTGGACTAAAAAGTCACACTCGTTTAGCGCCTCGGTAAGGGTTCTCCTACATGGATATAAAGTAGTGGCCGTACTCGAAAACGAGTTCGCAGCCACCATGTATGTGTATACGTAGACAGATCCACGTATATATATATATAGAAGGAAGTGTGGTAAGGAACCAGGTGTACCATAATGCACCAGAGTACTCGATACTTTGGGTAGTAAAGTGGGTAATAGGAAAAGACTCAGGATCACGACGGCAGAGCTCAAGCCGTTTCAACGGCTATTTCTGAGTCCATAAATAGCCGTCGATACGGCTTGAGCTCTGCCGTCGTGATCCTGAGTCTTTTCTTTTATATATATATATATATATATATATATATATATATAAAATACGGGCTTATATATTTGTATCTGTCTACGTATACACATACATAAATACACATATATATACAAGATAATACATGTATTCGTAAAATTCAATTAACTCGGATAGCAGTAATTGATTTATATATGTGGCAATATTCTATAATTGTTCTTAAAGTATATTTGCATTATATTTGCATATGAAAGATAAAAGTAAAGTTAAAATGTTTGCTTAACAATTGCCATCTCATGGTGACAGGAAAAATTGGATTCGATAACATTTCTAAGAAATTCAATCAGAAAGTTAATATTTTATGTAATAACTCTATATAGAAAAACAAACAATAGAAATAAATAAATGTGTGTGTGAGTGCATATATATATATTTATATATATATTCGTATATATACATATTACCTATTTGTGTGTTTATATATGTATATATATATATATATATATATATATATATATATATATATATATATATATATATATATATATATATATATGTGTGTATATATATATATATATGTGTGTGTGTGTATATATATATATATATATATATATGTATATATACATATATATATAAATGTATATATATTCATATATATTTATAGAAATAAATAAATGTGTGTGTGAGTGCATATATATATATATATATATATATTCGTATATATACATATTACCTATTTGTGTGTTTATATATGTATATATATATATATATATATATATATATATATATATATATATATATGTGTGTATATATATATATATATATATGTGTGTGTGTATATATATATATATATATATATATATATATATATATATATATATAACTGTATATATATATAATGTATATATATATATATATAAATGTATATATATATATACATTTATATATATAAATGTATATATATATACATTTATATATATACATTTATATATATATATATATATATATATATATATATATATAAATGTATATATATATAATGTATATATATATATATATATAAATGTATATATATACATTTATATATATAAATGTATATATATATACATTTATATATATACATTTATATATATATATATATATATATATAAATGTATATATATATAATGTATATATATATATATATAAATGTATATATATATATACATTTATATATATAAATGTATATATATATACATTTATATATATACATTTATATATATATATATATATATATATATATATATATATATATATATATATATATATGTTATATATGAATATATATGTATATACTATATACTATATATATATATACATATATATATATATATAGTATATATATATAGTATATATATATATATATATATATATATATATATATATATATATATATATATATATATATATATATATATATATTAATATGTGTGAATATCAGTGCCGGCGGCGTGTCGGTGAACGGGTCGATTATTGTCTATGTGAGTGTTGGCGAGAATATATGTATGTGAAGTATATCTAATGTAGATAGAATAATAGAACAATACTTATATTCACCCTGAAAAAATATGTACACAAATAAATTACTTTAATTATTAAACATTCATCGTCTCAATGTAATAAAATAGTCTTCTAGCTGTGTGAATTTATAGATTTTTATTTGAATGAAGTAAATGTTTATTGTTTCTAACCCAATAGCTGATTTCTTTTAGCAATCTTATTTTTAGCTAGCTGATACAACGTATCTGTAAATAGTCAATTTACCATATACTAATGATACGTGTTGCATTAGCTTACTCTACTGAGTTCATAACTTCCCAAATATATACCAGTTTTTTTTTCCTTTTCAAAGTGAATATCCTTTAACCCTATAAAGCCTGGTCTGTTTATGGGCTACGTAATCCTGGGTGGGTTTCTAAGATTCCCCCTGCTTTGTTACTGAACTACTAATGCTATGGCAGTAAAAATTGGCGAAAGTATCGAACATTGATATGCAAATTTTACCCTATTACAAAATTGTTACTGACGACGTCATTTATCTAATCACGTCATCAGTTGTACCCAGATTTGTTACAATTTAGTTCTTTTTATAGTATTCGAAAGTTTTCCAGATCCACTAAAGCTATTAACTTGAAAATTTGCAGGGATATAGGTAATACATATAGGTACTGTGATATAGGTACTGTATATAGGTACTGTCACGTACCTTTTTCTTGCCATGTTTGCTATTAATGAAACAACAACGAAGCAATGTCAAGAATTTTAGCAAAATGTATCAAAAATTATTGCGATAGAAACGACGTAGTTGCCATGCAACTCTAAACACATACATTCGATTGGTTATGTTGTTTGCCCATATTTTTTTGTTACAAACGCTAAAAAATTCAAATTTTGTACCAAGAAAAATCAAATAAATATCATCATTCTATACCACTTGTTCAACAGCTATTGTTTCCATGGCAAAGGGGAGAATAATTTCAAAACAAGTTATGTGAACATTTAATAGTATAAATTTTAGAAAAGTCAACAAATTTCAGAGAAAAATCTTCTTCCTTTCAAACGTTATGCAAAAATGCCCACGGGGAGCCCTGTGAGCCTACAACACACCACCCTTCTAGGCATAAATGAGTTAAGATAACATGATATTGAAGACAGCATGGGTGAATGGTTAAGAAGTTTATTCACAACCGTAAAACTTCAGGTTCAATCGAGTACACCGCAATTGATTTTGAGTTTTGTGAATGAAGTTAGACTAAAATTGTTTGGAAGGCCTTCGGATGGACTGTATTCATATTAATTGTTTCTACTTTTGACACAAGCCAGCAATTACGCAGAGCATTACTGGTACTTTATTTTATCGACCCCGTAAGGATGAAAGGCAAAGTTAACCTCGGCTGGATTTGAACTCAGAATGGCAAGGGTCGTAACTCAATTCATCAAAGCACGGCATCCGACCCTTTATCGACACTGCCAATCCACCATTCATATTAATTGTTTCTACTATTGGCGCAAGGCCAGCAATTATCCAGTACATTACTGGTACTTTATTTTATCGACCCCGTAAGGATGAAAGGCAAAGTTACATATTAATGAGAACTAACGTTATCACACAATATGCACAAAGGAGAAGCCTGTTGATTACGTTAAGTTACACGAGTCTGTGGGATACACTTATCGGTTATTATACTAGAAGGATGTTCACTTGATAGAACAATCATATTATTCACCGTCAAAATCGACCGAGTTCCATGTTTAATCATAATATTCAAGCAAATATCAGTTATGGTAATACCGATTCGTTGTGTTTGAAATCATGGTTTGTACAAATATCAAATTACTAATTAATTTTTTTGTAAGTTTCATTTTAGTGCACTTGTTGCGTGTGTATTTTTTTCTATGGTATAAAGTTCACCATAGGTGACGAATTGGCAGAGTCTTTAGAACGTCAAATAGAATCGTTTGTTTTATTCTGTTAGGCCCTCTGCCGACGAGGTCAGCTTTGCCTTTCATCCATTCAAGGTCGATAAAAAAAGTAGCAATCTTCTACTAGGATCGATTCTTTCTCTATATCTCTTTGTCACTTCGATTCTGTCTCTCTCTCTCTCTCTCTCTATCTATCTATCTCTATCTCTCTCTCTCTCCCTCTCTCTCTCTCTCTCTCTCTCTCTCTCTCTCTCTCTCTCTCTCTCTCTCTCTCTCTCCTTCTCTGTATTCAGAGCTGGAGAATATTATACTCCACAAGGATTTAAAAAGAAACAGCGTAATGTCAATACGATACCCCTACGATTCCGTCAGGAGTTACGGGAACATGCTTGCATAAGAATTTTGCTTAAATTCAATTTATTTTCAAACATAGGAAGAGGTAAACTAGGGTTGGTATCTAGAGTTTATTGCTGATAAGAATCACTTGTCACCACATCAATGTACCAGGTGTTGTGTGCATCTCGGTGTTTCAAATCATTTTGCTCTCTTGTTTATTTAACTATAGTATCTATTTTTACCTTCGAAATATTTGGGTAGTGAATGCCTTCGTCATCAAAATGATCTATAGAATTCTATTGTTTTATATATACCGTTAATAAAATTGCTAGCAAAGATTACTTTCAGTACCTGTTATTACGTTGGGGATTAGGAAAACGGGCTTGCTTTATCGGTTGAGCATTGGACAACATGCTTTGCCGTATATTATTACGAATTTTTACGATCTGAATTCAAATCCCACCAAGATCAATTTTGTTTTTCATCCTTCCTGGGTCAATGAAATAAAGTACCATTTAACAATTGGAGTCGATATAATCCAGTTACCTCTTTTCCCAAATCGATGGCCTTGTGCCAATGTTAAAACATTGTACAGAGGCGATTACCAGAATCAAAACAATTTCAGTTTCATAACCTTTGATAGAAATCCTTTGTTTTGGACGCTCATTAGATGGAAATTACCAATAAAAATGATTTTTATAAGCTATAATGATTTCTGATTTTTGGCACAAGGCCAAACATTTTGGGGCAGAGGAAAATTGATTACATCGTGTTACTGGGGCTTTATTTTATGAACCCCGTATGTAAGGCATTGCTAACCTCGGCAGGATTTGAACGTAAAGCGCCATAACTAAATACTGCAAAGCATTTTGTCCGACGTTCTAACAATTCTGCCAGTCTATTGCTCTTAATAATGGTTTCTGATTTAGACACAAGCCAACAATACTGGGGGGGGGGGGAGTCGTGTAAATCGACCCCGGTGTGTTACTGGTACTTTATTTTATCCACCACGTAAGGATGAAAGGCAAAGCTAACCTCTACGGGATATGAACAGAGAACGTAAAGTGTCATAACTCCATTCCATGAAGCATGAGATATATGGTAATACTCGGTATTATTCTGCGTCATACCAGTCACATCCTTCATGTTTAACAAGCTCTCGTTCTACATTCCGCCCCCTTATTTCTTCAGTTTCCCTTAAATATCTTACTATACTTGATATTCAACTCATCTGTCATGGTGGTTGTATTTATAAGATTTCTTAAGATTGTTACTTAGAAT
This sequence comes from Eledone cirrhosa, assembly GCA_964016885.1. NCBI lineage: Eukaryota > Metazoa > Mollusca > Cephalopoda > Octopoda > Eledonidae > Eledone > Eledone cirrhosa. The sequence goes on from OZ024743.1 coordinate 73,186,448, forward strand.
ACTATATATTCTAACATGTCATCTACTCGCCTCGTTGACATGAAACTAACTCAGATTCTGATACACTTTCCTCTATAACTGAATATATTCAAACAATTTCACTATGCATTAGCCTAAATTATTTTTAGAATATTCCTGGAACATTCCAATCAGAATTGAATTGCTATCAAATACAATCTTACGAATAGATATGCTTCTTTGCAAACGATAAAAGACGTGTACAGTATTATCGCCTAATTAAGTTACTAATTTCATTTTTGCATCCAGAATTACAGATGGAACATCTAATCATATAGTCGTCGTCGTCTTCTTCTTCTTCTTCTTCTTCTTCTTCTTCTTCTTCTTCTTCTTCTTCTTCTTCTTCTTCTTCTTCTTCTTCTTCTTCTTCTTCTTTGCCCACTTATTCCTGAGAAGGTAGTGGAAGCAAAGTCCTCAAAAATTCCACAAATTCCTGTCAGAAGCAAACGTCTCCAACTGATCCAGCTGGATCCCCAAGTGAGACTAGCCAAGCTTATTGATGTTACCAAACAACTTTGCTCAGAGTTTACCCATGGGTCTCCTGCCAGCTGATTTTTCTGTAAAATCTATCCAGCGATTCTTTCTTGCTACACTCTAACCAAAATTCCATAGTATCGGAGCTGTGATCTCAATTCGGAGTAGTAGCGGCTCTACCTGGAGTGACTTCCTGATCTCCGAGCTACACACTTTATCGAGTAGCCTTATTCCAAACACCCTTCGAAGGAACCCAATTTCGGCCGCTTGTATTCGCGATCGAATTCTTTTGATCATTACCCAACATTCATGTCCATAAGTAAGGGTTGCTACAAATACCGAATTAAAGACAGAGAGTTTGGCTTTTACGCCTACCTCCCTTCTTCTCATTACGGAATGCTGAAGCTGGCGAATTACTGCAGCAGCTCCAGGAATTCTTGCACTTAATTCAGCCTCCTGCCTTCCATCATTCGAGAACTTCTCTCCCTGCCTAATTATGTTACTAATTTCATTCTTGCATCTATAATTACAGAAGTAACATAAATTATATAGTCATTTGATAATCTATATATTAATCCATATTCCTTTTGATAACTTAGTGACCTCTCATAAGAGATATCACCAACATATCTTTAAACAGAGAGGCCTTTCTCTGCGACTGCACATACACGAAATAGAATATAACATTTGCTTTGATATATTAATAAAATGACAGCTTCATGTGTTTCTTTACATACATATATATATATATATATATATATATAAATATAAATATATATATATATATATATATATATATATATATATATATATATATATATATATATATATATATATATATATAGAATTTAGTATATCTACTAACATATGCGTACAGATGTACGCTAATGCCAGCAAATACACAGGTTATGTCATAGTACCTAGGTGGTTCAATGCAGGAGGATGCAGAACAATAATATAAAAGACGTAAAATAAGAAAATTTTAAAGAATTTTAAAATATTAACTTACTTACTAAATTTTCACTCCAACTAATTAGTTTCTGCAATGGTATAAAGACAGTTACGTAATAAAACTGTCGAGAATTCATTGCGTCATCAGGGTGTCTATTCTCAGCTAAGTCTCCAGGCAATGCGCGGACACTGGGGACTCATATAAAAATAATAATAATTTGGTAGATGGAACAGCTAGCGGGGACTGGATTCCATGAAAAGCTCGCTGCCTCTGGTCAAATGGCTGATTCTAAAGAATCAATCACGTGACACTGAGGCTAGTCGGTAGGAGTGGGATGGTAAGATAACAGAAGCCTACTATCACACCAATAAATTAGTAGTGGTTTTGGCAGGTTTGCTCAACAAATAAGTAATTTGGAGAAAAATATAGAGAATTTAGTATATCTACTAACATATGCGTACAGATGTACGCTAATGCCAGCAAATACACAGGTTATGTCATAGTACCTAGGTGGTTCAATGCAGGAGGATGCAGAACAATAATATAAAAGACGTAAAATAAGAAAATTTTAAATTTAAAAAAGTTTTCTTAAATTCTTTAAAATTTTCTTATTTTACGTCTTTTATATATATATATATATATATATATATATATATATATATATATATTCGCTGTTACATCACAACTTTATAATTGAAACGGATTTTCTAAAGTTAAGATAAAATAATTTCGACGCATTGAAAGAAATCTATATTTTACTGCTAGGATTTTATTTCATCACTATAGTTTTGAGTCGACTCATGAGTGTGGGTGAAGTTTGTTAGATGGAAATTGATGGATGCCCGTCAGATTGCGTGTAAATGTAATTGAAATGGTTAATCTTTTCATAAATCGTGTCACATTGAATCTTCCAGAGAATTATGTTAAGATTACGCATGGCTATGTAATGTCCCGCCAGATACACGTTAATTTCTTGAGCAAAGAGTTTCGTTGATCGAACAACCGAAAGGTTCATCATCAAAAACGACGGATGTCCATAGATATTAGTAAACATCGGAGAGAACTAATAGAGAGGTCAGTGTAATTCGTGTTATATGTTCAATGGTGTGCCAGTAAAATATAACATGTAAATACAATCGATGAAGGAAAGCTACACAGACAATGTATCATATAACGAGAGTTTGGTATTAAAATATATTACCCGTATACCATTTATCAGAGTATAATTTACTTCTTTGATCATCAGCCATTCTTTCTCTGTTTTGATTGCTAAATAGAATGCAGCCATTAAAAGTCATGATTTAATGTGGCGTAAAATGATTAGCATTTATTTGTATCTGTTTTCTTTTTGTATTCAATTTTTATCGTTTTTAAATATTTGTATTAGTTAAAACTCTACCATTATATCGGTAATTTACAAGCAATATATGTTAATTCTAATTGTATAACTGCTACATAAACATTCTCAAATACATTAGATATTTCTTTCGTAGTGCATTCACCATATCGTCCTTCTGCTCTTCATCTACGAATGTATACAAATGTATACTAATCTCTACGTAGTATAATGATTTCTACTATAGGCACAAGGCCAGCAATTTTGGGGGAGGAGAAAGTCGATTAAATCGACCCCAGTGCATTACTGGTGCTTTATTTTATCGACTCTGAAAGGATGAAAGGCAAAATTACCTCGTCGGGATTTGAACTCAGAACATAAAGCTCCATAAGCTGCAAAGCATGGTGTCTGATTATCTATCGATACAACTGATCCACCGCCCTTATCTCTACGGAGTACTAACCAATTTAGACACAAGTCCAGCAGATTTTAAAAGAAAGAAAATTGATTATACCCGCACCAGTAATTGTTTGGTGCTTATATCATCGACCTAAGATAGATGAAATCAAATTTGAATTCAGTGGGATTAAAAAGCCAGAATAAATACCACAATGTCCTTTTATCCGACTCCCTACCATTTAGTATAATAGAAACTTAAAGTTAGAATAAACTGATAGAAAGATATATAGATAGATTTAGAAATATATTTCAGTAACTATAAAATTAGGTTCATATATTATTCTCTCATAGTATGGGAAGTTGCTATAGTTAAAATAGGTACGAAGGTCTTTTGCGGTTACAACGTGCTGCAAAAACATCCTGTTTTAATTGAATACAACAGAATGATGCTGCGCTTACTGTCATTTCTTTGTATTGCCCTTGGATGAGAATTGTAATCATTTTCCCCCTGTAGTTAGATTAATTCATTTGCTTTCTTTATGGGTTTCAGTTTTTGTGTATCCACTATGTTCGAGCACTAATGCATTTTTTTATATTTAAGACTGACTGATTACCCTTCCGTATGCAACTGGGTTACATCAGCTCATAAACAGAAACAGACATCTTAAACATTCGTAATGTTTGTCATAAACATCCAGAAAAGTAGTCAATATACAATACATACATTCATATGTATACCACTATTATGAGGACCAATACAAAATTGTTAATTTAAGCCTGGCCGGTTACAGCACCGTATGCAAATGCGTTTCATCAGCTCATAAACATAAGCAGAAATCTATTAGATTCTAACTTACTTTAACCTCAACACAAGCAGGGAGATATGTAGTCTTTATAAATACTAATAATTAAGAAATGATGCATTGTCGATTACTTACCCCTGTTTTTGCTGAGGCTGGGTATGTGACGATGATCACAATCTTAAAAATTCATGACGAAAGGCCTTCAAATGTTTTTCATAAAAATCCCGTATATTATTCAATATATAATGCGTATAGTAATGTGTATACCACTATGTAGGAGCACCAATACAACATAAAAATATATTTTACCAGATACTAGTTTGTATCTAATGTTTCCCCTTTTCCGTTGGAAACAACCGTAAAATTGGTGAGAGAAATTATCAATATAATATACACTAAAACAAAACATGGAAGAAACATCTAGGTTGTCCTTTGTTCGGAGAGAAATAGCCGTCATCGCCGTAATTACTCCCACTTTCCTAAAATATCGTAAAACATATTGTAAAATATGTAAAACGTAATACATATTGTAAAACATATTGTAAAACGTAATACATATTGTATTCTCTGTTACTACCAAAAATGCATCATATTACCGTGTGGGCGTGATGTGTGTGTGTATAGGGATGTATGTGTTTGTAAGTGTGTGTATGCGTGCATGCGAGTTTATGTGTGTGAATGCGTATGTGTATATGTGTGTATGATTGAGAGTGTGTGTGTGTTCACATTTGTGTTTGTCTGTTTCATGCCCCGCAAATATGCAGTTTGAGAGAAAAGGGATTAATAATGCAGGTGCTGGATTTATAAAAGTAACCACTGCAGAGAGAATAATGGATTAAATCAAGATAGATGTCTAGCATGGCCGTGGCCTACTAACTAAAATATGCAAAAGAGCAAAAGAAAGTACACACGAGCAAACACAGACACACATACATGCGCACACACACACTCTCACACACACACACATATATATAGAGAGAGGGGGGTATATCTATACCCACTCTATATCTACCCATGTACTGAGTACTCACAAGATTAGTGGTCTCCTAAGTCTCAGCACCACATACTCTCTCTATCTATCCCATAGTATTCCATATTTTTTAAATCGCATGTGTTTGCGATTGTATTCGTTCAGTTATTACTCAATATTCATGACTATGTGAAAGGGTTGGTACGAAAACCGAATTGAAGACCGCGAATTTTGCTTTTAAACCTACCTCTCATCTTCTGGTTACTGATTGTTGGTAGATAAAATTAAGAATAATTAATTATATAATTCTGCTCTGATAAATTGCAGCTATATATTATTCATACTTTCTCTTGACTAGGTCTTGCCTATATTGATATCATTTATTTCTAATTGTTATAACATACCCTCAGATGCTATCGCCTATTTACCTTTCACTCAACTTATCCCTGGTTACGTTAGTTTCTTCATTTTTACTCTCTGTTAATCTCCGTTGTTGTAACTTTAACTCTTATACTATAATTCATTTGCTATAACTTGTTCAAAACACATCAATCAATTTTCTCCTCACTTTCTCTGGATGTATTGTGCTTGTAATGCTTTGTATTAATTTGGTTTTTCCTTCACTTATAATAGATGCAGTAAAGCAGTATGTTTCTCATTATTTCCATGTAGATAAACATGCAAAAACACATACTCACACACACTCGCACACACATAAATATTCAAGCCCATGTCAAACATATACATATACATACATATAAATATAATATATACAGTATATGCATATATATGTATATGTGTGTGTATATATATATATGTATATATATATATACATACATATATATATATATATATATATATATATATGTACACATATATATATATATATATGTATGTATGTATGTATGTATGTATGTATGTATGTATGTATGTATATGTAATTATATACATACATACACACATATATATATATATATATATATATACATATATATATATATATATATATATATATATATATATATATATATATATATATATATGTGTGTGTGTGTGTGTGTGTGTGTGTGTGTGTGTCTGTGTGTCTATGTGTCTGTGTGTCTATGTGTCTGTGTGTCTGTGTGATTAAACTGGTTTCTTTAATGTTTACATAGTATGGAACAAAAGTAATTAGAATTTCTGGTTGTTTATTTCACTAGATCAAAGACATGGAATTTTATTGACAAACCAAGGTGTTTTTCCCAAGCCGATTTCCTGCATTGGAAAAGGTTTGTTGGTCAATGTGCTAAATTTAAATATTTGTTCAAGTTCAATAAAAGTCAAAATAATAAAGAAGAAATAAACTGAAAATATACAAGAGAGTCCAAAACGCTAATGAATTATTCTATAAAGAAATAAACATAGAAACTAATCAAGCTATATTGTTTAACTTCTGCTAGCTTCAAAAATTCTAATAATATTAATTAATCTCTGGTTTCTAAACAAGTCGATAGATATCAAAATATGAGAGTAATTAGTGTTAGAAGTTGACAACATTCGACTGTATCTGCGATGAGGATTAAATTTCTCTTTCAAATTTATTTGATTCTAGTTGTGATGATAAAACTCATCGAAACGAGAAAAGTAGGTTTTCCTTCTGATATATACACAGACATATATATATATATAAATATATATATATATATATATATATATATATATATATATATATATATATATATATATATATATATATATATATATAAGGAGTTGACGGACCCAGCATATTTATCAATGCCATGACCGGTTGTATCTCAGCGTACTCAATAGGTAATGTAGAATACATTCCCAGAGTATACACATAGTTATTCGCTTCAATACAACACACGTAAACGGGTGCCTATAGTAGTTCCTGGACTCGAGTTTCGGCCACACTTAATGCAGCAGTAGGGTGCAATGTACCCTCTGTCTACATATATTATGCAACAATGCATAATCGATGCATTTGGCTTCACCAGCGGGTATCGCCTAATCAATAACCAATCGATCGACAGAATTCAACTCCAGTCCATGCCGGCTATGAATGTTTGTGACAGTAAAGTGATTAGCAACTGAATTCTGTCCCCCGATCGGCCACCGATTTACAAATTTATGTGGTGGCAGGAGATTAGAAAACAAATATTTCCGCTCCCGTCAGAAAACTCAGCCAACGTCTCTCAAACACAAATTAATAAGATAGTGAAAAGTTGGTTATTAGAAAAAGCAGTCCCACATCGCCGTATGGTAGAATGGTAGCATTCGGCTCTAGTCTCCAAGTCTCATGGCGATAGGATAGCGATAGTAACCGTGGTAGTGCCTAGAACCTTTATAGGAGATTAAATGCCAGCATCTATTATACAGCGATGTAGAGTAGCGTGGTGGTTAGCGACAGCCACGTGTGTAAACGAGTCTATTTCATAGCATAAACTATTCAATAAGTGAGTGAGAGAGAAAATTAATAGCAGGAATTAGAGCGCATATCAAAACGAAACACAATAAAACATTTTATATATATATATATATATATATTTCCTTGTATAGTCACTATCCAAGGAAAACTTGAACCGTTAAGGTATCTTTTTCTTGGTTATGTCAAAATTTATAAAACAAGCTTTGTATTTTATCTGATGAAAGCGTACCAAAGTTTTGGTACCCTTGAAATATATATAATAGAATAAATATGGTTATATAAATATAGTTTCCAATTCTGATTCTATTAGGACACCTGAATTTATTCAGGAAGTTAAGCAAAACATTGATGACAATCCAAGAAAATCAATGAGGTCAATTGCAAAAGGTTTTGGTGTGACAGAAAAAACAATCAGAAATGTTGTGCATGAAGACATCAGATACAAATTTTACGTGATGAGGAGAGGTCAATTAATGTCAGAAAAAAAACAAAAGAAAAGCGTTTAATCAGATCTAAAAGACTTTTAAACAATCTCCAAAATCCATCAGAAGATGGAGTGATTTGACTTTTCTCGGATGAGAAAAAAATTTGGACTACAAAACTAACAGAAGAAATGACAGGTGGCTATGTGTAGACCTTCTGAGGCTCAAGAATAATGCACACAAAATGTCATGCAAGTGTCATGGTTTGGGGTGTTGTTAGCAACGAAGGATATGTGATGCCTCCTCACTTTCTTCCACAAGGCCTTAGGGTGAATGCTGCTGCGTATATTGTGGTTCTGGAAAAAGTTAAGTCTTGGATCAACAGTGTATGCAATGGAAGGCCTTATGTCTTTCAACAAGATTCTGCACCATCAAACAAGGCGTAAATGACACAAGAATATATATATATATATATATATATATATATATGTCTCTCTCTCTCTCTCTGTCTACCCATTGCCTTATTAATTCTCTCTCCCCCTTCTCTCTCTCTCTCTCTCTCTTTCTGTCTGTTTCTCTTATTCACTCTTCTATTCATTCACTGTTTATATATCATCATCATCATCATCATCATCATCGTTTAACGTCCATATTCCACGCTTGCATGGGTTTGGACGGGAGCTTTCCCACTTGAGGCAAGAATGGTTGTCTTGCTCGTATAGGACTGTCTGGCTGGTTTTCTACGGCTGGATGCCCTTCCTAACACCAACCACATTTACAGTATGGAACTGGGAGGTTTTTACCGTGTTACCTACACGGCCACATTACAGCGTGGACTGTGTGTTTTTTTTTGTCGTGACACCTACACGACCTCATTTGTTTCGGGCTAGATGTTGTGGTACCAACATAACTTTACATTGAAAGTGGTAGTGTGGATGGGGTGGGGGTATGGGGACGGGGGTGTATTTTGTTAGAGGTGCCTACTGACTGTAGTAGGTTTCACTTTGTACTTAGGTAAGGCGGGTCTTCTCTAGTACTGTGTAGCGCCAAAGATCTCGGTCCAGTGACATTGTCTTGGAGAGGTGTAAGTGTGTGAGGTCGGAATTTATCAAGTCGTCCCAGGTTATTCTGGGTCTGCCTACTCCGTGGCTACCGTCTATTTTTATTGCCCTGCACTTTATTATACAGCTGTCGTCTTTCATGCGCATCACGTGACCATACCAACGTAGTAAACAACATCTTCTCTCGAGTAAACAACATCTGATCCCTCTTATTTCTAATTTTTCCCTTAGTTCGTTTATGCTTTGCCGTTCACGTATATTACTATTACACATCCAGCGGAGAATGCAAGCTTCGTTCCTCTCCAGTCTGCGTATATCCTCTGCACACAATGCCCAGGTCTCACTGCCATGCAACATTGCTGTTCGTATGCAGGCATCATACAGCCTGCCTTTCATTTTTAGGGAGAACCCTTTAGCGGCTAATAGATCTCTGAACTTTTTCCATCCAGTTCTGACTCTAGCTACTGTACATTCAGAGCACCCTCCCCCACTGCTGATTTTGTCACCCAGGTAACGGAAGATGTCCACTATCTCTATAGAACCATCTTTGCAATGGAATGAGCTAGTATTCTTGGGCACTTGCTGCTACGTATTACAGCAGAACACCGGCCACATATAAAATATATGTTCTTAGTTAGCTTACCTGTGATACCACTACATCTTTTATGCACCCATACTTTTCATTTGGGACATAAAATGGAGTTTCTACCTACTCCTTTCCTACACACTGAGCATGACCATTTCCCGGATGGGACCGGCGCCCTATTTTCCTTCCTACAAACTAGAACTTTAGTCTTAGACAGGTTAATTTTAAGGCCTTTTATATATATATATATATATATATATATATATATATATATATATATATATATTAAAATAACAAATTAAAGTTTAAGCAAGGAATCTCTGCTTTCACCCTCAACGGGATCTTCTGAAACTAAAAAAGTCAATCTGTGAACGCAGAAGTAAATATTTCGAAAAACGTTGCAACCGAAGGAAGACAGGAAGACGATACTTTGGTTCGTGGAAACGTTCCCTGGCAAAGAAGGGGAAAAAAACGAAGATAATACGTCGTTATTATTTGGAGCAGTGAAAACAATTACGCGCAAAGACAAAACCACGTTTATGGTATAAATGAAGTCGTAGAGCAATATTCTATGAGGTTGTTCGTGGAGACGTTCTCTGGCAATGAACGGAAAAAACGAAGATAATACGTCATTATGTGGACGTGAGAACAATTACACGCAAGGACAAAACCATGTTTATGGTATAACTGAAGTCGTAGACTAAAATTCTATTTATGAATCCGAATGATTCTCGGCTTCAGAATTAAGAATAATTGTTTCTACTTTTGGCACAAGGCCAGTAATTACCCAGTATATTACTGGTACTTTATTTTATCGACCCCGTAAAGGAATCCGAATGATTCTCGGCTTCAGAGTTAAGAATAATGTAAATAAATTACAGAGGTTATTGAAATCAACAAAAATTAAATATATACATGCACGCATCCATATAAGTACATACAGATGCATACGCGAAAACACCCGCCATGGGTATGCAAATAGAAGCACGTACACAAAAATCACTCACGCGCATACAGAACCCACGTAACGCCTGTACCCGCACACATACGAACGTATAGACCAAATACACAAAAATATATATACAAAAAAATATATATATATGTGTGTGTATCTGTGTGTGTGTGTGTGTGCGTGTATACATATAATTATATAAACGTATATAAATATACACACATAAATGCATATATAACGCGGGCACACATATACCTACATGCAAATACACATATGTTCGTTAAACGTACGTCAACCAAAACACAGAGTACACATATACACACACTCTACATACGTAAGAACCCGCATACTCATACAGACACAAAACTCACGTATACACATAACCATATGCACATGTACCAGTATATATAATATAATATATACCCCTATAACAAATACAAGCAAATATACGTACGAGAAAGTATACGTACCTTCATAAAACATACAGGTAATATATACTTACCTATACAAATAAGTAATGGTATAAACATAACATATACTTAGCTACCACATCAAGACGTAAAATATCCACGTATAGTTCGTACTATCTGTTAGGGTATAATGTGGGGCTGTAATACAAGAAATGTTTGTGCAATTTATGTTTACAAGCCGAAATTGCCTCAGATTTTTTGTTTAAGATGTGGTCGTTGGCGTAGAATATTTCCAGGGCTTCAGCGGCGAAGAGGTCACATGGTCTTTTATTTCCGTTATACGATCTAGCCCTAGCTAGGATCGCCCAGTGTAACTTATATTGGGTGTGGTTGTCTTTTAGACTCCAGATATAAACTGAAAGTGACGTCATATTCCTTCTTAAAGGGTTAAGAAAAGGATGCGTATGCATGTAAAGACGCTGCTTGAATCTATTGGCGGTTAACCATATGTAGGCCCTACGGGACGTGGGTGTTTCAACCTTACATTTGTAGACAATGTTACTAGAGAGGCATTTGTCGGATAGGGGCAGTAAACCCGATTCCTACAATTACAGTTAGTACTAGCTACAGGGTTGCACGTGTTCCTTCGGCTAGGTAATTTAGCTAAATTTGAAGCTGTAATGTTATGTGAAAGGTTAGGAGTCGTAGAGTAAGACATTTTAATGGTATTTCTATTAAAAATGTTACTATATGTATGTGCTGTTGGGAAATGCTTCATAATAAGGGAGGGAAAGATCTTAGCTAAAGGTGTGGCCACCTCCATATTATATGGTGGGTTATACCATATAATGCGTCGGGATCTATTTTTCCTACGTGTATTCTCATACTCTGTATATGCTATCTTATCGACAAATCCACTCCGAGCAAGCGCTTCATGGTAATATGTGGAATGGTCGGTGAAAATATATGCTCGCTTGTAGATAGACGGGAAAGCCTCAAAGAAACGTTTCTCTGAGGCTTTCCCGTCTATCCTACCAGGTTCTTGGTTATGCTGGCAGAATGTTTAGAATGCTTACTTATGTAATTAAGCGTATCATTCGGCTTTCTATACGGGTAGTGCAGGCCATTCGACAAATTGAGGGTAAGGTCGAGGTAATTAACGACCGAGAGGTTGGCATCAACCTGTATGAAGATTTGAATCCATTAAAGAAGGCTGTGAGTTCTTTTCTGAACCTGTCGCAAGCACGTGGGCCGCACTTTGTCATGGTCAAAAGACCGTCATCACGGTGCCAACCATCGCCCACCTTGGGGAATTCTTCCTTGATAGACAAAAGAAGGAAAAGGCCGATAAGATCAGTCACCTCTGCAGAATCGCTGGCGCCCATACTCACGTCGAATGGGGTACTATTAGATATTTTTAATCCAAATAGAGAGAGTCGTCGAAATTAATCACTGACTTACGGTGCTTATATATTTATCCTTATCGAGCCCTCTTTGGACTTTAGTCTTCAAATTTATTATTATTACTATATATATATATATATATATATATACGGCACCTAATACATGAAGGAATTCACTGTAGGAGACTAGCCCTTACCTTTATAGTCATACTTCATCTAAAACCTATTTAATGTAATCTGACTTCGGCTCATGGTTTAAATATTGCCTTACAATAGTTACTGTTAAACCATTATTCCATCAACCTTGTAAACATTAGACTAAGGAAAACTATAAAAATACACAATTGTTATATGTCGGCAGGGAATCACTGATTTATTTGAGATGAAAATGTCTACAGGAATGTATTCCTTGAGGAATTGCTGTCTATAAAAAGAACACGCTGCATCTTTGCTAACTTTAAAAACAACGCACTTCTATGGTTAATGTGTTGTTGTTGTCGTTGTTGATATTTTTCTTGTTGTTATTGCTGGTGCTGGTGCTGGTATTGGTGGTTGTGGTGGTGCTGGTGATGGGGGTTGTTATTGGTGGTGCTGTTGGTGCTGCAGGTGGTGCAGGTGGTGCTGGTATTGGTGGTGCTGGTATTGGTGGTGCTGGTGATGGTGTGCTGCTGCTGCTGGTGATGGTGGTGCTGGAAGTGGTGGCAGTGGTGCTGGTGGGTGATGTGGTGCTGCTGTTGATGTTGTTGTTATTGGTGATTGTGGTGGTGCTGGTCGTGGTGATGGTGTCATTGTTGATGTTGTTGTTAGAGGTGATCGTGGTAGTAGTAGTGAGGGTTTTGTTGGTGGTGGTTGTGGTGGTGGTGGTTATGGTGGTCATGGTGATGGTGCTAGTGGTATTGGTGGTGGTTGTGGTGCTGGTGGTGGTGGTGGTGATGGTATCAATGTTGATGTTGTTAGTGGTCGTTGTGGCGGTAGTGATGGTTGCGTCGGTGGTGGTTGTAGTGATGATGGTGGTGGTAGTGGTGGTGGTGGTGATGGCGGTGTCACTGTTGATGTTGTTAGTGGTCGTTGTGGCGGTAGTGATGGTTGATTTGGTGGTGGTTGTAGTGATGATGATGGTGGTGGTGGTGGTGGTAGTGGTGGTGGTGGTGGTGTCACTGTTGATGTTGTTGTTAGTTGTTGCTGTGGTGGTGATATGGTGACGATGGTGGTGGCGATGCTAGTTGTGGAGTCTCTTGTGGTATTTTTTTTGGCGGTGCAGTTGTTTTTATTGGTGGTGTTAGTGACGATGTTGTTGTTGGTGGTGTTGCTGGTGTTGTTTTAGTTGTTGGTGGTGGTGGTGATGGTGATGGTAGTGGTGTTGCTGCTGAGGTTGCTGGTGGTTATGGTGGTGATGGTAGTGATGTTTCTGTTGTTGTTTTAGTTTTTAGTGATGGTGATGGTGATGGTGGTGGTGTTGTTTATGTTGGAGGTCGTGGTGGTGGTGATGGTGCTGCTTCTGGTGTTGATGTTGTCGTTGCTGTTAGTGGTGGCTTTTCTGTTGTTGTTGTGGTGGTGCTGGTGATGGTGTTGGTGTGTGTGTGTGTGCGTCTGTCTATGTGTATGTGTATACGTATATATATATATATATATATATATTAGAAAATAGAATAGCTTTCACCGTATTTTTGACTAAAGGAATTTTAGCCTGATAATGGGGTTTAGAACCCTCAGGTAAATGGAAAAAGATGAGTATCTTGGTATTATCCATAGACTTGGAGCTTATCGAGAGTCTCCCTCAAGTTTGGACTAAAATTTCGTCAGTGATCGCCACCAGAAATCAATTCAAAAATGGCTAAGAATCATCACGTGGCTAGTGGTCAAAGTAGAATGTTGTGAATGGTGGCCAGGTGGCAGGTAGGCTGGCTGCTAGAAAGCGCAGCCAGATAGTTAATTTCTACGGGCTAAGAGGAAAGACTAGATAATCTTTATCTGATTGTTCCTCGCAGAAAATAATCTGTATCATTTGTCTATTATCTTTTCGTAGTTACATTTTAAACTTATAGCCCCGTTTAAATGATTATTTATCTAGTGATTTCTATGGACTAGAGTGAAGAAAGACTGGATATATTTTAACTAATGATTCTTCAAGCTTGCAATTTTATACACATATATATATATATATATATATATATATATATATATATATATATATATATATATATATATACATTTATAGAGTGTGCGAGATGGATACATAGATATACATACATGAAATTCTATTTGTATATATGAAATACATGAATGACCTGCTGCCTTAATACATAGATTAATATATATGTGTGTGTGACAACTATGTCTTCCCGTAGGAACAAACTACCAACAGCATGTTTTTTTGCTATTAGTTAGCATAAACCATAGGAATCTTCAGAGCTTAATTAAAATCCAAAACGATTAATACAATATCAATATATATAAACAGTCTATCAAAGTTCTTTCATCACACATCTGTGAAATCATCAGTGGTACTATTATGTTCCATCCCGTTGTATTGTAATGTCTACGCCATTTTTATTTTATTTATTTTTTTTATTTATTCTTGTCTTTGTCTCTGTTTGCGTGTGTTTTCTGTTTTGTGTGTGTGTTCTTGTCTGAGTATATGTGTGTTTGTATTCTATCTTTGTTCACTATATATATATATATATATATATATATATATATATATATATATATATATATATATATTCCCTGTTTGATAGTCGCTCAGCAGTATCGCAGGGAATCCATGGATGAAAAACTGCATGCTTATCAGCAAAAAATCATGCATGTTGCCAAGAAGCTCTAGACTGAGAGTAATATAGATAAGGAAAGCAGTCTATCGTGGACCAACAACCGCTATATTGGCTCCCACTTTGAAGGATACGCTTTTGCAATCCAACAACAGGAAATTAACACTAAATACCTGATTCACAAAAGAGATAGGGATGCATGCAAAACACCTAGATTTGATAACAAGTGCAGAGTCTGTAGAATTAACATCGAAGATGTCATCCATGTCATCAACAGCTGTCCAAAGATGTCATTGCGGAACTATCTACCTATGAGGCATGATGTAGTGGCCAAAACACTGTACAATGCAATCCGTAGAAAACATAGCCCCGATAATGATAGCACAGTATAACATATTTTTGTTCCCTGGTTCTATGTCTCATTTCCTGGTTTGTTATATCCCATTATTACAAAGAAAACACTATTATTTAATCCGAAGTTTGGGTTTGGGGTCAGGAGAGTATATATTTATTTTATTACACAAGCTTATCAAAAGCAAACAAGTAAAAACAAATAACACTTATAAAGCAATTTATACACGTCAGAAATGACTGGATTTCCTGGATTTGCAGTTGTAGTCCAGGTCGCATTCCCGCACTAGCCCCCAGATATAGTCTTCCATCATTTTTTCATTGTAGTGGCCCTGGTACCTCCACTCTATCTCTTTCATATCTTGGTGGAATCGTTCGCCCTGTTCTTCTGAGTAGGCGCCCATATCCTTGAATTTTTCCAAGTGAGCGTTCAGCATATGGAGTTTAAGCGACATCCTGCATCCCATGGCGGCAAAAGCCTTTATCAGATCCTGCACCAGTTGCTGGTAGTTTTCAGCTCTGTAGTTGCCCAGGAAGCCCTTAACAACTGCCGTGAAACAGTTCCATGCTTGCCTCTCAATCCTATTGAGCTTATTGGAGAACTCGGTAGACTCAAACACCTTCTTTATCTGAGGTCCAACAAAAATTCCACCTTTGATTTTGGCCTCAGATAACTTGGGGAAGAACTCAAGAAGGTACTTAAAAGCGGCTGATTCTTGGTTGAGAGCCTCCACAAACTGCTTCATCAACCCTAACTTAATGTGCAGTGGCGGCATGAGCACAATCCTGTGATCAACCCGTGGTTCCCACATCACGTTTCGGGTCCCAACTACAAATTCTGTTCACTGCTCCCAGTTCTTTCTTTTGTAGTGGTCAGAGGTGGCTCTGCTGTCACAAAGGCAGAGGAAGCATTGGAATTTGATAAAGCCACCTTGGAGTCCAAGCAGGAAAGCCACCATCTTGAAGTCTCCAAAGATTTCTCAATTGTACTGGTTGTATTGCAGAGCTACCAAGAGGACTTTCACACTGTAGTAATATTCCTTTAGGCAGATTGAATGAGCTAGTGGTATGTCGGGAACTTGTTTCCATTGTGGAGGAGGAAAGCCTTCAAACTTGTGGTGGAGGTGTCTATAAATAGCCGCCACTCCTTGGGCACAAACGGCACCCCAATAACGTCAAACAGTCCAGGCATGTCATGGCAGAAGCAGAGGCCATCCCTAACAGTGTAAAAGCCTGAGAAAGGTTCGTGTCGACTTCTCTGACTTGTCACCTGCACTTCCTCCTTGACCAAGTTCCACTGCTTCATCCTAGAGACGAATAGCTCTGCATTGGACCTTGTCAGACCCATATCCCTGACCAAGTCATTGACTTCTTTTTGGTTTGGGAAGTGAGGAACTTTTTCTGGTACCCCAGTATCAATAAATCACTTTAATCCACTTTTTAACAATTTTATACTCTATTGCACTTTTATAATTTTCTTTAGGTATTACTCTTTATTTTATAATTTTAATTTAACCTGAAACATATAGAAACAATCATTTAACATAAGCAAATTAAATTACATACAACGTAAAATCCAGCATACAAATACTTCTAGTGAATAGCTTAGAATTTTTACAAACCCAATTTTTTAACTGTTTAATAGCACTTTTTTTTATTTATTTGGGACCTAAGCAACACAAAAAAAGTGATTACAAGCCAGGAACAGAGAAAAAAATGTTTTTGTTACACGGTGTAATAAACTCATTAAAAGCTACAGCAATGTGGAAGATATCCATATACATAATATAAAAGTGTACTGCTGGAATGTTCCAGTAAAAGCCCCAATAAAATGCAGGCATAGCAGACCAGATGTTAAAGAAAGTATGCACAGTAGTGGAAGTTAGCTGCTCAGCAGATGCCAATGTAATATCAAAGATTAGCGAAAAAGAGAATATTTATGAAGAACTAATGAGAAATCTGCAGATACTCAACCCTGTTTACATCTTCAGATTTATGCCTGTGATTATTGTGTCACTGGGGTATGTTAGTAACTGCCTCAATACAAATCTTGAGAAGTTGGGCTTCACGGGAACAGAAAGAGCACGACTAGTTAGGAAATTACAAGTACAATCCATTAATGGAACAGTAAAAATATGTAAAACATTCCAAAGATTTTACATCTAATAACTGCATATACACATGTACAGATATAAAGCATATACACATGCACACATACAACTCAAAACACGCATCCACACATACAATAACATCCATATCTACACATGCATGCATGCAGACATGCAGACATATCTACCTAGTTGATGTTGTGTAAATTCCAATTAGAGGCTTGTGTCTATGTTAGAAACCGACTCTCTCTGTATTGGTAAACATTTGTGATATTATAAAACCAGAAGAACATACGTACATACATACATACATACATACATACATACATACATACATACATACATGGTGGCTGCCAACTCGTTTTCGAGTACGGCCACTACTCTATATCCATGTAGGAGAACCCCTACCGATGCGCTGAACGAATGTGACCTTTTAGTCCAGCCAGCGACTTGAAAACTCTGGTACAAACACTACACCTGTGACAATTATTGACACATAGTGCTGGGCCCATGGTACCATGTGAATACAAGTGCAGAGAGATCTCCAGATATAAAGCAATGCCTGTGCCGTGAAGCTTTTATAGTGAGCAAAGGCACTGCACAAAGCCAGTCCCACTCTCTTAACCAAGATGATATTTACCAAAAAGAAGAACAAGTCAACATCATTGGATACCATCAGGGTTGCAGGTGTTATATCAGAATTTTCCTTCTCCTAGAATTCTGCCTTGACAAAGGCTAAGGAGTCATCTCTCCCGGTGATTTTGGATGGCCATTGACTCTTAAGAGCTCCTTTGCCCTTTGACAGGTTTTGATTTTAGTCCTGGAGGATGTCCAAAGTCACCCTCCTCACCAAGAAACCTTGGTGAGGTTGCCAGTTTAGTCGCCAACGACCCGACCATGAGACATGTTGTACTGGGATACATGTTACCAGTAGCACCAACTGGTGACCTGACATAACATACATACATACATACATACATACATACATACATACATACATATATACATACATACATACATACATACATACATACATACATACATACATACATACATACATATATATATATATATATATATTATTGCCCTAAATACTGTTCTATGGAAATATGACCAAACATTCTCATTCAATGTTTTAATTGAATAAAAAAACACAATTAATCATTTTATTGTGATTATTATTGTTTTTTATTGTATGTGATATAAAGCATTCATAAGTAAATATTGTGTATAGTAGACTGTTTAAATCTAATGTAGATATTTCAGAATCTTTGTAAACAAATATTTTGTATTTTGAATGAGAGTGCAGCAGCACATTGTGAGGTATGTATTGCTGTTTTACTTTGTCGTTGTCAGAAGCAATGTCGTTGTGTAGGGACATGTAATAACATGTCTTATCACATTGCAACTTTTATTAGCAGCAACAACATATCAAACAGTAACACCTTCTCTGCGAAGCAGTCTTTTTTGAGCCATCCCAAATTTAAAAGTGGAAGGCTCTTGAATCATTCATTAAATTCCTCTTTACAGCACATATGTTGTACAATTGGAAGAATTCGGCCATAGAATCCAAATGGTATCGTTCACAGGAATAGTCTATAAATTTCATGAAGATTACAGAATATTATGTCCTCTAAAGCCGCAAATACTTTCCAGTTACATATAGCGGCTTCGAATTTCAAGATTAAACCACTTCGGCTGATTAGGCGACTGGTTACCTCTTTCGGTACTTATTTCAATTTGATACACAACAATCCTTAAATACAATATGAAACAATAATAAACGGTTTTCAACATTTAGAAGTGTTGCAACTATTCCAGATATTGATGTCGTATTTTGCAAGAATTGTTCACAAATAAATGCTTTTACTGTTTCCTCCGGAAACATAGATATCTATGATTTATCTGCACGCTTCCTTGTAGAAACCGGCAGCCACCCATCAAATTTCTTGAAATAAAAATTCAGATTTGTTTTAATTACGAAAAGAACATATTTGATAATGTAATCGTATCTGGAAAAAAGAACTGGTTTAAGATTGGTAAGTTTTTCTCAGTAATGTTCTCTCAGGGCTTATAAAACAAGGGCAGCAATATTTTTGTACACAACAATGTACTATGACAGTATAACAAATAATCTGGACTTTTACTGTTTTTTTTCTAATCCAGTGTTAACAATTTCTGAATTAAAAAAATAAATATATTCCTACATTTTATTCAAACTATTTCTAAATATTACAGAATTCCTGAAATAGAAATCGCTTATGAAAAACAGAACAACGCATCCCGTCAATGAAAATAAAACAATGTGACAAAAGATCTTCAGGCAAAAATCAAAATAATCAAACTTCATAATATTTAACTTTACAGTATTTGAATTCCTAGAAATTCCGAAAGGAAAACGAATTACTGTCAAGTTGTGTCTATACTCACGAATAAATATAGACTGATTGTCCATATTAGTTTGAATTTTCTTTGGCAACATACACACGGATTATGTATTTACGTTGGATGATGTCTTAAGGTTTGCTGGTTACTTATAATAATCAATTACCCTTGGGTATAAACAGGAGAATCAATAATTCGATGGCATCGAAATAAAAATACTTTTCCAAGATGTTTTAGATAGAAATAGCGTACAAACAATACCATTCACTTATGTTTGTCATTTTTCATAATTATAATTTCTTTCCTTTTCTATCATTTTTTTGCGTATGATTGTATTCATGTATTTAATTGCACACATAAACACATACACACATACACACATATACATATATGTATGTGTGTGTCTATATATATATATATATTTAAATATGTGTGTGTGTGTGTGTGTATGTGCAAAAATTAAATGGAAACAACAAAGCAAACAACTCAGTACAATCAAGAAATATAATAGTTTTACGCTTGATATAGTAGGAAAAGTGTCATGTCATGAGAAGATATAATAAGAAATAAAAAATGAAATATAATGATAGAGATTGAGAAAAGGAAGGAACGAAAACTTGTGATGGAAAGCCAGCTGCGGCGGCTCCTTCTCGGTATATAGTTGAGGGCGGCGTGTCGGGGGACCCGCATGCGCTCTGGCGGCAAGACAGTGGATGCAGGCCGAACTTGTCAACAACCACACGGCAATGGCATTTATGAGGCTCACATACGCTGTATCGTTAAAACACTTAATATTTCGTCATTTGAAATAGCCAGCATCTTTCTTGAGTATTACACAAAGCTGCCGGAATAAAAAAAAATCCACATATTGGCCTATGCAGTAACTGTTTTGGACACAGGGAAGGGGATCTACTAGCCATCGATTAATAATAGATCAATACTCAGCAAATCCTGGATAAAGGTTCCACTTCCAATACTGGTATCCCATGTGCGGCATTACCTGATAATCGATCAACATATGAGGACAGCAGTGGCAATTCAGAAAATCACATAATATGAGTTGTATACTTGGTTCTGTAACATCGTGCCTCACACCATCTTGATGCTAACTGGAAGAAATCTATTAAGAGAGTACTTCTCTTACAGAATCAGTGGTCTAGAGGCAATATTGAACTAAATAATTAAGGTTATCAACAAAATTTAATATGACCAATAACTCGATCAACCATGAAATTATCTAATAAAAACTTTTAATATTAATTATATATCCCACAAATTAATTAATGTCACCAACAAAACAAATACAACTGAAACCAAACAATCGATAATCGAGTAAGTCAATACACATATGAAAATATATTTTTATATACTCAAACCAGCGCCAGTTTCACCGAAACCTGAACTGATAGTAACAGTTACGTAAATAACTATATATTCCAGCAGTCAGCTGCATCATCAACTTGGAATCGACATATGTATCTTCAGTAGACATTGTCAAGTAAATAACGCAGGGAAAAATAAGACATTTTTTTTAGGTATTCAACATTTTTTCATGTATTCACCAGCTCTGCTTCCGTGTGTCTGCACCACATTGACTACAATTGGCTGTACACTTACTGTGTAGTCAAAAAGAGGCGAGAATTAAGGGAGGTAATTCACTCGCATTTTTGATTTCAGCACTACACTAGAATTAGTACTATGTTAAATATATTAATACATTTACTAAATCATATTACCATGAAGTACGTCTAGCATCCATAGTACTGCAGCATTGTGTCGCATACCATTTTACTCAATATTAACGAGAATAAATCCAGTAACAAAGTGCTTCGATCACAGAATCCTTATACAACCTAGAGGGGCGGCGGCAGCCTTTTAAAATCCACAAATGCCGATCTGTATTTATTATATTAAGTTATTCTATTTTACAAAGTTGTTTATACAAAAACAAAACACTATTAAAAAGAACAAAAAAGGGAAATGAAGGAATAAACAATCAAGCAACAAAATAAAGTGAGATGGAAGGGAGAGACACTACACCTCAGTCTGATCTGTGCTTCGGCTGTGACCCGCGCACAAAATAGCATTACCACGGAGAAAGGCCAGACACACCCGCTGCAATAGCCACCCCATCTCATGAGAGTCCCTTATCAAGCGGGCTCCCATCTTTCCGAGTTTATGGAGGAAATCAGCAGTGCAGGAACCAAACACACAAGAGGTCTCGACAGAGACTGGTACGGAAAGGAAACCGTCGATGTGGCCTTGGCATTTAACTATCTTCCACCCTACTGTAGTGCGGGTAACAGAGCACGGGTTTGTGACCGAAGCGACAGGGTTGGTGGTGGAAAATGAATCGCAGCACGTCGCGTCCTAAATTAGGGATTTGCCTCCTTCGAAAGGGGTTAATCCACGGGACGGTTGCGATCATCAAGTTCGAAGCCATTGGGCCCTAAGTGTGACAGAAAACCGACTGCTTCTAGGTTCCTTATGATGATGTCGCACTAACGCGGCAAGATAACAAAAGCAGACCGAACACATAACAACGGCATTTATATGGCTCACCCATCTATTGGAAGTCAACTATCGGGTCTTATTGCTCCCTCATTATTTTATTTGCTGGATTGGCAGTATCGGTAGAGGGTCTGACGCCATGTTTTGCAGCAATGAGTAACGACCCTTTATAGTCTGAGTTCAAATCCCGCTGAGGTTAACTTTGCCTTTCATCATTACGGGGTCGATAAAATAAAGCACCAGTAATACACTGGGATAATTGGTGGCCTTGCGCCAAAAATAAAAATAATTGTTTTATTTAGTAATATTTTTAAAATATTTTTTTAATTTCTTAATCGAAAATCTCGTTTTACATATGGAAGTGGTTAATGATATTTACTACAACCTAATTTTATGTAAATGAACGTAGCCGTGTGATAAGTGGGGAGCTTACAAACAAATTCGTGGGCTCGATTTTCAGATCATGAGACATTGTATCCTTGAGAAAGTCACTTCATTTGCTGTTGCTTAGCAACACTCATCTAAAAGTATGTATCAAAGATGGACTGGTGTCTCGTCTAGAAAGCTCTCTTTTACTGTCAGTCACTTAACCTCCACGACACTTTTGTAATCTCCGGACTTCGTTCAAGCATTCGGAATGGCCATAAAACAACACTAAATGACAAATCAGGTACTTATATTTTAGGCTTTTTGAGCAGCTGACATTTTTATCACTTAGTGGGAAGGCGAGTTTTCATGGTTATTTTCATTGCCACCTCCAGTGTTGGTGAAAGGGACGAGAAATTATTCCCAAACCAGAGGCATGGCTTGCATGCCTGCAACAAATTATATTCTGTTAATGGTACACAAGGTCCAGGTGATAGTTAAACTGGGTGTCCAATTAATCTAACACCCACATACGTCACGGGGAGATTTGAAAACCAAGTACCGGAACAAATGCCGCAATGCCTCTTATCGGGCGCTCTAACTATTCTATAAAACTACATTCCTAGGCCTAGAATAATACATTATCTATGAATCCAAAAAGGATCAAAAACAAAGTTTATTGTGTCGAGTTTTGATCTCGGAAATTATAATAAATACCGTAGGAAAACTCGTCCAACTTTCCCGCACTCTATCCAGTTCGCAACAGAAACAGAAGTCGTTTAGGTAAACTATATGACGAAGGACTCTTTGAAGTATTTGAATATATTTTATTGTCCAAATTCAGTTCATGTATATATGTCTGTATTTATGCGTCTGATTGATTTTTGTTTCTCTTCTGAATGTTTTTTTTTTATTGTGATGTTTGTTATTGACAGAAGATATAATTCCTTTATTTTATTGCTTGAAATAGTTATCTAAGTTATTTATTCATTTATTATCATCAACTTCCCCGGAGAAAAGCTTCAATACGACGTTTGCTATGCTTTATAATATCTTTCACACAATGTTTAATCTGTATACAATATATCACTTATATTAGTGTGTACAAATATTTATTTATTATAGTTTTACCTACATCTACGTATAATCAAGTAAATACAAAAACGTACTGACGCACAAACATGATGTATATATACAAATATACACACACATAAACACAGGCACACACATACAAATACACAGATGTATATACACATGCACACACACACACACATGAACACAGACGCACACATACAAATACACAGATGTATATACACATATACACACACACATAAGCACAGGCATACGCACATACACATACACAGATGTATATACATACATAAAAACACACAAACACGTAACAATTGATACACTGCCATAAACACACACTCCAACAGAGAAACATACACAGATGTATATATATATAGACACACACACACACCAACAAATACACTGTCACAGATGCCCATACTCACACACACACACCAACAGATACACTGTCACAGATGCACATACACACACACACACCAACAGATACACTGTCACAGATGCACATACACACACACACACCAACAGATACACTGTCACAGATGCACATACACACACACACACCAACAGATACACTGTCACAGATGCACATACACACACACACCAACAGATACACTGTCACATATGCACACACACACACACACGCACACACACACAGAGATACACATACACCAACAGGCAAACACACACATATCTATAAACACATAGACATCAATATGTTCTTCATGAAGGAAGCACTCTCGGGACGGACACAAATGTCATCTTTTTGAATTGCCAAATCAGTGAATCATGAAGCGATGAAAAAAACTGTTTTCAAGACGAGTGGGACACCTGGTGACCGTATCCTGACACTGCTCCACTGCGGAAGTCAAATAATACCAGAACATGTCAAATCTGTCTCTAAACTAAGGTCAATTACAATCATCCACTGAATATCGCCATGATATTTTTTACCAATTCATATCGCGATCGTTCCTTGTATTCGTCTCACAATCGTAAGGTCGAGAGTACGATTCCCGGCGGATCAATGTATCCGTGAGCAAGACACTTTATTTCACGTTGATCCAGTCCACTCAGCTGACAAAAATAAGTTGTACCTGTAGCTCGAATGCCCAGCCTTGTCACGTGTTGTGTCACGTTGAATCTCACTGAGAACTACGTTAAGGGTACGTGTGTCTGTGGTATGCTCAGTCACTAAAACATTAATTTCATAAGCTGGCTGTTTCGTTGATCGAATCAACTGGAACACTCATCATCGTATCCGACAGAGGGCCTCAGTTTGTCAAACTGAATTTAGTACTAATTACTATCCTTCATTATTGCCGATTTAATGGTGTCTAATTTAAATACTATGGCAGTAAACTGGAAGGACAATTACATCGACACCAGTACATGACTGGTACTTAAATTTGTCAAATCGGAAGGATTAATGGCAAAGTTGATATCTACGTGATTTTAATTAAAAATGTAAAGAGCCGGGAATTTACTGAATAGCATTAGGCGCGTCTCTATACAAACCAGCAATCCACCAACATTATTGTGGTTTCTAATTTAGAGACAAGGACAGAAATTTGGGGAAGGGAGGCATATAAATTGACCCCGGTGCGTTACTGGTACTTTTTTATCGACACCGTAAGGATGAAATGTAAAGCTAACCTCGCTGGGATTTGAACTCAGAACGTAAAGTGCCGTAACTCTGTACCTTAAAGAATGTTGTCCGACGCTCTACCGCCATATTGTGTATATAATAAAATTGATTAACAGTAATTTCTGCTTCACACATTAGATATAGTAGCTAGTATTTAACTATACGTATACATGAATGCAACACATATGTGCACTTCTTAAGGCAAATATACACGTATATATGGCTTATTTGCTATTACTTTTTGATTCAATGTAGTGTATAATGTTTACGAAGATTATAACATATCTGAAGGGCGTTAACGTTTGTATTCGTATTGTGAAGATTCATTGAATAACTGTTATCTAATAAGGCTGCTAATGCATCCTTAGATAATTTTATTAAACAACCAAAAAACGGTAATCACATATATTTTGATAATCTAATTGATTGTTAAACATAGAAATAAAAATTTAAACTGACCTTATATTAACTTTAAGCACAGGCTTAGACATCACAGAATTAATCTTGCCTGATATTTTAAAACGACTGCAAAAATATTCTGCGAGACAAGTGTGCTGTTGGCAGAGATTGAGGAGTTAAATTAAATATAGATAAATAATGATATAGTTAATCTAGCTAAGTTGAGCCTGCAATTTCAATGTAGCTTGAATCTGCAAGACGTTTTCTTGGTAACAGATAAAGGTATATGTTGTACTTTTTTAATCACAAACTCGTATGTAAATAGCCGGGGCCAGCACTTGGGACCCCATTTGCTTATAATAGGGAGAGATTGGGAGGGCGAGAGAGATGGAGGTGATAAGTGATAACAGTGGGAGTTCGGCTCCGGTGTTCGGACCTGGTGTCCAACAAATTGTAAAAATCTTTACAAACGCAGTTAAAATAACTACGTCTAATATACTATCTCTGTAGAACATATCTAATATTGTCAACTGACCTTTCGTGTATATTAACGATAAAACTAATCATGGACGCAGCATTATTTAAATGATTAAGACGTTATTTTGTTTTCCATTGTGTGAGAATTAAAGGAATATTGGAAGCTATATATGTGGTTCTTTTATAGTTCATCGGACGACGAGCGTGAAGCAGGCAATTTGAATGTTGTACAGATATTAGTGTCGATTCTTGTTTTGCAAGTAAAGCAAACGTGAATATAAAGTCCACGTGAGGCTTAAATCGCTGGTAGAAACTGTGGAACATTCTACTAGTTGCCCCGATGTTTCTATATGAATACCCGAATATTTGTGAATACCCGAGTGAATACCCGAGTATTTGTGTTCGGATAAATGGTGCTAAATCGAAACTATTCAAAGTGGGAGTCTGACTCTGCCAAGGGTGTGTACTGTGATCTCTTCTGTTCATGTTTTTCTTGAACAGGATTGACATGCGCAGTAGGGTTGGAAGTGGTATCACAACCAGAGGTGTAGAATTAGCCGGCCGGATTAATGATCGTATACCACCTTATAAAGTTTAATACATTTTGTCTATATTTGTAGATGAGACTATTGAACTGGGATGCTGCTTTTCCCTTTTCTCTTGTTTCATTCTTGCCATTCATTGATTTCTAATAATTCTCACGCTGATATCGGTAGCTTAGTATCTTTATAGAATTTTCATCTTTTAAGTAACGGTCAAGCTGAGACCAGCGGCCAGGATTTTTCTAATAATACGAGGCAAAATGCAAGCTAATTCTAGCGACCACACTTAGGCTTCTACATTATCAGCAACCTTATACTAACGGCCGGGAAAATAGTATCTCTGTTCTTTCTACACAGTCCAGACAAATATACAACATACACACAAAAAGAGCTGAAAGCACCATTAATAATCCCAAACACCGAACAATGCCAAGGTGTACTTATTCAGTGCGAAATGCTCAATTATCTTCATTAATTGGATTGGCAGTATGGGTAGAGTGTCGGACGCCATGCTTTGACACATAGAGTTACGGCCCTTGCCATTCTGAGTTAAAATCCCGCTGAGGTTAACTTTGCCTTTCATCCTTACGGGGTCGATAAAATAAAGTAACCAGTAATACACTGATATAATTGCTGGCCTTGTGCCAAAAGTAGAAACAATTAATCTCCAATGTAGACACACATGGAGCAACAACTCGGATCTTCAGCTTATTATATATATATGTATGTGTGTGTGTGTGTGTGTGTGTTTGTACATATGCTGCAAAACTGACTTCGCCTCTTTTAAATCCATTTACACTCACCACGCTACAGCCGTGACACTGGAGTACAACTCAAACGAAACGGACCTTGTAACAGCATCGATTGCTTCGAACGGCGTGCTGCCTGTAACTGTATGTATGTATGTATGTATGTCAAGAGAGTGGGACTGGCTTTGTGCAGTGCCTTTGCTCACTATAAAAGCTTCACGGCACAGGCATTGCTTTAGAAGATCTCTCTGCACTTGTCGTCACATGGTATCAAGGTCCCAGTACTATGTGTCAATGATTGTCACAAGTGTAGTGTTTGTACCAGAGTTTTCAAGTCGCTGGCTGGAATAAAATGTCACACTCGTTCAGCGCATCGGTAGGGTTCTCCTACATGGATATAAAGTAGTGGCTGTACTCGAAAACGAGTTGGCAGCCACCATGTATGTATGTATGTATGTATGTATGTATTTATGTATGTATGTCGGGTCATACTTGAGTGTTACTGGTAACATGCATCCCAGTACAACCTGTCTCATGGTCGGATCGTCGGCGACTAAACGGGCGACCCTACCAAGTTTACTTGGTGAGGAGGGTATTTGGACACCCTGCAGGACAAAAAACAAAACCTGACAAAGGGCGGAAGAACTCATAAGAGTCAACGGCCATCCAAAAGTGTGTAAAGATGTATATACACATGTACGTATATGTATATGTGTATATACTTGGGTGCATGTGTATGTATATGCGCGGAGACATAGAAATAGTCGGGCTGGACACCCGATCGCGCGGTTAAACCAATAGGAGTGAATGACCCCTAGCCTTTGTCAGAGCCTTCTTCTAGGAAAACGCAACTCAGGAAACTGGGATAACTCCGATATAAAACCTGCGGATCAGTAGTTACCGATGATGTTGATCCTTTCTTCTTTTCGGGTTATAGCCACTGTCGCTTAGAGAGTGAGATTGGTTCAATGCACAGTCGTTCCTCACATTAAAAAATATCTTCACGCACAGGCATTGCACGATAGAATTAATTAATAATTATTAATAACGGTATATCGTGCAATGGCCATACTCGATAACGAGGGGCAGCCATCATGTATGTATGTATGTATGTATGTATGTATGTATGTATGTATGTATGTATGTATGTATGTTCTTCTGGTTTTATAATTTCACAAATTTTTTGCCAATAGAGAGAGAGTTGGTTTCTAACATAGACGCAAGACTCTCTCATTGTAATTTCCACAACATCAACTAGGTAGATATGTATGCATGTCTGTATGCATGCATGCGGAGGTATGGATGTTATTGTATGTGTGGATGTGGATGTTTTGAGTTGTATGTGTGCATGTTTATATGCTTACTATCTGTACATGTGTGAAAGTGTGTATGCTTAGTATCTGTACGTGCAGTTATTAGATGTGGAAAATGTTGGGAATGTTTTACATAATTTTACTGTTCCATTAATGGATTGTACTTGGAATTTCCTAACTAGCTGTGTTCTTTCTGTTCCTGTGAAGCCCAGCTTTTCAAGATTTGTATTGTGGCAGTTGCTAACATATCCCAGTGCCCCAACAATCACAGGCATAAATCTGAAGGTATAATCAGGGTGAAGTATCTGCAGATTTCTCATCAGTTCTGCATAAATATTCTCTATGTATGTATAGTTGTTGTTTTCTTAAGGCCCGATCGCTGGTGATTATTCGCTAGGCTAAAGAGCCACATCCGATCGCAGCACTGTTAATTGTTATTGTGCGCATGTGTGTGCGTGTGTGTGGGTATATATATATATAGATATGTATATGTGTGTGTGTGTATATATATATATATATATATTTTTCATTATTATCATTATTATCATTTTTATTATTATTGCCCATATTATGTTTTTTTCTTTTTTCGTGCAATGGCCATACTCGATAACGAGAGGGCAGCCATCTTATATGTATGTATGTAATCTTATATAGAAATGACCTCTACAAGACTAGAACAGTTTTATTAGTATCAAATCCTCAGGAAATCATCCGCTAATCCATATGGATATGTTGGGTCCACTGGTCAGCTCTAGTATTCAAAATGAAATGGATTTTTAAGTCCCGCCCGTTGCTTCACTGCGTGTGATTCGAGCAGATCATATGAAGCCATCACTCAACTTATTAGGAGCATTTAATTAGAGCGCTTCTTTTTATGTGATTCACAATTAGTGCGCCTCTTTTTATCTGATTCACAATTACTGTGCTGTTTTTTTTATCTGCTTCACAATTAGTGCGCTTTTTTTATCTGCTTCACAACCGACAGATCAAAATGTGATCCGCACATCCCTGTTCTGTTAACCCCATACTCTAATTAAATTTTCCTAATATGTTGAGCGCTTTTCTGAAGCAATAAACAGGCGATGGCTTCATATGAACTTAAAAATCCACTTCATTTTGAGTACCAGAGCTGACCAGAAGACCCAACTCATTCCTATAGACTAGCGGAACACTCAGGATAACAACTTACCCTGACCTCGGACAACATTTTGCGGAATTTAACCAGCGGCTATCGAGGGAATACGAACATCTATGAGGAGCGCCTCTCCCCCTCACCTGATGCACACACACACAGACACACACACCCTTTCTCTCTCTCTCTCTCTCGCAGCAAGAACAACAAGTTCTTGGTAATCCATGGGAATGGTCAACAATTAGTCTGTGACAAAGTTCACATGAGAATTCAATAAACATAATCACTGCGCCAAGTGAAGAACCTAACATTTAAAACTCATGATCTCTGTTTTAGAGAAAAAAACTGTGATGTCGCTTAGGTTATAGAGAAAGAAACACTTCTTTCTCTTTTTCATTGTACGACGAAGAGCAACAAATGAGATCGTTAGATTTTTCATTTCTCCTGGCAACTGAACTCATCCAAATATTCTATAAAAGCGCAATAACCAAGTTTATTCATAAATAGTTACGGAATAATGGCGACGAATTGGCACAGTTTTTAAACCGTCGGATTCGTTCCGTCTCTCTGCTTTCTGAGTTCACGTCCCGCCAAGGTCAACTTTACTTTTCATTCTTTCGAGATCGATAAAAGTGTACCAGTCTAGTACTGGGGTCGATTCTTCCCTCTTTATAACTCTCACACTTCCATTAAAGTTCCAGTCTAGTACTGGGGTCGATTATTCCTCTATAGTTATTTCTTAATCCATTTTCTCACTCTCACTATCCTTCTCTGGAAGAAATCTGCGGTATTCAGACCTGGAGAGGATTGAGCTCCGCCAGGTTTTAAAATACCCAAGCGACGGCGTATGTCAATACGGCACCACTACGGCTTCTTCGGGAGTTACAGGACCATGCCATGGCAGGTACAAAAGACGGGTACAGTTTAATACTTGTCTCAGTTAAGTTCGCTGCTGATTTATCATGTTACAATGCTTTCAATTCAATCTAACCATGATGACTGAAAAAATTAGGGCAACTCATATATCTGTTAAAGGAAAATTGGATATGTATCAATTGTTTCTTCTCGTGGAACCTTGAATCATTCCCAGATCTTCACTGATACGGGTGGCCAGTATACCCACATAGCTGGGCCCTACTAATTTACTATAAACATTTTCAAACGACTCATCTTTCCAAAAATCTATAC
Source organism: Eledone cirrhosa (assembly GCA_964016885.1). Lineage (NCBI taxonomy): Eukaryota > Metazoa > Mollusca > Cephalopoda > Octopoda > Eledonidae > Eledone > Eledone cirrhosa. The sequence continues at coordinate 73,217,685 of OZ024743.1, forward strand.
CAACCAAACCCCTTATATTTGTCACTCGATCTACCTAATAGAAAGATAAACAAAAGAAAAGCAAATAATACAGTGAACGATATACGCTAAACGTGTCTTTAGAGCATTTCATTTCTCTGCTTAACATCTGTTACAATGAATCACGAACCAGATGTTGTGTCGTTGCTCTTATCAAATACCTCATATCTAGAATTGTCCAATTGGGAGCCCACACTGAAATTAGATCCGTTGACATTTATTATTGTATTGTGTTTATTTTTTATATTATTTCTTATTGAACCAACAAGCTGCGGCCAGTCCTATTTAGTGTTCGATTATCCTGTTACAGTTGCCTACCATTGCACACAATATGTCAATGGGTCCTATAATATTCTCTATTATTACAATGAACCTAGGTGTTATTGAATAAACTTTATATTTCCCGAACACTGATAAATAATACATCGTGTGTGTAATGTACGTGTGTATATGTGTGTGTGTTTGAGTATGTATATGTGTGTATGCGTATGTATATGTGCTTGTGTGTGTGAATGTGCATGTATATTTGCGTGTGTGTGTGTATGTGTGTGGGGGTTTGTGTGTATATGCGTGTGTATATGTGTGTGTGTTTGTAAGTGTGTGTATATGTGTGTATGTGTGTATGTAAGTGTGTATGTGAATGTATGTGTGTGTATGTGTATGTATATGTGCTTGTGCGTGTGTATATGTGTGTGTATGTGTATGTATATTTGAGTGTGTGTGTTTATGTGCGTATATGTGTGTGTTTGTCTGTGTATGCTTGTGTGTTTGTATGTGTGTGTGTGTGTGTTTATGTGTGTATGGGTGTATGTGTGGGTGTATATGTGTGTGAGTGTGTATGTATGTGTATGTATGTATGTGTGTATGTGTATGTGTATATGTGTGAGTGTGTATGTGTGAATGTGTATGTGTGTGTGTGTGTATAAGTATGTGTGTATGAGCGTGTGTGAGATTATATATATATATGTATGTGTGTGAATGAATGAATGTTCCTCCTTGGTTTCGACTGTACCCGTTTCTCGATCAAAGGAGCACCTTCCTCATAGAATTATTCCACAAACACCTTTCCCCTTAATGTAATTCTCAGGGAGATTCAGCAAGACGGTGTGTGTAAGAAGGCTGGACCTTTCAATTGCAGGCACATTCCATCCGTTGGGCTGCCAAACAGTTTCATTCACAAGCACCTTTCCCCTTAATGTAATTCTCAGGGAGATTCAGCAAGACAGTGTGTGTAAGAAGGCTGGACCTTTCAATTGCAGGCACATTCCATCCGTTGGGCTGCCAAACAGTTTCATTCACAAGCACCTTTCCCCTTAATGTAATTCTCAGGGAGATTCAGCAAGACAGTGTGTGTAAGAAGGCTGGACCTTTCAATTGCAGGCACATTCCATCCGTTGGGCTGCCAAACAGTTTCATTCACAAGCACCTTTCCCCTTAATGTAATTCTCAGGGAGATTCAGCAAGACAGTGTGTGTAAGAAGGCTGGACCTTTCAATTGCAGGCACATTCCATCGGTTGGGCTGCCAAACAATTTCATTCACAAGCCATGGGCGGTCCTGAAACTCTGATAAATGACATTTGCCTAAGAACCGACGCAGATCAATCCTGAGACGTAATATTTTTGTTCGGCCATGTTGTTCGGTAGTTACTTCAAAACAATCATTTTGTTTATTGATACAAAATTTAAATCTTTATATTCAAAATTTATTCTAACTAAATTTGATTGCCGAAACGGCTTTACTAAGTCTTGTGAAAAATAAATTTTGTTAATAAAGATAAATAAAAATACTTTTACACTCGATGTAATTCTCTCCCTTGCATCAAACACAGAAAATATCGAGAAACATGCAGCTAATCAGATGCTAACAATGGCACATATATCACCTAAGAGACCAGCTATATAGTCCGGTTGACGTTTGTCGCATATTATTCTTATGTAGCAAATGAATTAGAATGGTTGTTGCACATTGAGTGAATGATTGGCTGTCTGGTTGAAAGAGAGGCTAAATGATGGAGAGAAATGTGTAGGAAGTGAAGGTAATAGATAACAATAAAGGTCAACTGATAGATTACGGAAGGATGAAGTAGAATGAGTTGGAATATAGGAGGTAGTGAAGAAATGATGAAGTTAGAGAAAATGACCTTTCATCAGCCACCGGGGAATTTTGTAGCGCCAAAGCAATTATTTAGAGTTGCAAACTATTAGCATGCATTTCCATATGTCAACCCACATACAAATGCACACACAAACGTGTGTGTGTATCTCTCTACATTGTACATACATGCATACACACATACACTCACACACACATGTATGTATATACATATATATGTATATACGTATATATATATATACATATATATATATGTATATATATATATGTATATATATATATATATATATATATATATATATATATATATATATATATATATATATATATATATATATATATATATACATACATATATATATATATATGGATGTTGACGTAAATTAATACATATTTATTGCGTGCTTTATTTATTGCGATTCATTATAAATATGCGTTTATATACATATATACACATATTCATATATATATATATATATATATATATATATATATATATATATATATATATATATATATATATATATATATATGTATATATATATATATATGTGTATGTATATATGTGTGTGTATTTGTGTGTGTGCGTGTGTGTGTGTGTGTGTGTGTGTGTTTGTATGTGTGTGTGTGTGTGTGTGTGTGTGTGTGTGTGTGTGTGTGTGTGTGTGTGTGTGTGTGTGTGTGTGTGTGTGTGTGTGTGTGTGTGTTGATAGAAGAAATGTATCACAACGAAACATTATCTTTATTGATCTAATAATATATTTGTATTGATTTTGTTCCTCCAGAACCTGAATTTACAGAGGCGGGATTAGATTGAATGGTTGAACTGTTGTTTTTCTTCAATTCATTAGGAGAATATATGAAGAGAATTTGGGACTACACCGATGGAAAATAATTCAAGGACACATTTGTGGGAACTCGCCATTATCATTCCATCTATTCATTGCCTAAGGCAATATTTTTTATTGCTTTGGTTCCACATGAAAGAGCTATCACCATAGCCTCTCACAATCTCTCCAACACTAATTGAGAACTAAAATGTTAATGGTTCTTTTGAACAGGTGCAACTTTCGCAAGAAAATCTTGTCCAGGGGAAATATAGCTATTGGGCATAGCGTAGAGATGTACGTGAAGCAGCCCCAAATGGGGATGATTCTTCACAAGAAGACAACTTTCAAAACGATCAGGGTTGAGAGGTGGAAAATTAGACAAAGATGGTAGATAGTGGAGTTGGTAGTGAATGCGCTTTGTCTAGTGGTTAGAGCGTCGGGCTTATAATCGTGGGGTGGTGACTTCGATTCTCAGACCGGGCTTTTCGTTGTCTTCTTGAGTAAGACACTTTATTTCACATTTCTCCAGTTCACTCAGTTGTAGAAATGAGTTGGGACGTCACTAGTGCCAAGTTGTATCGGCCATTTTGCCTTTCTCTTGGACAACATCGGTAGCGTGGAGTGGGAGACTGCTGGTCTTCCACAGACAACCTTGCCCGGACATATGCCTCGGAGGGGAATTTTCTAAGTGCAATTTCCATCGTCATTCATGATCGAAGGGGGTCTTAGTGATAATAGTGATCTATTTAGGGGATTTCTGAACTATGAAGTTTCGTTTTGTGAAGACTGTTGAGTGTCTTGTCTTAGATAACTGTCACCACACGTCTAGATGCCTCTGGATATCGAGCCTGAATCAAAGTACTACCAGAGATAATTATACAACTGATGGAGTGCTAACAGTAGACTAGAAGAGACATGGAGAGGTTGGTAGTTGTAGTAAGAAAACAGTGAGATAACCAAATAACTCCTGATACCGTGGTAGTATGATAGAGGGTTGTTTAGGTAATGAAAATGAGAGCAATAGTGTTGGGAGTGAGTGTACATCTGGGAGTGTACATCTGGAGGTATTTGTAGCAACCCTTACTTATGGACATGAATGTTGGAGAAGAAGAAGAAGAAGAAGAAAAAGAAGAAGAAGAAGAAGAAGAAGAAGAAGAAGAAGAAGAAGAAGAAGAAGAAGAAGAAGAAGAAGAAGAAGAAGAAGAAGAAGAAGAAGAAGAAGAAGAAGAAGAAGAAGAAGAAGAAGAAGAAGAAGAAGAAGAAGAAGAAGAAGAAGAAGAAGAAGAAGAAGAAGAAGAAGAAGAAGAAGAAGATTAGCTATACCGCACATTCTATACTGATACCAATGGCGTCAGTATAGAATGCGCGGTAGAGCTAAGAAGTGTTCTGTACATTAGAACAACTGAGAATAATAACATTAGAAATGGTTTAAGTGAGATAGATGTCTCCGTTGGACGATGAGATATGATTGAAGGGTTCCTGGTAAATGAGGGCTGTTTCTAAATACTATTGTAAACCATAGCAAATGGACTATGTGAAGTTACAGATCCTTTGGCCGTCTAAAACATCTGACTGATGAATTGACAAGTCAGTCAATCATATTGGTGGCTTTCCCACAGCCTCGATGGACAGGATGGAGAAGGCGTTTCCTCGGAGGACGGCAAGGGAGACGCGCTGGAAAAGCCATTCCAACTCGAGGGGCTCACATCTATGGCTGGCCAGGTTTTAAAAGAAGCTGAAAAAGTAAATGTTCTTAGAAGAGTGGTGAAGGATACTTTCATGGTGAATAACTGGGTATGTTTGTAAATTATATCTAGGGAGAGAAGTGAGGGGCTGGGAGATTGTTGAGAGTTTCAGAGCACCGATGCTTATTTTAACTGATAAAATATCGTTCATTATCTAGGGCGGTAGATTGGCAGAATCAGTAGAGCGTCGGACAACAAGTTTAGCGGTATAGAGTTGCGGCTCTTTACGTTCTGAGTTCAAATCCGACCGAGGTTAGCTTTGCCTTTTATTCTTACGGGGTCTATAAAATAAATACCAGTAATTCACTATGGTCGTTTTAATCGACTTGCTTTTTCCTCCAAATTTTCTGACCTTGTGTCTAAATCAGAAACCATTAGTAATCATTAACAAGGACGGTAAATTAGCATAATTGATAGAGCATCGGAGAACATGCTTCGTAGCATCGAGTTACGTCCCTTTACGTTCTGAGTACAAATCCTGTCGAGATCAGCTTTGCCTTTCATCCTTACGAGGTCGATAAAATAAAGTAACAGTAATGTACTGGGTTGATTTACTCGACTTTCCCCTTGCTGGCCTTGTGCCTATAGTAGAAACAATTATTAATCCTTTAGCATTTAAACCGACCATATCCGGCCAGAATTCTCTCACCTCTTTTTGTTCAAACTGGCCATATCTGGCCACTCATACCAGCATTCAGATATTGTTCTGAAAATAAATAATATCAAAATCACGTAGATTCGATATTATATGAGATAATTATGTGAGATAAAGCCTTTACTACAAAAATACAATAGTATATATAGAGTAATGTAAATGCTAAAGGGTTCTCGAAAACGAGACCCAATCTTAATGAAGCATGTATATGATTCAACACGAGCTAAGGATAAAATATCATCGTATGGATGTACTAGTTAATCGATAATATAATGGTTTCTGATTTAGGCACAAGGTCAAATATTTGGGGCGCGGGGGTCGATTAAAACGACCCCAGTGCTGGTACTTTATTTTATCGACCTTGTAAGGATAAAAGTCAAATCTAACCTCGGCGAGATTTGAATTCAGAGCGTAAAAGACCGTAACTCTATGCCGCTTAGCATATTGTCCGACGCTCTACTGATCCTGCCAATCCACCGCCATAATCGATTATATAATAGATGTGACTTAGTACTAGGATCTTCTTGCCAATTTCTAATTGAAATAATCTATTAATCAAATGCTATTGAGGAAAGCATGAACCTCATTCAATCCCATTCTATTTCCTTACATTGATTATCTGATGAATAAATTATGATAACATATTGGAACATATCCATGTTATATGACACTTAACCAAGATAAACTCTTATCTTTTAATTCTAATTAACATTTATGTTAGATTAGCTTCTGTACCAAATGAATATTTAATTACGAGATTGCCTAATGATATATGTTTATAATTGTTTGCCATCTAATCAGTAAACAATATGAACGGAACATTGAAAAAAGGATGACTGCGTTGCTACTATAACCTATATCAAACATACTATACTCTGGTCTGTATCTCATCACTTAGCAATAAACAGTTCAATCCTCACAAGTAAGTAGTACAGCCTGTAATTGTTGACATTGTAAGAAGCAGTAGTAGTACTTTAATATTGAAGCATATTTTATTCAATCTTCAACCACAAATACGTATTACATGTATTTACGCTTGCACCATTGAAAAAAATTCATTTAAATGAATTCCTACTTTCACTTTTATCACCACGTTTCAGGAATCATATGAAAATTAATGTTTTATGATAGAAATGTTAAGTAATTTAATTAAAATATATATCAAGGGATATATATTTTAATTACAATATATATTAGGGAGTTTCTAAAGTTGATTAAATTTCTCACAAGTTCAGATTTTCCAATAAATATATTTAACATGTAAACAGGGAAAAATATTTACGAACTAACACATGTAATTCAATTTTCCTATAAAATGCGGTGTTCTTCAAATTAACCTTTCTCTTTCCTGCTTTACGTTATCAAAGGAAATTAGACAAAGATGGTCATATTTTTGTGTTCATGTTTTTGATCCAGAACTGTACCTTAGTCCTTTTCTTGGTCTACCATTCATATAAGTTATATACAAACGGAATTTTTTCTCCTTCTTTTCAATCATTATTCCTGTTTCATGCGTTTCTATTATCAGAATTTCCAGAAGAATGTTATTCAGATTATACATTTTGGCCAAACTTTCCAATTGATAGGAACACAAATTACGATTTTTTTCCTTTAGAACACTTATACGTGTATTCTTTCATTCAGTCATATTTTTCGTTGATTTATTCATGCACTGAAATATTAATCAACATCCATGCTACATGTGAGTGCATACATATACATACCAGGAATATGTGTGTGGAGGGTTGGGGTTTTTTTGGTTGGGGGGTTGGGTGTGCGTGTCTGTGTGCGTGTCTGTGTGCGTGCGTGTGTGATTACTGATTTTTTTTTATGTATGGATTGTGTTTGTTTATTTCTCTCCATGCAGTGAGTATATTTGTGTGTTGTGGGGACACAGAAATGCTCGTGTAAGTGTGAGTCTGTTCTTCGTTTTATGTGGGCGGTGTGAGGGTGTGTGCTTTATGGTGTGTTTTCTATACAGGCATGTGAACTTGAATGTGTAAGTGTGAATGTGTGTGATTTTATATGTGGTTGTATATGTATTTATTGTACATATAGAAACGATATTTTCGTTTGTGAGTCCGAAAGGGCATGACCCCCGGCAATACAGAGGCCAGAGTAGATGTCAAATAGGTAAGCTAATATAGGGTCGACTATTTTAATGGCGTCTCCTCATCTGTTACATGTGATAGGGGGACTGTATTGATAAAGTAGCCCTGTCCTTTTACATTTATCAAATATCAAACATTATGCAGAGTACGTGGTACTAATTAATGTGGTAGCCACCAGGGTGACTGAGGGCAATGTGGCCTCATGACGTTCGTTCTCATATTACCAGTATTGTTGGATGGTCTTAATTTTAATTTTATAGATTTTATTGATTTTATTGAAATGTTGACTTTCTCTGGATTAGATTTAGTACTTGGTTATTAGTTTCCAGTGTCTGTTGATTAAACATGTAGTATTTGGCGGATGTTTTGCCTGGATGGGTATTGATTGGTTGGGGGTTACCTTATCATCTTGATGATTGAGGGGAGTTGAGAAAAAATTATATATATATATATATATATATATATATATATATATATCCGGTTGTGGAACCAACCAACCGGAAATTTATAATAAATTAAAGTGAAAGTAACTGGTGCGTGTGTTTCTTATTGGCAACATGACCCCCCCCCCCCCAAAGTATAATAATATCGGTTTCAACACACGTTTTCAGATAAGGAATCTTGCTAAACAAATTCAGAAACGAAATATATATATATATATATATATCATGTACTTTACATGTAAAAGTATATTCACATAACAAATATAAACCATACGGATTTAGTAGAGAATCAAATTGAAATGGCATCAACATGTTTATATCTGGTCTGGTATAAATGAAATAAATGAAATATATATATTTCCATCTGTTCTGGTTCTTTCGGGTTAATATTTCACATCTGCCATGGGTCTATTACCATCCTTACAGATGCCTAGCAGTAAGTCTGTGTTAATATATGGGTGTGTAAGTATGTGTGTGTCTATGTGCGTGTGTGTGCGTGAGTGTGTGGGTGTGAGTGAGTGTGTGTTTGAGTGTGTGAGCGCTTGTAAGTGGATATATAATTTCATCTATCTACCATTTTGTCTAACTATGTACTTAGAAATATGTCTGCTTCACATCAGAAACTTAACGTGATGGGGCAATAAAGGGAGACGCTTACTGATTGCTCCTTCTTTAAAACACTCTTTTAAAAAGAAGAAGGATTTGATGTTTAATATAATCACTGATATGCCTAAACAAAAGACGTGATCGTCGCGGCTGGAACATCTTCATTGTAGATCTTCTTGATCTGGACTGACGTCGGTCTTATGGTACGATAGAAAAATCTGTAGAATGTTGGACAAAATGTTTGGAGTTTTATATGTTGCGAAGAAAATTCAAACTATGAGGTCGACTGTACGTTTTATCCTTCAGGGGTCGATAAAATAAAGTTCCAGTGAATTACATGGCATATCTTAGACGGAAATTGAATTATTGCATGAGAGAAATCAACAATAACGATCAATACATTCAAATGTATACATACAAACACACATGCGCAGCATTCAGTTGGATGTAATCATACACACGAACACACAGACACACATTTATCAAATACGTACTACACCAGCGGACGAGTTAGAATGCCTTACATTAGATTACTTGTTAGAAATAACAGCCAAATCTTACTCAAACAACACCCTAATTTGTTCTCCTGAATTATGTAATACATAATACTATATATTATTAAAATCTCGCCGAGGTTAATTTTACCTTTCATCTTTACCGGGTCGATAAAATAAAGTACCATAATGTACTGGGTAATTGGTGGCCTTGTGTCAAAAGTAGAAACAATTATTAAAAGGAACATGATAGAAGAGAATTGGTAGTATTAGTAGGACGTCAGATAACTATTTTTTCGTCATGTAATTACGGTTTTTTCCTCTCTAAGTTCAAATCCCACCGAGGTTAACTTTGCCTTTCATCCTTATGGATTCGATAAAATAAAGTACCTGTAACGCATTGAGGTACATTTGATCGATTTTGACCGTCCCTTGTTGTCTTACTATCAAATGTAGAAACAATTATTAAAAAGAACATGTAATAGTCATGACTGCAATAGCTGTGATGAACAAAGGCCAGAAATTCTGTTTGACCATGACCCAGTTAGGTCTAACCAACAACTACGACAACACAAATACAAGGCGTACACACATTCAAGACAAACATAATATATCGATAAACAAGTAAACAACCTTTATTCTCCCATTACAGACACGCCACAAACACACATGTGCGATAGTTGACATAAAGACAGACACTGGACGCCACAGAGACACCAACGTGTTCAAGTAAAACATTTAAATAAACATATGTAGCAATCATACAAACGTCTACGTGGTGACAAAAGCAGGATGTAAAAGCCGAATCTCGCTCAAATCATGAATTGCTCTGTCAAATACGAAAAGAATTTGTTAGTAAATGTAGTTCAAATATATACACACACATGCAGGGTGTACAGAAATATATATATATATATATATACATATATTTATATATATTTATATATATATATATATATGCATATATATATATATATATATATATATATATATATATATATATATATATACGTCTGTATACATATATGTATGTATGTATACATACATACTTATATATATATATATATATATATTTATATATATATATGTATACAGACGTATATATATATATATAAGTATGTATGTATACATACATACATATATGTATACAGACGTACAGTAATATGCATATTTATACATACAAGCACACATATATATATGCACGTATCGGTTTACCGAACATTTATTATAATGGTGGTTTATTTGTAAACAAACAAACAGCCCGAAATACGCCGTTTCATTCTATTCCATTTATCGTTATCGGTGCGCCCGGCCGACTAAACTCACTCGATATGCAAATTAGGCTGCTCAGCCGTTAATATGCATAAGGAAAGTATATACTTTCAGACGTTCAACCATATGGCAGGAAGGTATACGATGCTGACGATAGCTAATAAGCTTGAAACTAGTACATCGTTCCTGTGTCAGTGTTAAACAAAAAGGTCACGTGGTTGCCTAAACACTGTACGGCATAATTCGGGCTGTTAGTTTGTTTACAAACAAACCGAGCATTATAATAAAAGTTCGGTAAACCGATACGTGCATATATATATGTGTGCATGTATGTATAAAGATACATACTACTGTACGTCTGTATACATATATGTATGTACGTATGCATATGTACATATATATTATATATATATATATATATAAATATATATATATATATATATATATATATATATATATATATATATATATATATATATATATATATATATATATATATATATATTTATATATATATATATATATATATATATATATATATATATATAAATTTATATATATATATATATATGAATATATTATGGGTAAGC
>OZ024743.1:73233562-73238562 GCA_964016885.1 Eledone cirrhosa
AACGAATAATACGTCATTAACAGGAGCGGTGAAAAACAATTACGCGCAAAGACAGAACCACGTTTATGGTATAAAAGAGGTCGTAGACTAATGTTCTCTTAGGTGGTGCATAGAGACGTTCTCTGGCAATGAACGAAAAAACGAAGATAATACGTCATATGTGCAGCGTAGAGAACAATTACACGCAAAGACAAAACCACGTAAATGGTATAGCAGAAGTTGTAGACTAAAATTCTAACTAGGAGACCAAATGAATCTCCGCTACAGGGTTAAGAACAAAGTAAATAAATACAATACAGAAGTAATAGAAACAAATAAATACATACACGCAAACAGATACGTACATACACAAGCATCAGCAAAACCTTACCATAGGTATACAAAACCACGCACATATAAATATGTGTGTGTATGTATGCTTGTGTACAAATAAATAAATAATTATATAAACGTATATAAGTAAATAAATACGTATATAACCAGCGCACACGCATACCTTCAAATAAATACACGAATGTTCGGAGACGTAAGTCACCTAAAACAAGAAGTACACATATACACACACCCACCATACGTACGAACCTACATACTCACGCAGACGCAAAACTCCCGTATACACATAGCCAAACCCTAAATGCCAGAATATGTAAAAATTATACGCCATAACAGTCAAATATACATACGAGAAGGTATACATACCTTCACAAAACATACGGGTAATATATACTTACCTATGCAAATAAGTAAAGGAATAAACAAAACATATACTTAGCTCCCACATCAAGACGTAAAATATCCACGTATAGATCGTGCTAACCGTTAGGGTATAACGTGGGGCTGTAATACAGGAAAGTTTTGTGCAATTTATGTTTACAAGCCGAAATTGCCTCAGATTTGTTGTTTAAGATGTGGTCTGTGGCGTAGAGTATTTCCAGGGCCTCAGCGGCGCAGAGGTCACATGGTCTTTTATTTCCGTTATACGATCTAGCCCTAGCTAGGATCTCCCAGTGTAACTTATATTGGGTGTGGTTGTCTTTTAGACTCCAGATATAAGCTGAAAGTGACGTCATATTCCTTCTTAGAGGGTAACGAAAAGAATGGGTATGCATGTAAAGACGCTGCTTGAAACTATTGGCGGTTAACCATATGTAGGCCCTACGGGACGTGGGTGTTACAACCTTACATTTGTAGACAATGTTACTAGAGAGGCATTTCCCGGATAGGGGGCAATCAGCCCGATTCCTACAATTACAGTTAGTACTAACTACAGGGTTGCACGTGTTCCTACGGCTAGGTAGTTTAGCTAAATTTGAAGCTGTGATGTTATGTGCAAGGTTAGGAGTCGTAGAGTAAGAAATTTTAATAGTATTTCTATTAAAAATTTTACTATACTTATGTGTAGGGGGAAAATGCTTCGTAATAAGGGAAAGAAAGATCTTAGCTAATGGTGTGGCCACCTCCATATTATATGGTGGGTTAAACCAACAAATGCGACGGGATCTATTTCTTCTAGGTCTATTTTCGTACTCTGTATATGCTACCGTATCGACAAATCCACTTCGAGCAAGAGCTTCATTGTAATAAGTGGAATGGTCGTTGAAAATGCGCTCGTTGGTGGAAAGACGGGAAAGTCTCAACGAAACGTTTTTTACCAGGTTCTTGGTTATGCTGGCAGGATGGTTGGAATGCTTACTTATGTAATTAAGCGTATCATTCGGCTTTCTATACGGGTAATACAACCCATTCAATAAATTGAGGGTAACGTCGAGGTAATTAACGACCGAGAGATTGGCCTCAACCTGTATAGAGAGGTTGAAGCCTTTAAAGAAGGCTGTGAGTTCTTTTCTGAACCTGTCGCAAGCACGAGGTCCGCACTTAGTCATGGTCAAAAGACCATCGTCACGGTACAAACCACCGCCCGCGTTGGGGAATTCGTCCTTGATAGAGAAAAGAAGGAAAAGGCCAATAAGATCAGTAACCTCCGCAGAGTCACTGGCGCCCATACTCACGTCGAATGGGGTACTATTGGATTTTTTAATCCAAATAGAGTCGTCGAAATTAATCACCGACTTTCGGGCATTAAGGATGACAATTAAGTCTACAACTTCTGCTATACCATTTACGTGGTTTTGTCTTTGCGTGCTATTGTTCTCCACGCTCCACATATGACTTATTATCTTCGTTTTTTCGTTCATTGCCAGAGAACGTCTCTATGCACCACCTAAGAGAACATTAGTCTACGACCTCTTTTATACCATAAACGTGGTTCTGTCTTTGCGCGTAATTGTTTTTCACCGCTCCTATTAATGACGTATTATTCGTTTTTTTCCGTTCTTTGCCAGCGAACGTTACCACGAACCAAAGTATCGTCTTCCTGTCTTCCTCCGGTTGCAACGTTTTTTGAAATATCCAGTTCTGCGTTTACAGATTGACTTTGTTAGTTTCAGAAGATCCCGTTAAGGGTGGAAGCAGCGATTCTTTGCTTAAACTTTAATCTGTTATTTTAATAAATATATATATATATATTAGAAAGTGAGGTGTTTTTTACAAAATGAAAAATAACCGAGGTGTCCTACACGAGTGAAAGTATAAAGAAAAAGAGATGAAATCGAAAATGCAACTGGAGTTGCATTTTCGATTTCATCTCTTTTTCTTTATATATATATATATATATAATATAATATAAGATCAAAAGATGGTTAAAAGAGATCAAAGTGTTTTATTATGCGCATTTCAAAAACAAATATCATGATGGGATAATATCTGCGTTCTCATCAGATAAAATAGGGAGACATGATATGAAGCTTAAAAAACACTTGTGAATAGTCAAGTTTTAAATCAACATATGTTGATTTAAAACATCACTGATCACAAGTGTTTTTTAAGCTTCATATCATGTCTTCCTATTTTATCTGATGAGAACGCAGATATCTTCCCATCATGATATTTGTTTTTGAAATGCGCATAATAAAATACTTTGAACTCTTTTAACCATCTTTTCATCTTATATTATTTATACGCCAGTCCTACAAACTGTAGAGTGCTACTTATCCGATATTTGCATTGCTTTATTGTGCTACAATAATACTCACCTCCTACATATATATATATATAGTAATAATAATAAATTAAAAGACTAAAATCCAAAGAGGGCTCGATAAGGATAAATATATATCAAATATATAAGAACCGTAGAGCAAATATTTATTAAAATAACAGATTAAAGTTTAATGTATGAATGTATATATATATATATATATATATATATATATATACATGAATGTATGTGTGTGTGTATATATATATATATATATATATATATATATATGTATGTAGATCTGTATGTATGTATGTGCGTATATATGTATGTATATATATATATGTATATATATATATAGGAAAACAGTCAAGACCCCGACGGCTGAGATCCGGCTGTTTCGACAGCTAGATCCATCCGTTATGGTCCACCTGGTATCTTACCACACTCACTTTGTTATATATGTATATATATATATGTATGTACGTATATATATATATATATATATATATGTATATATATATATATATATATATATATATATATATATATATATATATATATATATATATATATATATATATATATGTATATATATATATATATATATACATTTATGTACATATCTATGTATGTAATGCATGATATGTATATATGTATGTATATATATATATATATATATATATATATATATATATATATATATATATATATGTATATATGTGTGTATATATACATATATATATATATAGAACTATATATATATATATATGTGTGCATTTACGTATGTATGTAAGTGGGGGCGGTGCGGGTCTGTGTTTACACTTGCGTCTGTTTATGTTTATGACTCGTAACATAGCGGCTCGATAAACAGAGATCGATAAAATATGTACAACGGGTGAAAACTTAGTCGTGGATATGATTGATTACATCTTTCTGGTACCCCAGTCTGCTGTCTAATGACTGAATGCAATAAAAGAAACATAGATAATTCTCACGCACACAGTCACACACACAGACACACACACACAGGCACAGGCGAGTCTACACCCACACAGACACACACAGTCACACACACACACACAGAGACAGGCGAATACACACACAGACACAGACACAAGTGGATACACACACACACGCATACAGACACAGGCGGATACACATCCACACAGACACAAGTGGATATACACACACACACACACACACACACACACACATACAGACACAGGTGGATACACACACACATACAGAAACATACTCAGACACGCAGTCACTCACACACACACACACACACACACACAGAGAGACACACACGCACACACACACACACATAGACACACATATACATACAAAGAGACACACACACACACGTGCACACACACACAACCATACAAACACACACGCAGACACACTCACACAGAAGCACACACAGACTCACACACACACGTGGACACACAGAACCACTCAGAGACTCACACACACAAATACATACACAGATACACGCACACAGATACACTCAAACAGACATAAACACAAACATACAAACACACACACACCCATACACACACGCACAAACACACACACACACACACACACAGATCCACTTTTGCATCGTATCACACACGCAAACAAGTTCACACAAATATATTTTCGCAAACACACGTACACATTAAAGTAATACTTTCATTCTCTCTCTCTCTACTTCCTCATCCACTTCTTTTCTCTCTCTCTCACACACACACACTCTCCTTTTCTCTCTCACTCGTTCTCCCCCCCCCCCTCTCTCTCTAGATAACATCGCGCAAATAATTATTCTATCGTTTACACGGTCACACACCAACACACATACGCACACAGACCATAAGTCAAAAACAACATACACATTAATATTCAAACAAAAAGAAAAGCTACTCAACACACACTAATGAAGACAATTAGTACATACACACATATATACCAACAC
>OZ024743.1:73243562-73261062 GCA_964016885.1 Eledone cirrhosa
ATTTTATGTGATGAAAGCGCACCATAATTTGCTTTGGTGCCCTTGAAATATGTATAATGAAATAAATATGCTTTTATAAACATAGTTTCCATTTATTAATATATTGTATTTTTACTCCAAAAATTTGTTGAGTGCTTTATATCAGTTATAAAAAATATTTGCTTGTTGTATCCCAACAAATTAAATATAACTTCTACATATATATATATATATATATATATATATATATATATATATATATATATATATATATATATATAAGACACACACATACATATATATATATAGAGAGAGAGAAAGAGAGAGAGTTCCACAACAAATTATAGACCATATTCCAGGACACGTGTTTCAGCGGGGATGATGGAAAGTTACTGGTTTTGGATTAAAGAAAATACAGGAGGATCACTTATTTATGATTTTATTCAACATATGCCCAGATTCACACACTGATTGCAGCTGTCCTACCTCCCCTGTAAAGGTAACAGCTCAATACTCTTAAGTCTTGATATATATATATATATATATATATATATATATATATATATATATATATGAGAAAGTGAGGTTTTTTTACAAAATGAAAATAAACGAGATGTCCTACACGACTGAAAGTATAAGGAAAAGAGATGAAATCAAAAATGCAGCCGGAGTCTTTTTAAGAATATTTATTTGGTTCCTTTACCGGTTTCGCAGTTCTTGTGCTTTTCAAAAGTAGAATTGAGATGGAGGGTTTCTGGTTCGTCTCACATCTGGTTGGTATTCGAATGTTACTTCTGTTTTATATGGTGGCTAGGTTTTTAGAAAAGTAATTTGGTTGGTTGATGACTGTCATGTGAATAAGTATAATAAATTTCGCGCCAGTTCGCGTTACAAAATTCTTATTATATTTGCCTTAAAAAAAAGGGTGGGTGGGGGGCTGAGATAGTTTTTTCATATAAGAATTCACTCATATCCAGTCCGAAAAACGTTACACACTATATATATACGCACACTATATGTACATATAAACACACACACACACACATTCAAATATAGCGTCATAATGTCGTAATGCAGACAGCCAGAAATACAGACAAATACTATGAGGGCGCAACGTTATATCTATGTATATATCTAAAAAGAAAGACTAAGAATTATAGAGAGAGATCGTTAAATCGCCTAATTCGGTCCCTAGGGTATTGAGAATTTGAAATATTCTTTGCTCACAACACTCACAGGACCATAAGTATTACATGTGTAAAGTTTCAAAACAATCGGTTGGGTGGTTCTCGAGTTTTAGGGAGACAGACAGACAGACAGGCTTTCCTGTTTTAGATATATAGATATTTCAAGGGTACCAAAATGTTGGTACGCACCCATCAGAGAAAATACAAAAGCTGGTTTACAGATAGTGACATATTCAAACTAGAACTTATATATATATATATACGGGATAACAGGTTATCGTTATGGCAGTCCACTTAGATGTAGTCCAGTTGGAGTAGTTTTTGTAGTCGATAGTATTAACGTGTGGCTTAGTTTGACTCAACAAGACGTTTCCATAGTGATGCTGCGAGTTCGCGGTGATTTTTAAGTAGTTAATACTTGGAGTAATAATAATTCAAGAAAGAAGATTGACAT
Source organism: Eledone cirrhosa (assembly GCA_964016885.1). Classification (NCBI taxonomy): domain Eukaryota; kingdom Metazoa; phylum Mollusca; class Cephalopoda; order Octopoda; family Eledonidae; genus Eledone; species Eledone cirrhosa. Next base: position 73,245,183 of record OZ024743.1, read on the forward strand.
GGTTCGCTATACAATAGGGTTTTATTCACATTGCTGCCAATTGTGTCTTTGATCTGGCAGGTCTAGAGTTCGCTATACGCCTGATTTTGCGCCAATCGATCTCCAATACTTTGTTTATAACCAGTCTGTTTCATCTGAGCGGCGCAAAATCAGGCGTATAGCGAACCTGCCAGATCAAAGAAACAATTGTCAGCAATGTGAATAAAGCCCTTATTGTATAGCGAACCCATGTCAATCTTCTTTCTTGAATTATATAATATATATATATATATATATATATATATATATATATATATATATAAGAAAATTTCGCTATACATGGCTGAATACAATAAAGGTAATCTGAGTTTTTCGAATATTAATAATAACATTCGATTCGTTTGCAATTATGCAAACAAGCTTCAATTTTATAGCCATGTCAGTAAAATGAACACTTCATTCTTGCTCTTGTGTTGGCATGCGAACAGAACTGCAGACACTAATGTTTCTGGGTATCACCCTTGATCAGTACAACTCACTGTTCACCTGCCAAACTGTCAAAGCTAGTGAAAATATATGCTATTTTCAAAAATACAGAGTGACTGGTTGGCCTGATTTGCATATTAGCAGACTGGCTGATCAGTCAGATCTGCATATTAGCAGATCCACTGATCAGCCAGATTTGCATATCAATCTATTGACATGGATATAAAATTGAGGCTTGTTTGCATAACTGAAAACGAATCGAATGTTATTATTAATATTCGAAAAACTCAGATTACATTTATATATATATCGAGTGGCATATATATTTGTGAACATTTGAATATTATTTATGAAACATTCAAGAGAGACGCATTCAAGAACTCGTGAGATTCAATTTAATATCAATTGAAGTGAAAACAGATGTTTCTTATTCTAATTAGTAGTCTCACTCTCATTATGTGTGTGGTCGCTCGCGCCTGTCATAGTTTGTGTGGGTAGTAGTAACAGCAGCAGCAGCAGCAGTAGTAGTAGTAGTAGTAGTAGTAGAATTAGTTGTTGTTGTTGGAATTTTTATACCGAAAATTGTCCACTACGAAAACAAGATAACATAAAATTTATTAGTATAGCTGAAAAAGTTTGATGTCTTTTACGTAGCTCCTTCATCGCAAAACGATGGTAGAAAAAGGGATTAAAACGGAAAATAGCGAAAGAAATTGGTGAAAAACAATTGTTTGAAACGACGCGTTTTCTAAAATCAGCTCTTTGTTAATATTAACCGGAAGTAAAAATTTAGTGGGGGAAATTATTTCTAGTGTAACAGAATCGAATGAGAAGACGGGGCGATAAGTTAGTTTGGAGTATACAAGTGTTTGTGTATCAATGTTTATACATGGGCAATGTATAAACTTGTAAGTGTGGTTATATTGTTTGTTTGTGTGTCATGTAAAATTGTGTATGTGAATGTTACATCTGATTTTTCAGTTGCTTACTCTGCGTGTTTGTGATTGTAGATATATTAACGTCGAAAGGTTAATAAAGTTACATAATATTCATTAAGTGAAGGCGCATGGCTTAATGGTTAGAGCATTGGGCTTGTAATCGTAAGGTTGTGAGTTCAATTCTCGGACCGGGTGATGTGTTGTTTCCTTGAGCAAGACACTTGCACGTTGCTCCAGTTTACTCGGCTGTATAAATGAGATGATAGGACAGGGGTCCCTATCATTAAATCACCCAAAACACCTCCAAGGAGATATACCTTGGAGGAGGCCAGCTAAACCTGCATAGGTGTGAGCTGTTACACACACACATATAGGTGTGAGCTGTCACACACACATTAAGTGATGAGTTTAATCCTACTGCGATAGATCTATGCCGTGTGAGTGAAATGGTGTAGACGTAAACTGCTTAACGTACGTGGAATTGACTGTACCTGAATTATAAAGGCTAATCATGTGTCGCGGAGTCTCCCTGAATATTATATTAAGGGTACGCGTGTCTGTGATATGGCCAGCAACTTCTACGTTAATTTTATGAGCAGGCTGGATCTCTCGTCGTCGAACTGACCGAGGTCCATTACTTTTAGAGTATAGTAGAATATATATCGGAAGGTTTTCATTATAATATGTATGTGTTTGTGTGTTTGTGTGTGCTTATTAAAACTGTTATTTCTACTTCAGTTTATGTTAATAAAAATATAATTTATCGTTCCCGATGTTACATGCACATGTGTTAATACTGAAAACAAGATTACTTTAATATTTACGTTGACATTCACATTCTCACTTCATTCCAACACACTTCAATACTAAGTGAGCCTACGTGAAGATTTATAGGAGCTTACGGCAGACTTTTGGGAGCCTAAGGGATGACTTCTGGGAGATTACGGGAAGATTCTGGTGGTCCTTCTTCACAACATTTTAAAAACGAACTTTTGTTGTACACTCAGGTACTAATGATTTCTGGATGACAGATGTTTGCTAGTCAGATGTCTCTGTATGAAAGCCTGTCACAAACATCGTTTAAGTGTTTAACGGTAGTTGTAATTCGTGGTTCTGTTTAACCTCACCAGTTAAACCTTTTCTATAATTAAGTGGAGTTTACTCTAATAGGGACATTGAAGCAAGCACTCCAGACTAAGGATAGATTCCTACCTGTTTACCAGTAAACGAGTTCCTCAAATCGTTTATTGTCACATTCCTACTATTTTCATCTCTACTTTATTGTTCTTTGTTTCTACATTTCTGCCTGCATTTGCGACCGACAGATAGTATTAGCAATTGGAAAGACCGATGGAAACATTGTTTCCTCAGTCCGATTTGACGAGCTCCACCCCACTCGAATGAGGTCTGGTATCTTGTCAATCGTATATATTGTTTCTACATTACTTGCTATGTTTGTTTTTGTTCTTCATCTCTTCAAATACATTCTGGTCATACCATCCCCGTTTTCTTTTATTTTCTGACATGTGTAAGTAAAAATTATACAATATGTTCTCCCATATTTTAAATGATAGTGCGTGATGCACTAGCCGGTCAATGCTATTGTATTGCTTTATGTAATTGTTGTTGTTATCGCTATTATTTCGTTATTGAATAAATTCTGTTGATGTTATTGTTGATATTGGTATATTTACTGTCATTGCTGTGGTTATTATGGTTGCTGTTTAGTTTTTCGTTCATGTTTGTATTAGAGTGGGTTATGATGTTGTTGTTTTTGCTGTTCTTGCTATTGTTGGGATCAATTCATTGTAATTTTATTATCACACCTTTGCAGCTGTTGCTGTTGATATTGTTGTTACTGTTGTCGCTCTTCCTTTTCAGCTCCTTATACTTCGTCATCATCATGAACATCATCCTGTTCATCTCTTTCTCTTCCTCATGTTCTTCTTGATGTTGTTGTTGCTGCTGCTGTTAAAGTGACGAACACAATAGTCAAGTTAAGAATACCTTACATTTCAATAGTGATATATAAAAGTAAAATGGTTGACATTTTTATGGAGCCGCCATTACGTGAACTACATTCAGCCATTTATCTTCAGTTACTGTCAGTACTCAGTCTATCTGTCTTCCTACCTTTACACTGTCTATCTCAGCTCATACCTACCTCTCTGACAATATATTCCTGACTTCCTTCACTCTGACTATCTGCCTGTCTCTGTGTCTCTTTCTGAATGTACATCTTTTGACTGGATTGAGACGCCACGGAGCCTACGGGAAGACATCTGGGAGCCTACGGGAAGACTTTTGGGAGCTTATGGAAAGACTTCTGGGAGCCTACGGGAAGACTTCTGGAAGCCTACGGGAAGACTTCTGGGAGCTTGGGGGAAGACTTCTAGGAGCCTACAGGGGACATCTGGGAACTTATGGGAAGACCTCTGGAAGCCTACGGGGAACACTTCTAGGGGCCAACGAGAAGACCTCTAAGGGCCTACGGGAAGACTTCTCGTGGCCTACGCGAAGACTACTGTGAGCCTACGTGAAGCTTTATAGGAGCTTACGGGAATACTTCAGGGGGCCTACGGGAAGACCTCTGGGAGCCTGCAGGAAGACTCTTGGACAGTCACTCGATCTTTGAGAAATAACCACCAAATATCCCACTAATCGTTTCCTATCCACTTACAAAATTGAAAGACACATTCACAGGATATTATAGTTCAAGTTAATCTAAATCTGAATAGAAATAAAAAGATAATATAGTGAGAGGGCACCTGGGGCTAAACAACAATTTCAGCGAAGGTATCAATAATTTTCTTTTACTCCTATCTCACTCACTTTCTCATTTACCGAATAACACGCTCCGAGTGGTTAATCACTTCAAACTAAAGATTTCTAAGTGATTAATCAATCTTAGGAATTAAGTTCAAATACCAGAAACAGCAGCAGTAGTAGCAATAGTAGTGGTGGTGGTTGTGGTAGTAGTGGTGGTGGTGGTGGCGGTGGTGGTTGTGGTGGTTTTGGTATTGGTGGTATTGTAATGTTGATGGTATTGAAGTGGTGGCGTTGGTGGTGGTATAGTAGTAGTAATAGTAGTGATTTGCTCCCTGGATATTATATGTTTGTTTCTTTCTTCATCATTTTTCTCTCTCTTAGTCGAAGGCTGAAGGGCTGTAACCAACACTCTTTTCTGGGTATCAGAGACCTCTGAGAGGAGATCAGGAAGTTACTTATATATTGGGGATTATACCCGGATGCTTGCAATGTGTTGGACTTTGGAACATGTTGCGGGTGTTAAACTGAGTGACTCATTAAATCTACCACCCAACAACAGCAGTTATCCTTCCAACAGGCTTTGCGCAGTCTTCGATTACCAAATATCGCTCACAAGACTTTCATTGAACCAAAAACATGATAGCAGAAACTATCCTACCGCTCAGTGATATCGAAGCCGAATATATCTTGTTGTTATGGGAACGTCTTAACGGTTGAACTACTTCCTAGATTTTAACAGATCCGCGTCCTTCAAAACTTGTATCTACATTCAAAACCAATTAATTGCCGTGTTTGTTGCTCTATTGTATGTCCCTTCGATAAGACGTCCCCGGTTTTACAAGGATATTTTGAGAAAAAAAAGAATTTTAGTACATTTCTTCAAAAATAATTTCGCTATGTTATCTAAAAACCTTTATATAAATTCGACATTATTTTGCTTATATAAATTGTATTGTATAACTGTATTGGTAATACTAATAGTAATATAAATGTTTTTTATCAAAGATTGTCTTCACCCTCGGCTTCCCATCGGTGATAAATTGTATTGTATTAATGTATTAGTAATACTAATAGTAATACAAGCTAAACCGTTTTTAACCATGAGAATCTATTTTTTCGGACATTGTGTATCTAGGACAATATTTTCCAGCTGGTAGCTATTATTTTTAGCATGTGGAGCGATTAGGTAGGTGCTCATTAATTGTCTTATTGAGGCAATATTTTTTTAAAAAACCACCAACTCTTCATCTCAAAATCCATGTGAAAAGCACGAATGTCTCAGAATTTCTAATATATATGATACTTTCCAAAAATTGTGAAATGCTTCAGAAAACATCCACATGGTTTGCTACCCTAATCTGCGCAGGCGCATTGTATGTGAATCTGTGAGCTTATGTGTGTGTTATATCTGTTTGTTCTTTTAGAATTTTCGCCATACTTAAATGCTTAATGTCTGATTTGTGGGTAGTGGTGGTAGTGGTGGGGTTCAATGTCAGCTTGAATTAATTTACACTTCCATTCTTCTCATTCTTTTATTGATTCTCTCTCTCTTTCTCTCTCTCTTCCTCTCTCTCTCCCTCTATCTCTATATATCTATATATCTATCTATCACTTTTTTTCTCTCTCTGTTTCCCTCTCTATCTCTCACTCTTACTCTCTTTTTCTATATCTCCCCCCTCTCACTATCCCTGACTCTTACTCGCTTTTTCTCTCTCTATCTCTCACTCTCTCTCTCTTTAGTTCTCTTCTTTCTCTCTCTCTCTCTCTCTCTCTCTCTCTCTCTCTCTAAATATATATATATATATATATATATATATATATATATATGTATATATATATATATATCTGAGTATCTCTCTCTTTTTTTTCCTCTCTCTGTTTCCCTCTCTATTTCTCACTCTTTCTCTCTCTCTCGCTCTCATCTCTCTCTCTCTCTCCCTCTCTCTCTCGCTCTCTCTCTCTCTCTCTCTCTCTCTCTCTCTCTCTCTCTCTCTCTCTCTCTCTCTCTCTCTCTCTCTCTCTCTCTCTCTCTCTCTCTCTCTCTCTCTCTCTCTCTCTTTCTATCCCTCTATCTTTACATATGTTCCTCTATTTGTCCCATTTGCCTTTCTTTCCTGTTTAATTCTTTGTTCCATAAAGTCTGTATATATTTCTTTTCTATTACTTCTTTTTTTCTTTTCTATTACTTCTTTTTTCTTTACTTTTACTTCCTCCATCCCACAGTTCATTCTCTAACTTTCCGTTAAGCTAATTCCTTCTCAATTCATTACAATATCCTTTCATGACTCCCCTAGTCTCTCCCTCCTTCTCACTCCCTCTAATCTATTTATCTCATCCTATATCCTTCCTCATTTCTCAACTCTTCACTCTTTATTTTCAATCAGATTTTTCCTCCATTTTCTACTTTATTTAATTTTTTGTCATTTGTTCCTTCACGTTTGATTCTTTTCACTAGTTTCTCAACAATTTTTAATGCTTCGTCTTCCTAAATCCTTCTCCATTCAGTGTTTTTCCTCATTGTTTTACTTTTAATTCCTTCTTCTCATTTATAATTTACATTTATTTTCCTCATTCCCTCCTTCATTGCTGTTCATTCTATGGATTTCTTTCAAAACATTCTCTTCTTTGGAACCGAAATTTCTCATCGTATCGTTTTACGATCTTCATTACCTTCCATATCCTTCTATCTGTCTCTCTTTCTCGATAGCTTTCGAACTATTAGTCACAATATATCCCTCTTTCCATCTATCATTTACCTCTACATATTTGCTATTTTTGTTTTTCACTTACACCTTCTCTCTGCAAATCTATACCTCAATATATATATATATATATATATATATATATATATATATATATATATATATATATATATATATATATATATATATACTCCGGAGTAACCAAACCAACCTGCGCACTTCGTCGAGTGATCCAGGCTGCATACTGAGGTGTTGGTATACAACCAACATAAACTCAATATATATATATATATATATACATGCATATGTATATGTATATATATATATATATATATATATATATATATATATATATATATATATATATATATATATATATATATATATATATATATATATGTATATATGTATATATATATGTATCTATATCTATCTATCTCTCTCTCTCTCTCTATATATATATATATATATATATCTACATGCATATGTATATGTATATATATATATATATATATATATATATATATATATATATATATATATATATATATATATAAAACATGAGAAGAAAGAATACTGCGTGGTTGCACATGGGTTACATATGATAAAAATAGTCCTTCGTCAGTGATTTTCCAACCATCATTGATATTTCATCGCATTAAAAATCATATACCTCAGGTTGGTGCGAGCAATAGCTAAATAAAGCTATTGGGACAAGTAAAGCGAGTGAAACAAGTAAACAACATAGAAGGATGAAAGCAACTCAAAGATAGGAATAAACAAGCAACATGGTTATCCGGTGAGCATAATCTGGGTGGATTTCATGAGCGATCGTGATACAGACCGTCCGACGTGAGTGAGATGTGAGCAAGAAGAGAACACACTACAAGCCAAACGGGAGGAATTGAGAAGGGGAGAAACAGAGAGTGAGTGAGTGGAAGTGCGAGGAAGATGTCAGTCGAGAGAAAGTGTAACTGACAGCGGGGGCGAAAGAAGGTGAGAGCAACAGAGAGAACGGGAAGCAGTAAGAGAGAAACAGACAAACGCAGCTGAGGTAAATATATATAAAAAACATGGGAAGAAAGAAGAATACTGCGTGGTTGCACATGGGTTACATATGATAAAAATAGTCCTTCGTCAGTGATTTTCCAACTATCATTGATATTTCATCGCATTAAAAATCATATACCTCGCGGAGAACAATTGCACGCAAAGAAAAAACCACGTAAATAGTATAGCTGAAGTCGTAGACTAAAATTCTAACTAGGAAACCAAATGAATCTCCGCTTCAGAGTTAAGAATAAAGTAAATAAAATACAATACAGAGGTAATAAAAATTAAATAAATACATACACGCATGCAAATACGTACATACACAAGCATACGCGAAAACACTTGCCATTGGTATACAAAACCACGCACATATAAATATGTGTGTGTGCGCGTTTATACAAATAAATAAATAATTAAATAAAAGTATATAAATAAATAAGTACGTATATAACAAGCGCACATACATACCTACATGTAAATACACAAATGTTCGGAGACGTAAGTCAACCAAAACATGAAGTACACATATACACACACCCAATATACGTACGAACCTGCATACTCACACAGACGCACAATTCCCGTATACACATAACCAAACCATATGTACCAGAAAATATAAAAAATTATACGCCATAACATATACAATCAAATATACGTACGAGAAAGTATACGTACGTTCACAAAACATACAGTAATATATACTTACCTATGAAAATAAGTAATGGTATAAACAAAACATATACTTAGCTACCACATCAAGACGTAAAATATCCGCGTATACTTCGTACTATCTGTTAGGGTATAACGTGGGGCTGTAATACAAGAAAGGTTTGTGCAATATATGTTTACAAGCCGAAATTGCCTCAGATTTTTTGTTAACGATGTGGTCTGTGGCGTTGAGTATTTCCAGGGCCTCAGCGGTGCAGAGGTCACATGGTCTTTTATTTCCGTTATACGATGTAGCCCTAGCTAGGATCTCCCAGTGTAATTTATATTGGGTGTGTGTTGTAAACATATATTGCACAAAACTTTCCTGTATTTCAGCCCCACGTTATACCCTAACGGATAGTACGATCTATACGTGGATATTTTACGTCTTGATGTGGTAGCTAAGTATACGTTTTGTTTATACCATTACTTATTTTCATAGGTAAGTATATATTACTGTATGTTTTGTGAACGTACGTATACTTTCTCGTACGTATATTTGATTGTATATGTTATGGCGTATAATTATTTATATATTCTGGTACATATGGTTTGGTTATGTGTATACGGGAGTTTTGCGTCAGTGTGAGTATGCAGGTTCGTACGTATGTTGGGTGTGTGTATATGTGTACTTCATGTTTTGGTTGACTTACGTCTCCGAACATTTGTGTATTTACGTGTAGGTATGTGTGTGCGCTTGTTATATACGTACTTATTTATTTATATACGTTTATTTAAATATTTATTTATTTATATACACGCACGCACACACACACACATATTTATATGTGCGTGGTTTTGTATACCAATGGCGAGTGTTTTCGCGTATGCTCGTGTATGTACGTATTTGCATGCGTGTATGTATTTATTTATTTTCTATTACCTCTGTATTGTATTTTATTTACTTTATTCTTAACTCTGAAACGGAGATTCATTTGGTTTCCTAGTTACAATTTTAGTCTACGACTTCAGCTATACCATTTACATGGTTTTGTCTTTGCGCGCAATTGTTCTCCACGCTCCACATACAACGTATTATCTTCGTTTTTTTCGTTCATTGCCAGAGAACGTCTCTATGAACCACCTAAGAGAACATTAGTCTACGACTTCTTTTATACCATAAACGTGGTTCTGTCTTTGCGCGTAATTGTTTTCACCGCTCCTATTAATGACGTATTATATTCGTTTTTCCCGTTCTTTGCCAGGGAACGTTTCCACGAACCAAAGTATCGTCTTCCTGTGTTCCTCCGGTTGCAACGTTTTTTGAAATATCCACTTCTGCGTTTACAGATTGACTTTGTTAGTTTCAGAAGATCCCGTTAAGGGTGAAAGCAGCGATTCTTTGCTTAAACTTTAATCTGTTATTTTAATAAATATTAGCTCTAAGTTTCTTATATATTTGATATATACTTATCCTTATCGAGCCCTCTTTGGATTTTAGTCTTCAAATTTATTATTATTACTATATATATATATACATACATATATATATATATATATATATATATACATATACATATATACATATATATATATATATATATATATATATATATATATATATATATATATATATATATATATATATATATATATATATATATATATATATATATATATCTGTGTGTGTGTGTGTTTTATATCGTAAAATACTCCAAAACCTGTTGAGTGCTTTTATATCAGTTATAAAATATTTACTCGTTGTAACCCAACAATTTTAAATAAAACTTTTGCATATATATATATATATATATATATATATATATATATATATATATATATATATATATAATGCGATGAAATACCAATGATGGTTGGCAAATCACTGATGAGGTACTAATTTTATAATATGTAACCCATGTGCAACCACGCAGTAATCCTCTTCCTTCTCATGTTTTATATATATATATATATATATATATATATATTACTTCAAAATATTAATATATATAGATATTCATGTGATCAAATATATTTTATTATACATATTTCAGAGGTACTGAGCTATTTCATCAGTACGTCTTCATCAGATAAAATAAATCGATGTCTGACATACCTCAACTGTGTGTGTGAATGTGGGTGTGTGTGTGTGTGAGTATATTTGTGTGTATAAAACATGTACGCTTATAAGAATATGCATAAGAACATGCATGAATGCCTGCACACGCACACACACATGCACACACTCATGCACACACACACACACAAACAAACACACGCATCAGGCACACACTCATGCACATACGCACGCACACACAAACAAACACACACAAACATACTCTCAAATTCATTCTAATTGTACTAAAACTACACAAACAATATATGTGGAAACAAACACATATATTTCACATACACAAGCAAACACACGGTCACACGCACACCGACATACACAGACACACACGGACACACGCACACCAACAGACACAGACACACACGGACACACACGGACACACACGGACACACGCACACCGACATACACACACGGACACACACGGACACACACGGACACACGCACACCGACATACACGGACACACGCACACCAACAGACACAGACACACACGGACACACACGGACACACGCACACCGACATACACGGACACACGCACACCAACAGACACAGACACACACAGACACACACGGACACACACGGACACACGCACACCGACATACACAGACACACACGGACACACGCACACCGACATACACACACGGACACACGCGGACACACGCACACCGACATACACGGACACACGCACACCAACAGACACAGACACACACGGACATACACGGACACACGCACACCAACATACACAGACACACACGGACACACACGGACACACACGGACACACGCACACCGACATACACGGACACACGCACACCAACAGACACAGACACACACAGACACACACGGACACACACGGACACACGCACACCGACATACACGGACACACGCACACCAACAGACACAGACACACACGGACACACACGGACACACGCACACCAACATACACAGACACACACGGACACACACGGACACACACGGACACACGCACACCGACATACACGGACACACGCACACCAACAGACACAGACACACACAGACACACACGGACACACACGGACACACACGGACACACACGGACACCGACACACACGGACACACGCACACCAACATACACAGACACACACGGACACACACGGACACACACGGACACACGCACACCGACATACACGGACACACGCACACCAACAGACACAGACACACACGGACACAGGCACACAGACACACACGGACACACGCACACCGACATACACGGACATACGCACACCAACATACACAGACACACACAGACACACACGGACACACACGGACACACGCACACCAACATACACAGACACACACGGACACACGCACACCGACATACACAGACACACACGGACACACGAACACACACAGACACACACGGACACACGCACACCAACATACCCAGACACACACGGACACACGCACACGAACATACACAGACACACACGGACACACGCACACCAACATGCACAGACACACACGGACACAGGCACACGGACACACGCACACACGCACACGCTCACACACACACACACACGCTCTCACACACATATGTAATTCAATTCTCCAAGATGCACAATCTAAGCTTGTTTCTGTTTCACTCTGTTTCTCTCTCACACCCCTTCTACCTCTCTCTCCTCTCACCTCTCTCCCTGCCACTCCTTCACTCGCTCTCTCTTTCTCTCCCTCTCTTTCTCTTTCTCTCTCTTTCTCATTCTCAAACCCTCTCTCTATTTCTCTCATGTTCTCCCTTTTCCGTTTCCCCCTCTCTCTCTCTCTCTCTCTCTCTGTCGCTCTCCTATTCTTTCTATCCTTCTATCTATATAACCATCTGTCTCTGCTGTTAACCTGCAAACCCTAGTACTATGTCTAATATATTCTCTCACTTGTTGAGAACACATGCAGAAAATAACGTGCTGTCCACGTCACCATGCGGCCATTTAATAGTCGCCATTGCAGCTGCTGCTGCTGCTTCTGCTATGCTGTTGTTGTTGTTGTTGTTATTATTATACCTATGTTAAGGGAGGTGGATTGGCAGTATCGGTAGAGGGTCGGCAACATGATTCTCAGCATAGAGTTACGTCCCTTTAAGTTCTGAGTTCAAATCTTGCCGAGGTTAGCATTGCTTTTCATCCTTACGGGGTCGATAAAGTAAAGCAGCAGTAAATCGGAGAAGTAGTGATTCTACCTGGACTGACTCTCTGATCTCCAGGCTACACACTCTTCCAAGTAACGTTATTCTAAAATCCTTTCTTCCTTTATTTAATAATAATCCTTTCTTTATACAAATAATATTAGAATCATTATTGAAAAACTGTGATCTGTAGAATCGATAGAGAGACGGATTAAATGTCTTTAGTCATGTTCTTTTTTAGTTCTGAGTTCACATTCTTTTCTTTTAGTCCCGTAACTCCCGATGGAGTTGTAGAGGTTCCCTATTGACATATAACGTTTCTAGAGCATTTAAAATCTTGCTTGTGTCCATAATCTCTCCAGGATTTAATACAGCAGATTTCTTCCAGAGAAGGATAGAGAGGTGAGGGAATGGAAGTCGACCCAGTACTAGACTGGTGCTTATTTTTACCGACCTTAAATGAATGAAAGGCAAAGTTGATCTCGGCGTGATTTGAACTCAGAGAGCAAAGAGCTGAAACGAATACCTCAAAGCATTCTATCCAACGTTCTAACGATTCTGCCAATTCGCCACCTTAGTGTAAAATTAATCAATTAATCCGACTTCTATAATTTGCGGTCCTGTGACAATATTAGAAAGTATTATGATTATATTTATTTTTATTATTATCACAGAATCGTTAGAGCACCAAAAACGTCGGCTTGTGACTTCAAACTATCGTTGTTAATATAGCTATTGGTAAAATATTTGTTTCTACTTTAGGCACAAGGCCAGCAATTACCCAGTTCATTACTGGTACTTTATTTTATCGATCCCGTAAGGATGAAAGGCAAAGTCAACCTCGGCGGGATTTGAACTCAGATCGTAAAGGGACGTAACTATGCTTGAAAGCATGGCGTCCGACCCTCTACCGATACTGCCATTGGTAAAATATTGAGGGTGGATTACATCAACTACATCCTTTCCTCTTGATATAAGACTATGAACCAAAGTTAGATATTATTGGTCCCCTAAAAATCTTGACATTAATAATGTTACTGATGTCAGGCTAGTTCAGAGCAGAATCGATAAAATTCTGGATGAAATAGTTTGCGGTATTTAGTCCCTTTTAATTCTTATTTGAACCACCGCCAATAACGTTGTTGTTTTTATCCTTCCTAGGTCAATAGTCATGAACAAGGACAGATTAAATTGAATGTATTTCCTCTGTAAGTGTATTCTATGTCGCTATAAGTAACTATACTGAAATCGAGTATTCTAGACACCTCGCCTTTACCAGGTGAAACATCTCTTAAATTACAAGCACTTTTCTTTAAAACGGACAGGGCATTAAATAGCATAATCATTCAGTTTGAAGATTCCTTGAAATCTTTCAAATGAATAATTAAATTCGCTCTAATCCTATTCAAATTGGATTTGTTTCCATTCTCCACATTTTAAATATATTTATTTGCATGTTAATGGCCGTGCCTGAATAATTTTGTCTCTCTCTCTAATTCCAAGAAAATATTTCTACAAATCATTAAACACTTTAACTGGCACGTTAGCTTTCTGACTGTATTGCTTTCACACTTGATGCTTCTATATCAATTGTTATAGCAAACATGATTGGTCAGTCATTGGTCAATTGTGGTCAGTTTCGATGATTAGAATCTCATAGTGTTCAAACAAGCGTCTGGTAATAAAATGAACGTCTAACTCGTTGAGCATTCCATAGACACGTGTACTCTTACATAGTTTGGAGGAAGACGCAGTGTCTGATACGGCTGACTTTTGATTTCGGATACAGTCCAGTCAATTGGCTTAAAAATAGTTTCCCTCTACACATTTTTACTCAGAAAGCATGGGTCGACTTGCGGCTATAGTAAATATAACCGGTCAAAAATACGACTCAGTGAGATCGAACGCGAGACCTAATGATTACAAAGCAAGCAAACTTCTTAACCATTCAGACTTGCAGCGTCTACAACTCGGATGAATATTTCATTTACATCTTCCATTTTCGTTCTAGCATTGACATCATGTTTTTAGTTTAATCAGCTTTGCAGGGATTTTCAACTCCCTCCTTTATTCTAATATATTATGTCGTATCAATTTCATGTATTCCTTAGTATTTCTATGAGTAATTCTGAGATACTGTTTCCACTAACTTTGGTAAGTTGATTCCATGGTATAACCTAAGGGATTGAGTTTAGCATTTCAATAGGCTTACATGACTTCTTGATATTTTGCTTCGGTTCGTTTCTGTCTATATCAGGTAATATTCTTAAGTTGGTGTGTCATAGGGAGAAGCTAATCCTGACATTTCAGGCTAAGCCCTTTATCTAAGATATAGAATTATTTTAGAGATACATATCGGAGAGTACACTGATATTTGACATGTATGTGCTTTTTCTGACAAGATGGATAACCTTGAAAATGAATCTGGCAAAAATACAATTGTTATATCACTAGTCATACACTTAAAGACAACATAGAAATATGAACAGAGTAATATACTTGCAACAGTAGAACATAACTCAAGGGCGGTGGATTTGCATTATCAGTACACCGTCGGATAATATGTTTTGCAGCGCAGAGTTACGGTCCTTTACGTTCTGAGTTCAAATTCTGCTCAAGTTAGCTTTGGCTTTCATCCTTACGTGGACGATGAAATAAAGCACCAGTGATGTACTGGGATCGATTTAATCATCTCTTCAAATTGCTGATCTCTTGCCAAATGTAGAAACGTGAGGTGGGGTGGCTCTTACAGCGGGCGTCACTGGCCGTTGTGCGCGGAAATATTTTTTTCTGTCCTGTCGGCGGGACACTGTTCCAGCATAGCCGCACTCCTGGCACGGATCCCATCACCATCTCCCTTCCCCCCTTTCTTCAGTGACACAAGAGTCCTTGCTTTCCCCTCATTTTCCTCTCACTTATGGCATTTAAGTTACTTTCCTCTACTGTCCCATACAGCCAGATCTGCCCTTCCTTAACCCTTACAGAAAAGTATATTATTGTATTTGTCACTTGCTTCTTTC
>OZ024743.1:73268562-73276062 GCA_964016885.1 Eledone cirrhosa
ATATATGGGTGTGACTAATTAATTGTTTCTACTTTTTGGCACAAGGCCAGCAAATACTCAGTGCATTACTGGTACTTTATTTTATCGACCCCGTAAGGATGAAAGGCAAAGTTAACCTCGGCGGGATTCGAACTCAGAATGGCAAGAGCCGTAACTCTTCTTCTTCTTCTTCTTCTTCTTCTTCTTCTTCTTCTTCTTCTTCTTCAATAAAAATAGATACGTTTCTGTGATTGACATGGCTAAGCATATATATATATATATACATATATATATATATATATATATATATATATATATGTGTGTGTGTGTGTGTGTGTGTGTGTGTGTGTGTGTGTGTGTGTGTGTGTGTGTGTGTGTGTGTGTGTGTGTGTGTGTGTGTGTGTGTGTGTGTGTGTGTGTGCGTGCATAATGGGAAAATACTTCGAAGAATTTTCCACTGAATTGGGAATGCAAATTGAATAAAATCATGTTTGCGTAAATCCGTGCAGGGGTTCCCGAGATACGGGATTTTTCCGGGTACCTTCATAAATAGAGAGAAATAAATATAGATAGAAAGAGATAGTAGTTGTGAGAGAGTAGATTTAAAGAGACACCTAGAAAGAGAGAGAGAGAGAATGAGACAGAGAAGGAAAATGGAAGAGTTAGAGAGAGCTGGTGGTGTTATTGAATGAAATTATAACAAGTGACTTAAAAGAATCGAATACAGCATTACTGTAGCTAGCTCGAATTTGATAACTGAATATTAATTCACATGAATCATATAACTTGAGTTAGGACAGGATGTGTGTAGCGAAACTTTCCTGCTTAATAGAAAGGGTTTCTAAGTGGGTGTGTGTGGGTGTCTCTGACACCCACACACACATATATATATATATACACACACATACGCATACATATATGTATAATCACACACACACACACACACACAGATATATATATATATATATATATGAATGTATGTATAGTATATTTGGCAATATTCCGTATGTTTTATTAAAAACATTTAGAAGTTCATACGCTATCAGTTTGGTGAAAGAAGGGAGAGAAGCTGACAATTTGTTTCACGCTGGTTGGCTCACATCAAAGCCACGTACTCCCCTGCTTTCGCCGAAATTTGTAGAAGCTGGATTCTTATAGAATTCCAGTAATAATCAGGAGCTGATTATACAGAGCGATTGCCGGTCCAGCAAAAACTAGGTATAAGGATTGATGCTCTGAAATAGCGATGTATATATGAATCCTCATTACTACTGGAATTCTATAAGAATCCAGCTTTTACAATTTTCGGCGAAAGCAGGGAGTACGTGGCTCTGATGAACGCTATGAACTTCTCTCCCTTCTTTCGCCGAAAAGAAGTCTGATAGCGCATAGTATTCTAAATGATTTTAATTAAACACACAGTATATTGCCCAATATACTATACATACATTCATGTATACATCGCTATTTCAGAGCACCAATTTAATATATATATATATATATATATATATATATATATATATATATATATATATATATATATATATATATATATATATATAGAATGTAGAGAAGTGACAAACGAGTTGATATATATATAATAGTAAAAATGAAAAAAACCGTAGAAAATGCTAAAGAGATTTTCTCATAGAATAGCAGCAAGACATTTATTTGCAACACAGGAATTTCCGTATTATTCGTACCGGCTTCTTCGTGCGATGGATGTGAATAATGAAATTAAATTGTATATTAATAATAATATGGAAAAAAGTAACATGGTTTACATACATATATATAGAGAAAAGTTCAGATTTTTGTTTATCGTTTTCTGTCGTTCTCTCGTGGTGTTGGTCATAACTGTGTTACTATTAATAGTGGGAATTACAGAGAAGAATTAGAAAGACTGAAAGTACAAGACTCCCTTTGGACAGGACGCAATTCCATCTCATGGTTAACCCCGTAGCTATTGCTGGTACTCATTTTCAGCTGAATATACTGGAGCAACGTGAAATGAAGTGTTTTGCTCAAGAACACAACACACAACCTAGGAATCGAACCCATGACATTATGATCATAAATCCAACATCGTCTCTCATCTCACACATGACCACCACATTATGTCCCCCTTCTCTATATTCTACTATATAACTCTCTTTCACGCACTTAATTCCCCCTCTCTCTCTCTAAACCAACATATTCTCACACTCTCTATCCTACTAGATACCTCACTGTATCTCACAATCCTCCCTCTCTCACTAGACCACCAAATTCTCTCCCTCTTTTTATATCTCACTACATGACTCACTCACTCTCTCACTAAACCAACAAGATCTCTATACCTCTACATACCTCATTCTATCACAATTCCACCTCACTTACAAGACCACCAATCAATCTCCCTCTCTCTATACACCACTACATACCTCACTCTCTATTACTCTTAATCTCCCCTTTCTCATTAAACCAACAAACTCTATCACTCTCTCTCTCTATCTATCTATCTATCCTACATCATACCTCACTCTCTCTCACAATTCCCCCTCTCCCACTAGGCCACCAAATTCTCTCTCCGTCTCTCTATATTCCACTACATAACTTACTCTCTTTCACTATCTTAATTCCCCCTCTCTCACTAAACCAACAAATACTTCCCCGCTTTCTATATCCCACTTTATACCTCCCTCTCGGTCACAAATCCCTTTCTCTCTCTCTCTCTCTCTCTCTCACACCCTCCCAATGCCCCTTCTCTCACTAGGCAAATCAATTCTCTCCTCCTCTCTATAACCTACTGCATACCTCACAGTCTCTCAATCCCCCTCTCTCACTAGACTACCAAATACTCTCCCCCTTTATATTCCACTACATACCTCTCACTCTCTCACTCTCTCTCTCTCTCTCTCTCTCTCTCAATTACCCCTCTCATTATACCACCAAATTCTCTCTCCCCCTCTGTATCCCACTGCAATATATTTTACTTTGAAACAACAAATATTTTCATCTTCTGTAAAGAACGACAACATTCTCCATCCCCTCCCCCACCTTATGATCCCCTGGGTGTGGGGGAGTTCTTTCTGTTTTTGGTGGTGTGATTTTGTTTAATTATTTGAAATGAGTTTAAAATATGTGGCGAAGGTGCTGGTAATAGTGTGGTGGTGGTAGTCTGGTTTTGTTGGTGGTGCTTGTTTATTTTGAATATATGTATCTATCTATCTATATACTACTAAAACTCTGTGATTGTGTGCTTGTCTCTAATTTAATACTGCCAAAACAGTGCATAATAGGATAATACTTTGTTGTCTCTGAAATAGGAATAAATCGGAGCGTAAATTGGATCACGGGTTCCCAAGAAACGGGGTGTTTCCGGGATCTTCATAAATAGAGAGCGAGAAAGATAGAGAGAAAGAGATGCATAGAGAGAGAATATGTACACACACACACAGATATATATATATATATATATATATATATATATATATATATATATATATATATATATATATATATATATATATACACACACACATATATATGGGCCTTCCAATTTCATATTACATTATATACATGACTGTGTATATTTTAATTAGTTTATAATTATTTTTAAGTTAATGTGACCCAACGGGTCATGGGTGGTTTAGTATATATATATATATATATAATAACTAGGAATTGATCAACATATATATAAATAAATATAAACATGAAAAATCACAGGAGATAATTTTTACAAGCGTGTAACCACGCATGGCTAGTAGGTAACAAATACATTAAGTTAACTAGAACTTAAAAAATATATACCTTTTAATGATTAATCATTAAAAGGTATATATTTTTGAAGTTCTAGTTAACTTTATATATGTATTACCTACTAGCCATGCGTGGTTACACGCTTGTAAAAATTATCTCCTGTGATTTTTCATGTATATATTTATTTATATATATGTTGATCAATTCCTAGTTATTATAAAATGCTCGTACCTACAAAGTCCTAGAGCTTATTTTCCGGGCGATATGGCGCATTCCGTTAAGAAATTACACCCACAATTTCGATTCTGATTGAATTCTTTTAATCTATGTTAATTTTGTATATATATATATATATATATATATATATATATATATATATATATATATTTGTTTTCTTTCTTTACGTAACCCTAAAGAACAGCAAAATCCTGGAATTGCGACAAGCCTTAACTACATAATACGAAGTATACAAAATATAATTATTCAGTTATAAAATAAATTAACATTTAACACAATAAATCACATGTCCATTTACCGACATACTTTAAATAATCAGAAGCTTGTAACTTAGAATTAAATGTAAACTGGAATCAGAAAACGACATTACACCACCTAAAACAACACGGCCAAGGATTTTGAGGAAGGGGAAAGTCAATTGAATCGACCTCAGTGCGTTACTGGTACTTTATTTTATCGACCCACAATGATGAAAGGTAAAGCTTAATTTGGAGGAATTTGAATTCATAACATAAAGGAACGTATATCTATGCGACAAAACATGGTGTCCAACGCTCTGCCGATACTGCCAATCCACCACCCTATATAGGGAAATAAAAATGAAAATATATATTTTATGAAAAAGGATTTCCAGACACCTTAATAAAATGGAAAATTTATATTATAACGTTAAACTCGATGCTGTCATTTTCTTGATGCCTCTGCTAGTCGCTTTGCACAAAAGTATTTCCGTGGTGAAATTGTTAATGAGTCGGATGGTAGGCATATGTGGTATTTTTTCCGTCTCTGTGAGTTCTGAGCTCAAATCCCGCCTTCTCTCAATAGAAAATCGGAGACGCTTTTGCCAATAGCTGAGTCGTATGACCAGAGAAAGACAGGGTTTCCTTGGTCCAATCTGACGATCAGCTCGCTTTTTTTAATTTTAAACAAAATTGAGCTACTATGTACAGGCGTTCTCTACCTGTTCTCTTCAGACAACAATATATTACCTGAAATAATTTCACCGTGATATTCGTGTTCGTTATTTTTTAAGAAATGGAGCGTGTCTAAGAGATTGGAATTAGAATTGCAACCAAACATCTCAGGTGGAATGAGAGAGTAAGAGTAATAATAATAATAATAATAATAATAATAATAATAATAATAATATTAATAATACATATAACAAAATGGTTTTGTAAAGTGTTCTCTTATTTCAATTATCCTGTATTGATTTTAAAATAACTTATCACTTCTGCTCTTCTTTATTCTCTGACAATATCTCTATCGTTGCCGTGTCCTCTCTCTCTCTCTCTCTCTCTCTCTCTCTCTCTCTCTCTCTCTCTCTCTCTCTCTCTCTCTCTCTATCTATCTATCTCTCTCTCTCTCTCTCTCTCGCTCGCTCGTTCTCTCTCCCTCGCTCTTCCATGAGCTGATTGTGTTTCTAAATACAACACACGTACATATTGATATGTGCACGCACGTACATGCACGTGCACGCACGTACATGCACACACACACACGCACGCACCCCCACACACGCACATATATATATATATATTAATAGAAACACATTTCAACACAAAATATACATATATATATCTGTGTATGTGTGTGTGTGTGTGTGTGTGTGTGTGTGTGTGTGTGTGTGTGTGTGTGTGTGTGTGTGTGTGTGTGTGTGTGTGTGTGTGTGCGCGTGTGTGTGTGTATGCATATGTAGGTTTGCTGAGGTTGGTAAATACACATATACATTAAAAGAAAATCCATAGTTATACATACACACGCACAAACACAGGTACACACACACATATGGAGGAAGACAGACTCGACTCACACAAATATATATATACACATGTATACATCTGTGTGTGTGTTTGTGTGTGTGTGTTTGCGTGTGTGTGTGTGTTTGTGTGCGTGTTTCTGTGTAAGTGTGTGTTTCTGTCTGTGTGTTTGCGTGTGTGTGTGTGTTTGTGTGTGTGTGTATTTATACGTGTGTGTTTATTTCTGTGTGTGTGTGTGTTTCTGTGTGTGTCTGTGTTTTGCGTGTGTGTGTGTGTTTGTGTGTATGTCTGTATGTATGTGTGTGTGTGTGTATGTGTGTGTGTGTGTGTGTGTTTGTATTAATCGATTTACTTTTAATTTGGTCGATATAAGAAGAAATCGATTCGGTGAAAGAACAAAAAAACAAATGTGTTAGTATTTGCTGAAATCACCTACTTTTTAAATCACTCTCATATTACGAGTTGACTTTTTATATCTTTTGACACAATGTGATGTCACCATTGTCATCATTGTTAATATAATATCTTTGTATAAAGAGGTATCTTTTATGACCAAACCTTGCTGTCACCACTAGAACTTTGTATTTTATTTTGTCGTTGTTGTTGTGTGTAGATGTGAAGTTTTGTGGTTATGGTGTTTGGAATGAGATTTAAAAGTCCTGAGTTTCATTTGATTCATTATGATATCAGTATTGTCATTTTGTATAATAATGGTTTCTGATTTAAGCACAAGGGCAACATTTTTTTTTTGGGGGGGGGGGGGGGGGGGAGACAGTCGATTAAATCGTCCCCAGTGTATTAAAGGTACTTTACCTTATAGACCACTTAAGGATGAAAGGCGAAGTTAGCCTCTAAAGTATTTGAACTAAGATCGTAAAGAGGCGTAACCTTATGCCATAAAACATGTTACCCAACGCTCTGTCGATACTTCAAATCCACATCTGTGGTCTTTTATATAGTATTAACTTGCCCATTCCCAGCTCGAGCCAGCGGGGCTGGGTCGAGGGAAGGACAAGAAGCAAGGCGGCATCACAATCTTCCCGTTCCGCGGAGGTAGTCCACTCATCTAGGATACCACATGCTATGACACTGATTCTAGTGGTAACCTGGTGTGTTCGGCTACCAGCGCAGACTTTGCTGTTCACCAGGCTGAAGAGGGCAAACTGTTTAATTATAGGCCGCTCTCTGACAGGTTTGTGTTAGAGCCTGCTGCAGTGGAAACCTCTGGAGTTCTTGGTCTCTGGACCCCATCCATACTCACTGCTATCGGTGCTGAGCTAACTACCCTCAGTAAAATCGATAACAGCACATCTGATGAAGGATCCACACCAGGTGTGGTGGTTGTTGCAATGGCTTTCGCTGACTATTATCCGCGAAAAGGCCTTTGCTATTTTCTCCGTGGGCTCAGTCGAAACACCGCTTTGACCTAGGTGTAGAGTCTGTCATCCTCTCACCTTCCCTCTTTCCTTCTTCTTTGTCTAGTATTCCTTGCTTTTCCTCTCCTTTATGGTACTAAGTAGCTGATTGAAACAAACGATTTTGGCGTCTTGACAACTATACTCCTCTTCACCTCCTCCATACCTCCAATTTCATGAATACTCTGAAGTTCATAAATTTAGAAGCTGACCTTCGGTCAAAACCTCCAAATAATTACTTATACAGACACATCCTGTCAACCACACAGTAACAATATGTAAGAGAATCTACACATATTATGAGCCAAAATGCAATCACCATTTCAGAATATTCCTTGACTTCTATACAGCTTTAACATCTAAAT
>OZ024743.1:73286062-73338562 GCA_964016885.1 Eledone cirrhosa
ATCGATTACTCCTTACAGTTGGTAATCAAAAAGAGCTAGACAAGTCATTACAAAATTAAATTAAAATGGGGTAAAAAATAAGGAAAAAAAATAAACATTTGAAATATTGGTTTTTTATATAGGCACAAGGCCAGCAATTTGGGGGGGGGGGGGAGTCGATTAAATCGATCCCAGTGGGTGACTGGTACTTTATTTTATCGACCCCGTAAGGATGAAAGACAAAGTTAACCTCGGCGCGATTTGAACTCAGATCCTGCCCAGGTTAAATTTTTGAAGACCAATGGGGTTAGATTATGTCATAAGAAAACGAAAAAGAAAAGGAAAATAGGAAAGAAGGGAAGCTGTAAAACAGAAGTTTCTGTTGAATCTTTTCGTAGCTTCCAGGTACTCAAAGATTTTGATATATTTGGTAGACCTTTAATAATTTCCAATCTGTTTGTTTATTTCAACTACCTCTATTATTGTAGTCAGGTGTACTTAATGAAGTTTTACTCCCTCTCTCATAGTACTAAGGCAGTGGTTCTCAACCTTTTTTTCCCAACGGCACACCTTAGAACACATGAAAAATAGCGGCACACCTGGCTAAATATATATGAAAAATATTTGAATTTTACAAAATAAAAACATGGCCAGTCATAAGCGGCATACAACACAGACTAGTCATAGATACAGAATGACTCAAACTAAATAAAGAAATTAATAGCTATTACCTTACTTTATTGTAATGTTTCGAATTTCATCAGTTCAATAGCTGGCTTCTTTAGTGAGAAATTTGTGCCGTTAAAAATTTCACGGCACACTTAGGAAGATCTCGCGGCACACTGATTGAGAATCACTGTACTAAGGTGTTCTTTATAAAATATTATGCATTGTAATTTTATTGTTCAATTACATTCTATTTTGTTGTTATGTCAACTATATTTTACATACAGAACTTATACAATGATGAAAATAAAGTGTGTGTGTGCTGGCCCAGTGTGTGTTTATGGGACTGCGTGTGTATGTGTGTGTTTGCTATCTGCCCCCTGTACGTATTTATGGGAGTGTGTATATATATCCATATATATATATATACATGTGTGTTGTGTTGTTTGTGAGTGTGTGCACTATAGTAGACATTTGTAATTATATTGCACTGCTTTGTGTCTATGTTTTGAACTATATTAGGTTCTAACACAAACAGATATAAAGATTACTGAAATATATAAGAAAACAATATGATAGTTTAAAGATAGTGTTAATGTAACATACAATAGTTAAAAACACAAAGTTAATTAATAAAAACACAAAATCAATTAATGAAAAAAGGGGGTAGAAGTAAAGAAGTGCAGGTAAGGTTGTATAGGAAAGTAAAGGACTATAAATGTCATAAAAATTAGGAAAAAAGCTGACTTTCAAACCATAATTTGGCTTTATGACAACATAGGTTTCTATATTTTTTCATTCCTGCGTTTCTTTCTTTGGTCTCATTTATTAACTCTGTATTATTAGGTAGTAGACGTGCAGAGTATCAATAGTGGGGACAGAAAATCACACTTGGGCGTGCCTCTACATTTGAGGACACATATCTGAGGAGCTCCTGATTCAAGACTCAGGATCGAACATTAATTGATCGTTCCTAGAGCTGATCTGCAGGGAAACATAATTAGAAACAATTATTAATATTAGTATTATTAAGTATCGTTTTGGGCTTTGTGCCAAAAGTAGAAACAATTATCAAATATCGTTTTCTTTGTTATATAACTGAGGACATCATATATATATATATATATATATATATATATATATATATATATATATATATATATATATATATATATATATATATATATATATATATATATAAATATATATATATATATATGAAAATGTGTGAGATCCTTGGTACAGTTAGGTTTATTTGAAAAAAAAAAGAATGACTTCACTTGTTTGACAATAGCCATCGCTACCGACAAATTCGAGAAAGTTCTCCAAGAAAGTAAACCAGGAATCTTTAAAAATTTTCCCACCGGAGTTGACAAAGAACTTACTAGATCTACCAACTCATAATATTATAATATAAAATGAAATCAAATTATTTAGAACTGTAAGTGAAATCATTCTTTTCCTTTTTTTCAAATATATATATATATATATATAAATGAAAGGTATTATATATATATATATATATATATATATATATATATATATATATATATATATATATATATATATATATATATAAAAAGAGATGAAATCGAAAATGCAACTGGAGTCTTATTTTTTTTTTTTAATATATATATTTACTTGGTTCCTTCACCGGTTTCGCAGTTCTTCTGCTTTTCAAAAGGTGAGTTGAGATGGAGGGTCTGTGGTTTTTCTCACAGATGTGAGAAAAACCACAGACCCTCCATCTGTATATATATTTATATATATATATATATATATATATATATATATATATATATATATATATATATATATATATATATATATTGGTAAAAGGAAAAGAAAGTGCTGACAAATTTTTCCCAGTGAAAAATAGTTTAATTAGGAATAAGTATAAATTAGTAATAAGTATTGGTTAGTATTCAGTTTTAGTTGTAAGTTCTTACCGGTTGCGCATTTCTAGTGCTTTTCAAAAATAATTTTGAGATAGAGCGCCCGTGATGTTTGCTCTCTATCTTAAAATTATTTTTGAAAAGCATTAGAAATGCGCAACCGGTAAAACTTAAAACCAAAACAGAATACTAACCAATACTATTACTAATTTTTGCTTATTCCTAATTAAACTATTTTTCACTGGGAACAATTTGTCAGCATTTTCTTTTCCTTTTACCAATATATCATAACTCGTGTGTTACACCTCTATTCTTTTAAATATATATATATATATATATATATATATATATATATATATATATATATATATATATATATATATATATATATATATATATATATATATACGTGTGTGGGTGTGGGAGAGTGAGTCACTGCCAATCGCAAATCGTCGCCCTCCGCTGATAAATTCAAACCATTTAGATCTTGTACAATCAATTACAGTGAATCGTGAATGACTTTCCATTGGCTTAATTTGTATAAATTAATTGATTTTGTAAGTTATTTGGTGATAGACATGTCGTCGAACTTGATACCAGCCTATGAATGCAATATAAGTTCTCTCATGAATTAAAGTAACCAATTTATGGCGGCTTGTGTCTTCTACAAATGTGGGGGGAAGATTTTGATACTTTTCAACAACCTTTACCAAGTTGGAATGCTCAAAGGATAAAATGAAATATATTTTTATAAATAGGTATTTATGTATGTGTGTATATATGTGTGTGAATGTATGTGTGTATGCGTGTGTATATATGAGTGTATGTGTATGTATTTGCGTGCGTGTGGTTGTGAGATGTTTAATTTCTAGATCTGAATTTGTATTTGTTTTTCCTCTATTCACAATCCGATAACTTCCTCTTCATTACCTTATCACTTTCTATAGGTTACTAATGATTCATCTCACTAATTGTTGTTTAGATCTTCACCAAACCCGCAGATATTTATTTCGGAAAAAAATATTTTTTTTTACTTTGCATTTTTTCCTCATATCAGATGAATGAATATTTTAGTCTTATTTCGTTTCTTAAAACACTTTCGACTGAAAAAATATATATATAATCCGAAAACAAATAATCTCATTCATAAATGTTGTACTAAATATTTTTAGAATCATAATTATCAAAAGGTCGATGAATTTGTACGTAACGAAGGAAGCTGTGTCTTGGGAACATAACTTTCAAAGCAAGCTTGGTGCGATATTTAATTAACGAAAAAAAAAAATTCATTTAATTTTTTTATAGCATTCTGTTGAGATTTTAGTATCTGCGGTATCTGCAAAACAAGTTATTAGGCGGATTCTGACAGTGGTGTAGTATATAGTTGTTCCTTGTCATAAATGATGTCAGCAGAACTAATTAATTGGCTCGATTAAAATTAGTTCTGCTTTGAATTGGTTTAATGGAAACCATTTTGGATTAATGTCAAACTTTAGTAACTCGTAGATTCTCCAAGTTCATTAGGGTCCGTTGTTATATTAATAAGATGAAACAAATTTAATATCCAAAATGTTCATTTCCTTCAAAATCTGATATTATAGTTTTATTGACTAGGCACCAGGCCAGATTTTCAAGGAGGTTCATGTTTAACAATAATTGATATTTGTTTTATCAATCTCAGAAAAATAAAAAGTAGCATCACAGCTCAGAACGTTGAAACAAACATATATGCTATAATTCTCCTTCAGTTTACTCTGCTCTTACTGCTAAATCTTGACCAATTCTCTTGCATCATATTAGGATCTTTAGACTAAGTATATGGCTATTTTCAGCAAAGCTCTGGTCGGGAATAATCAATGAAATCTACTCAGGCATTTACAGGTACAATTAAAAAGCAATCGAAATTATATCGGCTTAAGATATGCGAAAATCAGAGCCGTTTCTAGCATGCTTAGTCTTCTACTAAAGACTGACATTTCTCGCAACTCCCAGCCACTTTCTGGACACTCTATCTGGTAAAGTTGGGGTTAACTGGTGGCGCCCATCTCCTCTCCAGGTCTGAATACAGCAGATTTATAGAAGTGAGAAAGATATAGAGGAAGAATTGACTCCAGTATTTGGCTGGTACTTTTTTATTTACCTGGAATGGATGAAACGCAAATTTGACCTCACATACTGATGTCTGAAATAAAGAAAAAGTACATTAGATAGTGTAGTCCTATCTATTAAAAAAAACTCATGATAATCACGGTTGGAATATACTTAATCTTAACAACAGCAACCTTTCTAAAAGGTTAATGAAAGGGAAACGTGTTGGAGTAACTACTCTGCCTAAACTAGACAGCGGTACATCTAATATTCATATTGATTGGGTCCATATAAGTATAAATAATTGTTTCTACTTTAGGCACAAGGCCAGCAATTACCCAGTGCATTACTGGTACTTTATTTTATCGACCCCGTAAGGATGAAAGGCAAAGTTAACCTCGGCGGGATTTGAACTCAGATCATAAATGGAGGTAACTCTATGCTTCAAAGCATGGCGCC
Organism: Eledone cirrhosa; assembly: GCA_964016885.1. Taxonomy (NCBI): domain Eukaryota; kingdom Metazoa; phylum Mollusca; class Cephalopoda; order Octopoda; family Eledonidae; genus Eledone; species Eledone cirrhosa. The sequence goes on from OZ024743.1 coordinate 73,291,150, forward strand.
CGACCCTCTACCAATACTGCCAATCCACAATGTAGAAATGTGTATATAAGTAAAGGAGCTGAGCACTCGTTAAAGCTATTAGACGTGACTTTAGCAATCACTTCTGCATCTCTATCACTAGCACAAGTAGCGCTAAGAGACGTAAACGTCAGAATGTATTACTATTAGCTCAAGAAAAGTGACTAAGTGGTCATGAGCAAGTCTCTCTATATAAGAGGAAATAGCGAATCAGAGCTTAATAGATGTATTCGATATACAGAGTGAGGTAATTGTGGATAATGAGAGAATGTTGTAATTTGAGCTGTATTTTCCATAATAGATGTCTACCTCATTAGAAGGTAAGATGGTTTCTTTTGTAGTAAGTATAGCCGTGCAGTAAATTGTCACAGATTTGACAATGTGAATTGAACTGTTTGATAGAAACCTTGTCTGTATTACAGGAACTCCAAACTAATGTAGATGTTATTCATGGCTGTATTTGAAAACAGAAATAAATAATAAATAATGAATTTATTAGATATAAGTCCTCGCTCTTTGTAAAATTGAACTATAACTTCCCATGGTAAAACTGTAATGGAATATTAGCAGGTAAATGGAGAATTAAGTGCTTGTCTGTATTGACATTGATAGGATATGGTAGTAGGATGGTATCTGGTGGACATGTGTAAGTATGTATATATGTATGTATTTGTGTGTGTATGTATGTGTGTATATATGTGTGTGTTTATGTATATATGTGAATGTATGTAAGCGTGTGGATATAAGTGTGTGTTAATGTGGATATGTACCTGTGTGTATGTAGGTGTGTATATATGTTTGTATGTGTGTGTGGTGTGTGTGTGCGTGTGTGTGTGTATGTGTATGTGTATGTGTATGTGTATGTGTATGTGTGTATGTGTTTGTGTGCATGTGTATGTGTGTGTGCGCGCGCGTGTGTGTGTGTGTGTGTGTGTATGTGTGTGTGTGTGTGTGTGTGTGTGTTTGTGTGTATGTGTGTGTATGTGTGTGTGCGCGTGTGTATATGTATGTGTGTGTGTGTGTGTGTGTGTACATTGCTATGTATGAATGTATGTATGTAGAGATGTAAAGGTTATTTTACTGCTAGAATATATCAGTTCGATAATTGTAATTAAATGATATTAAACAAACGTGTATATTATATTTGTCATCTTTCTTTGTGTAAACATTTAAAACTCTTACAGAATATTATTGTCTCATATAATCATGTGTAGCTTATTAATTATGGAGCAACGTTATTTCTTCAATAGTCAAAGTTCAAGCACACTTTCATCCATAGTGGTATATATCGTGTTTCTTCAAACATTACCGGAGAATTGACCGAGCAATCTTTTCTAGTGTTGGTCCGCATCAAGACCTCAATATACTCGGTCAACTGACAACCATTTTGCTCCAAAATATCAGGAGTGCAAGCCACATAGGTTAAGCGCCGAGTGGGGTGGAATGGCTGATGCAGTGAGAGGCACTGGTTGTTCACCTCGGCAATGCTTTCTCCATCTTGACCGTAGGGCGTAGCTATTTTATCTCACCTAGGCAAGTGTCTTGTTTGCCCCTCTCTTCCTTTTCCCTCTTTGTTCATTATTTGATTTTTTTTTCTCGTCATCCCATTTTTTCCACTTGTTTGGTTTATACTTTTAATTCATATTTGACTTCTTCTCTCATCGGACACTTCTGTTCAACAATAAATATGGAGAGATTAAAACAGAAACTCTGTTTGCTGGGGGAATTGAGAATTCATTACACAAAAATAATAGGAGCTTCTTTCCTTTTCTTCTACTGCAGTGCAGGTTTATAGTACAAATTAACAGCTATGGTCATATAGTTACGAAATACGTTACACTATCATGTGATTCCGGATCTTCTCTCTACGTGGCGGATTTTATATGTTTCTGCTATTACATCTCACATGTAGCTCCAGTTCATATGATGGAAATTAGATAGAGAGTTTTGCGGAATTAGTTCATATTACCTGCATTTCATTTGGCGGCAGTAGACATAATATAACGCCTGGTATAAAACACAGGCTGCGTGACCCCTGGGTGACTTTCGTGGTGTTCATTCTTTCGCAATCTATGTAGAAATAAGTCCCTTCTGAGAATAATTTCCTCACTTTCTATATCGATATTGGAGGCCCTGTAAAAGGTCATAAATGTTGCCCTGTTTCCAGTCAATATGCCATAAAATAAATCGATATCGGTTTGGACGTGTTCTAATTTGGTTGGGTTTATTCAATTATCGGTTTTACCAATATTCCTTTGATAGAACCGTCTCAAAGTATTCGTTTCTATTGGTTGTTTTTGACAGAGTCCTTTCTACTTTATATCCAAATCTCTCTTGCGACATGTATGCGTATATATGAATAAGAATGTGTGTGTGTTTGTGTGTGTGTGCGTGTGTGTATGTGTGTGTGTATATGTATGTGGAAGTAAGTCTTGCAGCTAGTGGAAAGTGTGAGTATTGTCTTCTGTACATATTTACTATTATTCGGTATTGTTTTTAAATTGTGGCATAGATCGAATGAATGAATCGAATTTATATATTGAAAGTCAGTGTGTGTGTTTTTTTTATAAACTATCATATTATGTTGCACGTTAGTGTTAATCAATTGATTTGGTAAGAATTCCCAGCAATTATTGTAATCAATGACCAGAAATCATTTGTTCCATGTTTATTTGAATGGAAACAGGAAGCAAAGAAACGTAAAGAAAACACTATTGTCTAAGCATTACTTGAATTTAAAAGGTGTCAAAATTACACATTGAAGAAATTTCATAGTATCATGTATGCCAAATTGCCGCCCCTACATATATATTTTGTTTATATATGTGTAAGTATGTGTGAAATAAATCTACTTCCTTGTATACATCGGTGGAATTTATTGCTTGATGAGATATATGTACTAGTAAAAAGCTGTAGTGAATTGGCAAATAGGACAAACAATAGCCGCAAATGTCCAAGCCAAGCTACTCAAAACGATCAAGATGTTTGGAGCAATGGGTTTCGATGGTCTAAAAAAAATCGATTTGAACGTACGCTATTGTATCTCTTGGAAAAAGTCCAGCTTTGGGATAAAACAAATCATCTGTATACTAATCTGTTCAAGTCCATCCACCAGCACCACTATCATCGATGTTATTTATTATTACTATTGATATTGTTGGTCTTAGTAGTGATAATATTGAATGTTGTTAGCATTGTGAATAAAGTTTAAACACTTTTGTTTTTATATGCCAATGCCACACAGGTTCGGCGTCATAAATCTTGAGTAAGTGTTGTCTCTACACTATATATATATTATATATTGAAAGAAACAAAGAGAGAATTTTTAGATGTAGATTGATAATCTTTAAATGACATTCTGAAAATGTATCCTCTTTACGATAGTTCTTCGAAAAACACATTACATTTTTCCTCTCTTTTTGTTATTCAAACATTCACACATCTTTCGACTTAACGATCTCACACAAAATAATATATAATTTTTCTCTAATTTAAATGGTCAACTAACAAAATTGGAGTTATTTTTCCTTTCTCAATCGTGTAAACATAAACATTCTTCTCAATCGTGCAAACTTAAGCATGTTACGTTTCATAATCTGTATAGCTTCGCTAAATTAACAATATTCTGAAAACATTCTCAATATTGAACAAATTTTTTGAATCCACAACTTGTTCTACTCTCACAACTTGAACCACCTATTTTTTAAGTAAAATACAAATTCAACATCCTTCGTAACTCATAATTGATATATAAACAACTAATACATACGCAATTTATTAATATATATATATAGATATCTATATACATATAACCTATCCTAATGTAATAAGATAAAAATACTTACAATGATAATTATTCATATAATTTTAATAGATTATATATACAATGTTATAACTCATAATATAGGTAAATAAATCTTTACCCCCAAATTAACGTAAATACTAGCCCTTCTTCCTTTCTCTTCTTTCCTACGCATACAATAACTTATGATAATAATTTAAGTTTTCCATAGCGTCTAAAATAACGTTTTTTTCAGCCCTTTTACATAAACCTCATTTGCATACTCATCTTAATAATTTGAAATATCTGACTTTTCTTTCTTCTCTTCCCTTCACTATCCAGGGATAACTTGAACCGTTAAGGTATATTATCCTTGGTTATGTCAACATTTATAAAACACACTACGCATTTAATCTGATGATAGCGTACCAAAATTGTTGGTACCCCTGAAATATATATAATAGAATAAATATGGTTTTATAAATATAGTTTCCATTTATTTAATATCAGTGTATATTATACTCCAGAAAAACTGTTGAGTGCTCTGAATCAGTTATAAACATTTATATTTGTTGAATTACCAACAAATTGAATATCCCTTATACTTATATATATATATATATATATATGTGTGTGTGTGTGTGTGTGTGTGTGTGTGTGTGCGTGTGTGTAGGTGATTATAATAATGGAGTATTCCGTTATTACTTTTGGTAACGAGCGTAGAAATAAAAGAATGCGTTTAAGGTGTTAACATTGGTCTTCATTTTAAAGATATATATATATATATATATATATATATATATATATATATATATATATATACACATATATACTGAAAGGGAGAGAATAAGAGACTATATGTGCGTGTTTGTGCGTGGGTATTATATATTATTGTGTTGAAATGATGGGATAGGCTTCTGAATTCGCCAGAATTTATTATATACAATCATACGCAAGATTCAATCTCTTTCTGGTTAATGACCCTACATCCTGAGGTTGCTTTTTCCAAAGTTATTTTAAGATGCATCATCATCAATTGGGATTGATACTTTATTTACGAAACACAACCCTTCCTTGAGATACTTACCAAAATAACCGATTAGCTTATGTGGTTAGAATATCTCAGGAAAGAATCGCTGGACAGATTTTAAGGGCAAAACCAACCGGCAAGAAACCGATGGTTGGAAAACATCTATGAGCTTCGCTTGTCTCGCATGGGAATCCAACCGAATCAGTTGGAGACGGGTTGTTGTGACAGGACCCACTGGAAGGAGAGTTTGAGAACTCTTCCGCCACGCACCTTTAAGGAATAAGTGGGTGAAGATGAAGAAGGATAAGAAAAAGTTTTGATTTCTGTGTGTACCTGGTTTGGCATTGCGCTGTGTGTGGGCACTTTAGCAATTTCTGGTATGTTTATACCAACTTCTTCTGTATTTCTTAAAGTTTGCATAATTTCCAGTGTATGACACCCCAGAAACTGTCATGCCTTTTATGTTATCTCTCTGACTAGTGTTTGGTGAAGGGAGGGAATTAGCGGTCGAGTTGCTAGATTATCGGATAGAATGCTTTAGAGAATTCCAGACGGTTCTCTGCGCTCTGAATTCAAAATCAAACGAGTTCATCTGTGCAATTCAACCCTTCGACGTCGATAAATATTTACCCGGCTCAGTGAGGAGTGGGCCCTGCCAGATTCAAATGCACGAAATACGGCTATGATGACCACAAGAGGGTACTGTGGTCGGCTTTGCCCCGGCTTCTAGATTTAGTGCCAGTAATTGGCGTAGTTACTTACTTCCTTTTTCTGTTGCTTGTGTCTTGTCGCCCTCACCAGATTTTAGCTCGGGTCGCACATACGACCCGGAATTGTCTCGAAAGCTAGTTTCAAAACAATTCCAGATGAAAACTGTAAGCCGAATGCGATACCGACATTAAAACTAGAAACCGGGGCGGCCATATCTGTCTCTCTCTCTCTCTCTCTCTCTCTCTCTCTCTCTCTCTCTCTCTCTCTCTCTCTCTCTCTCTCTCTCTCTCTCTCTCAGTCATCATAGTCGTTGCAGGCCCCTACAACTTCATGACGACGATAACCACTCGAAAATGGCGACAACAATAACGACAATGACGGTGATACTGTAAGAGGAATCACACTTAGCTTTGTGTTTTTTTATGTTTCTTCTTTTTTCTCTCTGTAATTTTACTCATACATTTATCTTGACAGCTAGATTATTGACGCTAATCTACCTTGTCCTCGGTTTAATGAATTTAATTGCTTAAATCAAGCATTAATTTGTGTTTTACACACACAAACACAAACACACACACCCAATAATTTCTAATATATATATATATATATATTAGAAAATGAAGGGTTTCTTTTCAAAATGAAAAAAAACGAGATGTCCTAACATCGAAAATGCAACTGGAGTCTTTTTAAGAATATTTATTTGTTTCCTTTATTGGTTTCACAGTTCTTATGCTTTTCAAAAGTAAAATTGAGATGAAGGGCTTGTGGTTTTTCATATATATATATATATGGGTGTGTGTGTATCTATGCATGCATTTACATCTGCTATTCAAACCAAAGAATACAAGCTGTGGTAATAATTGTTTGTTCTTTTAGAACAAGGCCACCAATTACCCCAGTGCATTACTGGTACTTTATTTTATCGACCCCGTAAGGATGGAAGGCAAAGTTGACCTCGGCAGGATTTGAACTCAGACCGTAAAGGAGCGTAACTATATGCTGCAACGCATGGTGTCCTACCCTCTACCGATACTGCCAACCCACTGCCACCAAGCTGTAGTAATAATTGGTTCTACTTTTGGCACAGGGCCAGCAATTACACAGTGTATTACTGGTACTCGTTTTATGGACCCCGTAAGGATGAAAGGCAAAGTTAACATCGGCGGAATTTGAAGTCAGACCATAAAGGGGCGTAACTCTATCAATACTGCCAATAAATAATAATAATTGTTTCTACTTTTGGCACAAGGCCAGCAATTACCCACTGCATTACTGGTACTTTTTTATGGACCCCGTAAGGATGAAAGGCAAAGTTAACCTCGGCGGGATTTGAACTCGGAATGGCAAGGGCCGTAACTCTAGGCGTCAAAGCATGGCGTCCGACCCGCTACCGATACTGCCATAATAATAATTACTTATTTCATTGATACTTCTGCTGATTTAGATGAATGTGGCCATAATAATATAAAATACATCATAAATAAACTTCGGGAAAATTTTAAATATGGTGGAAATAATTCATTTCATTTTAATGGAAATATTTCACTTCATTTTCATGTTTTACAAATATGTCTTCCTTTTAAGACCTTTAACAAAATATGTCGGGATTGTGTGTATGTGAAAATTTATCGAGTGTTAAAGTAAAAATAAATTGACCTAATATATTATAGTGAACAATAGTTATTGGTTAATACTGTATTCTTTGTTAATACGAGTATTTTATTTCTAAAACTGTTTTGTGTTTAAGCGTGTACCCATAGATGTTATTTGCTTCTAGTCAATAGAAATTTATACTTCGGATACATAGAACATGAAAACGTATTTTAGATGATTATCGATCCTCCCAGTCCCAAGCTATGTTATGCCGATACACACAGATACACACACACAAATATATATATATATATATATGTGTGTGTGTGTGTGTGTGTGTGTGTGTGAGTGTATGTATGTGATATTCATAAACATAACAACGAATATTACTTAATATACAATACGTAAATATATGTGTATACCGCTATGTTGGAACAGGAGCACCAATTCAAATTATATAAATACATACGTATATATATATGGGTGTGTGTGTGTGCGTGTTTATGTGGTTATATATATATATATATATATATATATATATATATATATATACATAAACTCATATATATGTGTGTATATACTTTTGGACATATATAAAACATTTTTATAACGGATTGAATATTTATGTAGTTAAATAAAAATACATATATATATATATATATAAAAAACTTTGTATTTTTACTTAACTATATATTTTTATTTAACTATATAAAAAATATATATATTTGTATATTATCTCTATTCGCTTCTCTCGCTCTTCTTCGGTCTTTCTTTCCCACCTCTTTTTACCTCCCTCTTTGTATTTTTTTCGTCGCTTTGGTCACTGCGGCTCGTCTATCCGTCGCTGTCTTCAATTTGCAAAGCTGTCTAAACGTAATGTTATAACTCTAAGGTAATATACCTTATTGAGTGCTTAGCTGCACACCATGACTGCATTCGTTAGCTTGGCTGCAACCACAGCTTCGATGATGCTGTACTAAATTTTGGATATATATATATATGAATATATATAAATATATATATATATATATATATTTATATATATATATATATATAAAATATATATATATAGAGAGAGAGAGAGAGGTAGATAGAGAGGGGGAAAGAGGCAGATAGAGATAGAAAGAGAGAAGGACCTATATATATGTATAATAGGTAAGATAATAATATACTTTGAAAAAGCACAGAATGTGTTTTTATTTACTATATATATATATATGTTGGGGGTGTAAAAGGTAAACAGAAGTAACAACACAATTGGTACAGTATATAGAAGGTATATATTAGGTTAACGCTTGAAATAACAGGAAGACGGTCTTAACGTTTCGGAAGCTAGTCCTTTAATCAGGTATATATATATATATATATATATATATATATATATATATATGAAAGACGTAAAATAAGAAAATTATAAAAATTATCTTACTTACTAAAATATATATGTTAGTAGATATACTAATTCTTTATAATTATCTCCAAATTATTTTGTTGAGCAAAAACTTGCCAAAACTCCTACTATAGTTCATAGTAATGGTCCGGCTGCTGTCTTCTTAACACACCACTCCTCACTGATTAAGCTCGATGTCACGTGATTGATTCTTTTCAATTTGCCACCGACCGAGTAGGCAGTGATTTTTTCAATGTCTTGGAACTTAGTCCACACTTTGCTTTTTTCCATCCACTGAATTATTTTTGTATAAGTTCCCTGTGTCCACGCATTGCCTGGGAACTTGGCTGAGAATAGACTTCCCTGATGACGAAAGGATTTCTCCGTGCATTTCTTCGGAAACCATGTTTATTCCCTTTCAGAAACTAATTAGTTGGAGTGAAATTTTAGTAAGTAAGTTAATTTGTATAATTTTCTTATTTTACGTCTTTCATATTATTGTTCTGCATCCCCTTGCATTGAACCACAAAGTTATTAAGACAAAACCTATATATTTGCTGGCATAGGTATGCATCTGTATATATATGTTAGTAGATATACTAATTCTTTATATATATATATATATATAACTACAATATTATAAAGCTGAGTGTCGTGTGTATGTATTATGTATGCATCCTACACACCTCCCTATAGTTTCTTAGCTTTACTCTCTCCGTCGCTCTTTCCTCTCTCTCTATAATAGATTATTCCCCCTCTCTATAATTTAACTGCTTTACTCTCTCTGTCACTCTTCACTCTCTAATATTATAAAGCTGAGCATCATCTCTCTTTCTCTCTTCCTCTTTCACCCTCTCTATAATTTAACTGCTTTACTCTCTGTCTCTCTTCACTCTCTATATGACAACACTCTTTTACTTTCCGAATCTACCTTCAATATATCAACATAGAGATGAGCGTCGCATGTATGTTTATTTCAAAAAGATAACCGCCTTCAAATTCGGGCAACACACAAGCAGGTAATACATACATCAAAAGGCAACCCTCTTAGAGAGACAAAGTGTAAAAACTACACACACACACACATCTAAAGAGAGAGAGGAGAGAGGAGAGAGAGAGACAGGGAAAGAGAAACTGAGGGACGGGCAAGCAGGTAATACATACATCTAAAATCATTTGGTTAAAAATATCATAATATAATGGTTGCAGAACGAAAATACAGACAAATATAATAATGTATGTATCCCACACACATTTTCTGTCGTCGCTCGCATAAGTAACACACACACACATCATATGATCCCAGTTCCTCAGTGAAATAACAACCCAACCAGGAACTGGGCATATCAGAGTATTGACAAAGTTATTCACCTCAACAACATGTGTTCTTGTCTCTACCATACTAATTCGGAATGCCTGAAGAGGTCACAGCCAAAGATGGCTGTCACCGAAATGTATATAGCAGTAATAAACGAAGCCAAATTTTAAACATTTGACTTATTTATTTTATTTTACTCCGGAGTAACCAAACCAACCTGCGCACTTCGTTGAGTGCTCCAATCTGCATACTGAGGTGTTGGTATACATCCAACATATACTCAAAAAAAAAAATATATATATAATATATATATATATATATATATATATATGTATATGTATATATATATATATATATATATATATATATATATATATATATATATATATATATATATATATATATTTATATATATACATATATATATATATATATAACTTATGTATTTGCTAGCATTAGTGTACATCTGTACGCATATGTTGGTAGATATTCTAATTCTCTGTATATATATATATACATATATATATATATATATATATATATATATATATATATATATATATATATATATATATATATATATATATATATATGAATCTATTTATAGTATATTTGGCAATATACCGTATGTTTAATTAAAAATATGTATAAGACCATACGCTCTCAGCTTTAAAGTAGTGACTATGTCACTTACTTATTTTCAGCGAAAGAAGGAAGAGCAGCTGACAGTCTGTTTCACGCTGGTTGGCTTTCATCAGAGCCACGTTCACTCCTGCCTTCGCCGAAAATTATAGCAGCTGGATCCTTATAGAATTCCAGTAATAATCAGGTGCTAACAAAATGTATATTTGCAACGGAGCGGTTGCACGTCGTATCGTTCCGGGCCCATGGAGTATAGCAAGCCACATCGAACACCGGAATAGTTCTTTTATTTTCCTTGGAAGATGAGATATTAATCTCGAAATATCAGAACATATGAATAAAATAAGGTAAAAAAAACTTCCCCCGTTTCTTACGAAGTGATAAGATTGATAATTTCTTCACCCGCTGATGAGCTTAGGACTTTAGTAATCCTTTTCACAAATAATATTGCGAAACAGTTTTTATCAAAACTGTCCGGGTGTTCGGTTGCTACCGCAATTATGGTTTGTATTTATTTTTCTTGATTTATTCTTAAATTGAGTCTGGCAAACCATATTGTCTGTAGTTAGTATTTTTTTTTCACCTTAGGGATTCTGGTCCACTACGATTTGAACACATATATGTAAATGCCTGTGTTCGTTTTTCTTTTTTGTTCAGTTATAATATATATATATATATATATATATATATATATATATATATATATATATATATATATATATATATATATATATATATTCATTAGTTAAGCAAAACAAGACCACAAATTTCACAAGAAAGACATTATTAAAAGATTGTCAACATATTGTAGTTTGATGTAAGGAATGTAGAGAATAATAATAATATTAATAATAATAATGTCCGTTTACAATTGTTTCGCTACTCCATATAATTCCTTATTTTAATTTATATTCCTTTTGAACTTCCGAGGAGCTGCTCTATTTTTACCTATGTTAATTATTTTCAACTGAACAAGATCAATAATAATCTATAATCATTTGATGAGAAATATTATATGGAGTAGCGAATCAATTGTAAACGGACATTATTATTATTAATATTATTATTATTATTCTCTACATTCCTTTCATCAAATATGTTGACAATATTTTAATAATGTCTTTCTTGTGAAATTTGTGGTCTTGTTTTGCTTAACTAATGAATATTTCCAGGTCTGTGCACCTAACCTCTGCATGAACCCAGCCTCCTAGCTGCCTTCCACTGCATATTGCACATTGAGCACATGCCTTTACGCTTTGGCTTCTAACTAATTCACCAATCTCTCTTCTCCTCTCTTATTTCCTCTCCTATCTCCATCTCTCTCTTTAAGATTGGTTACTCTTGAACTGTATATATATATATATATATATATATATATATATATATGTGTGTGTGTGTGTGTGTGTGTGTGTATGTGTGTGTGTGTGTATACAAACATTTAAGTCTGATAATCGAGATACATATATTTGTGTGTGTGTGTATATGTGTGTGTATGTCTGTTTGTGTGTGCTTGTATGTGGATGTTTGTGTGTGTGCGTGTGTTTGTGTGTGGGTGTTTGTGTGTGTGTGTTTGCGTGTGTCTGTGTGTAAATATTTGTGTGTATGTGTGTAAATATTTGTGTGTCTGTGTGTGCATGTTTTCTGTGTGTGCATGTTTTGTGTGTGTGTGTGTGTGTGTGTGTGTGTGTGTGTGTGTGTGTGTGTGTGTGTGTGTGTGTGTGTGTGTGCGTGTGTGTGTGTGTGTGTGTGTGTGTGTGTGTGTGTGTGTGTGTGTGTGGGTGTGTTTGTGGGTGTGTTTGTGGATGTTTGTATATGTATTAACGCTTCTCTAACCTTGGAAATCATCGAATGTAAATATGTTAACACTTTTCGTATCATTGAAGTCGATGTTTAACTACTGTAAATATGACCAGAGATTAATCGCTCTTTCCCTTGCCTTTCATGCTTAGCTTTGGTAACCATAGTGTTGAACATATTTATAATTTTCTGCTCTGTTAGACATAGGCATTGAGTTATTATGACATTACCGTCTCATACTACGCATTATAGATACATACAAATTAAAATTACTTTCCAGTCGGAATCTACAGCTACATCAAAAATATTTCTCTCACAATCTTTTTTAAGAAAGGAGTGGGCCTTTTTTTTTATTGTATCTTCCCCTGAATATTTCGAGTTTAACTTTGCAGGAAAATGTAGTTAAATGTCCCTTAAATTCCGGTGGAACCGTAAGGGTACCGGCCTGATACACCCCATTTCTTAGACATTATATAACCATTAGTAGAACATTCATCTTCTGGTCGGACAACAGATGATTTCTTCTAGAAAAACATGAAGAGAGAAGTAATTACAGTATTGGACTGGTACCATTTTTATCGACCTTGCTAGGATAAACGCAAAGTTAACCTCGGCGGGATTTGAACTCAGATCTTAGTTAGCCAGAACTGACACCCCATCAGCTTTGCCAAATCGCCTTCTCGAAAAGGATGGATAGTTAAAGATGTAGATCTTGAAGAACTGCGATTATATTAAGTTTAAGTCACTTAATGTCACAAAACTTATTTTACCGAGATGATAACTTCAAACATCTCTCTATATAAATGCTCAAAATCTTAATTTGTCGTGGGTTTTTTTTTTCTTTTTGTCTCGCTTCATGTGAGCTCTGATGGATCAGAACTATGTTCAAAAGCCTTCCATCCATGATAAACCCATCTTTGTACGAGCAGTGTGTACCTTGTCTGGCAGTCTAATGCATTGTTGTTTTTTCATGTGATAAAGTGTAATGTAGAATATATTCCTCTGCTATTTCTAGCAGGTCAAATAGCAACGTAGACATTTCCTTTCCAATTCAATGTGATAAAATAAGACAGAATTATTGTATATCTTGTAATATAAAAGGCATAATTTTTAAGTAGCTTTGAGGAGAGGTCTGGAGACTAGTGTCGATACTCTGCTGTAATCGCTTTATTTCATGTAAAACTTTGAGTCATAATTGACTATTTTATCATATTGCTAATTCTCGTGCTACGGTGAGATTTAGCCTCAGATCAATCATGGTCCAGCAGATATAGGATCGAAAACTCTCTATCTAAGACCATTCTATCATTGCAGATGTGGCTTGGACTGCATTACATAGTATGGTCTTTCTTATTAAGACAGTGAGTTTTGAGTTAAGAGGAATTATTGCACCTACAGTGGTTCCAATTTAAACTCGTTCCTCACAGAATGTATAAGTGTAATGGATGTGGTATAGCTGATATCTCAAACAATAAGGCTCAAGTGTAATAGGTTATGTTTGAACGAACAACAGAGAAATATAAACAATCAATTAAAAGCTACCTTTTACCGGTTTTTAAACTTTTAACTGATACGCATAAGTTTTAGATGCGTTATACCTGAAATTCAACTTTCTGATATCACAACCATTTTCATCACAGTTATTGACTAACTACCAACTGAATCATATTTTACTGTATATTATAAATGTGATTTTTTTACATACTCTTATTTTCTTATTAATACGCCATTTTGTGGAGTTAGCACTTCAATCTGCGAAACAAATGCAGTGGAAAATGTTTTATCCTGAGATATAATACTATACATATGATAGGATTCGTTTTGATAAATTAATAATGAGTGTAGCTTAGCCTTTCGGCGGTATTCCCACTTCACAGTTGTCGTAAGAGACCCTGAGTGTTTTTGCCACTTTCAGATTAAAAAGGCGAAATATAAGTAGAAGATAGTTTGTTATTTAAATAACAGGATATGTGATTATATTCCTGAAGGCAGCCATTTTAAACAAGATATCATTCAACATAGAAATCAGACTATATGGCGCGGTGATAAGAGAAGGAAAGCCATAGCTTTAATTGATTTCCGAAATTCTGATTTCCTATGAGGCGTGAATATTTCACCATTGTTACTGTTTTCAGTAAAAAAAAAAAGAATCAATTTGGTGAAAGAATTTTCTTTAAATGTAATAAGAAACTACATAAAATAAAATCTAATATCTAAGATTTCAAACAGATTTCTACATATCAATAGTTTCCTGAGTTTAAAATGTTTGAATGGTGTATTTTATTCTGAAAATTAAAGAAACACAAAAAAAAACAGTAAAAATCTAAAATTAGATATAGACATTTAAAATTATTATGTATGTCTTCTTAAGAACTTGTGGTGTGATCATAACCTTTTAGCGGATAGAACCATGATTCCATTTCGATAATCATTGAATGTGTCTATGCAATACATCAAGACGGTTTGTTGTTTTATTCACACAATGTTATTCGTTGATCCTGAAAGAATAGAGCACTGGACTTAATATATTACAGTGGTTATTTTTATCATTGCCATCTAGAGATATTGCCAATCCAGCACCCTTGAAAGAGGTAATGAATAATGCTATATTTTAACGTGAATAAATTGTGCTCATAACGTTCCATTTGCCTCGAAAACTAGTGTGATTAATGTACTTGACGTTCAGCCTGAGCAAATGAAAGACAATTACTACAGGAGAAACTCGCATGAGGAAAATTTCTATACGTTTGCTATTCTCGTACACCCACGCACACACACACACACATATATATATATATTTATATATATGTCTGTGTGTGTGTGTGTGTGTGTGTGTGTGTGTGTGTGTGTGTGTGTGTGTGTGTGTGTGTGTGTGTGTGTGTGTATACAGTAAAGTTGGTGGTTCACCACTGAATAGATCTTTTTATTCTGTGTAGTTAACCGTGATACAATAGTATAAAAATCACTCAACGTCACGCGATTCAATCATCTTTGGTGTAAGATTATGTTGGTGGTGCACGGACGGAGATAAAAATTATTGAATATGTATATGTATATATATATATAGATACTTGGGGAGGGTCATATTTGTGTAATAATATTGCCAGAATTAATAATAGGACACACTCACTGTTTGGTTGGTTTTCGCTTCTGTATCATTGATATCAGTTAATTTAATTTACTCGGTCCGCAATGTTACCATTGACTGACCAACGGTCAAAAATACAGATATAATATAGACACAAACACATATATATAGTCTAACAAAGTTCTTTCGTTGCACATCTGAAACATCGTCAGCGGTGCTATTATGTTTCCTCCTGTGTATTGTATGTCTACGCCATCTTTATTTAATCCGTTTATTTATTTATTTATTTATTTAATTATGTCTTCTTCTCTGCGCATGCGTTTGCGTGTGTGTAAACACAATATATATAGATACATACACACACACAGAGACCCTTTCCATATATATATGCGTGTGTGTGTGTGTGTGTGTTTGACCTCCATCAGTTCTGGCGGTGGATGTTCCAGTTGTTTGAACAACTACCCAGATATTAACGTATAACTGTTGGAGAATTCCACAGAAACGTGTACCTTGAAGAAAATTGCCTCTCTGAACTATAGCTACAGCTCATTTTGCCAGCTGATTTAAATCTCTGAACTACAGCTACATCTCATTTTGCCAGCTGATTTGAATCTCAGGACTACAGCTACAGATCATTTTGCCAGTTGATTTGAATCTCTGAACTATAGCTACAGCTTATATTGCCAGTTGATTTGAATCTCTGAACTACAGGTACAGCTCACTTTACCAGCTGATTTGAAGCTACAGCTTATATTGCCAGCTGCTTTGCGTAACCATTAAACCAAACCATTAAATTTAACCATTAAACCAAACCACTAAACCTAACCACTAACCCTAACCTCTAACCCTAACCAGTAAACCTAACCACTAAACCTAACCCCTAAACCTAACCCCTAAGCAAAAACACTAACCCTAACCCCTAACTCTAACCCCTACTCTAACCACTACACCTAACTCCTAAACCGAAACACTGAACCTGACCACGAAATATAACCACTAAGCCGTAGCATGTTTAATATGAAATGGCTTCTACAGGAATAGAACTGCTTTATTCCTAATGATTCCATTTGAATGCAAAAGTTTTAGTCCTGTAGAAGCCATCTCTATATAGAACATGATGTTTGCACTCTACTAATGTATATTCAGTACCTTACTTACTGTGACTAACCGCGATTGAACCCGGGACTCATATATATTTATGTGTGTGTGGGGGGTGAGAGAGAGAGTGTGTGTAGGTGTGGATGTATACAAATAAACAATGTTACAGCCACCTAGTTGGAATATCAACGAATTTTCCTTAGTCTTGTAAACTGGAATGTTTATTCAATAAAACTTGCTGTCATCAAACTAGAGAGTTAGTTACCACGGTGACATAAATACTGACATTCTAAACGATGTTGCTGGCAGACAAATCTATTTTAATGCTTTATTTTCTTCATCAGTCACATTTCTGTTGTGTGATGATAGATTTGATTTAGATATCAACACAGCTGTTACAAAAATAAAATTGTTTGCATTTTATACGTGTATTTCCTCCTAAAAATGATTTTTGCCGTTTCCTTATTTCCATATTCTCGACGATATTTCTATTTTGACTTTTATTTCTCATTTTATCTACAGATGAAGTAGTAGCTTCCGAAACGTTAAGAATCTTTTTCCTACTATATCAAACATAGGACTGATTAATATTTTCATTGAATTGTATCGTTCCCCGTCTTGATTTTCACTTACATTTCGTGTACGCGCATGCACACAGACACACACACACACACGCACGCACACACACACACACATACACACACACACACACACACACACACACACACACACACACACACACACACACACACACATACACACACACACACACACACACACACACACACACACACACACACATATATATATATATATATATATATACAGGCACACACACACATATATATACTATATATATATAAATATATATATATATATATAATAGTAGAACACTGGTGGGTTATATCCATAGTTGTAGAGCATTCAGTCCATGTGACGAGTTTGATAGAAGTAGTCCACAACAGTTAATTCACCATTCCCGAGGACAATTGTTTCACCTTAGTCGGATCATCAGTTCGGTTAAAATGAGATTATACGGAAGAGGAAAAACAATTATACAAATACGGACTTCGACACGGACTTATGCCACGACGATGGCCTAACACTATCGAGCCATAAAAGTGGTCACGATCTGAACCGTTTTCAAAAAGATTTAATTGCCACATTTAATGAGTTAGTATTTAGGACCACAATAGCAACTAACCTTACTAGCGTAGAATACTTAGACATATATTTAGATCTTCAAACACATACCTTTAGATCCTTCCATTCAATAAATAAAAAAACTAAATTATATACACAGGATTCATGCCACCCACCTACAATTTTCAGAAACTCCGTGAAAAATATCAGCGCTAGAATCTCTAACCTCTCCTCTAATAAAACAATCTTTTACAGAGCGGCACCCTACTACAAGGTGTTAGCTAACAGCGGCTTCTCGCAACCAATTACTTCTTCCTCTACTAATGCCAACAGCAATAGTTAAAGAAATCGTGCTGATAGAAAAATAATTTCTCACTCAACGTTAAAATTAATGTAGGTAAAATATTCTTAGCTCTCTTCGATAGACACTTCACCATAGGTCACAAATACTGCTCCATCTTTAATAGACACAGGGTGAAACTAGGATACTCCTGTGCTAAGAATATGGAGGCCCACATCACCAACAACCCCACCAGGATGCTCTTGCCGAAAGCCTGAAGATTGTCCACTTCAACAACAGTGCAATACACCCGCTGTAATTTACCCAGCCGTTGTCACTTCTAACCGACCAAATCAACAACAAGAGGTCAAATCCTATGTAGATATTGTGAAGGGCCGGTTTAAAGAACGCTTCCTGAATTATTTGTCGAAATTCAGAAATCCGGACAAATGATTGTCCACTAAGCTCCTGAGCCACGTATGGTCCCTCAAGGATGCGGGCATGGACTACTCCATTCAAAGGAAAGTTATTACTAACTCTAAGCCATACGGAAATGATAATCCCTTTTGAGGGCTGTGCATTGAAGAAAGAATCAATATCCTGAAAAGTTTGCGTTATAGCGCTTGTCTAAATTGAAGGAATGAATTTTTCTCGCGCCGTCCACACGTTTGGAAACAGCCATTACGTAAAGCTCCAGGCTGACTAACATGAATAATCTATTACATTCTGAACTGAATAACATGAATAACCATTATATTCTGAGTTTCCACAGTCGTCTCCCTACCAACGATATATCGTGGGTTTACCTCCCCTTGGGAAATGTCTGTTTCTGCACATGCGTATTCGTACAGTTGTTTTTCGTTTTCCGTACAACCTCATTTAAACCGAGCTGATGATCCGTCTAAGGTGAAACAATTGTTCTCGGTAATGGCGAACTAACTGTTTTGGAACTACTTCTACCAAACTCGTCCCATGGAATGAGTGCTCTACTGCTAAAGATATAACACACCAGTATTTTACTATATATATATATATATATATATATATATATATATATATATATATATATATATATATATATATATATATATATATATATTTATTTATTTATTTATTTATGTAATAAACAACACAATATAATTATTCCATTACCCAAGGTTTCACGAAGTTAAACGATTCAAACAGAAACGTCTGATATCGCTCATCAGATAGAAAAGATTTCTATCTGATGAGCGATATCAGGCGTTTCTGTTAGAATCGTCTAACTTCTTGAAACCTTGTGTCGCCGTGTGGGTAGTTGTGGTGTATCTATGCATGCTTTATGTATGTATAGATTGGAGGTAGGATTTCGATCTCCTTTACTTGAAAATTTAAAATATAAAAAAATATTTCTTTTAGAATAACAGTATATCTATAATTGTAATAAACGAAGCCAAAGTTTACATATTTGTCTTAATTATTTTACGTTACTCCGTAGTAAACAGTTACGAGAGATACTCAATACGTTAGTAGAGTTCAGTCATTGTATATAGAAATGGCTTTATAGGACTTGGAGTGTTTCACTCGATGTACATCATCAGTCAACAGTCATAGATCGTAGCAAAAAGACACCCAGAAATCTAGTTATATATCCTATGAAACAGACAACCAAACAACAATTTCTGATATTCCTAGCCCGACAGACAACAGAAATCAACAGTTATATATCCAATGAAACAAACAACTAAACAACACAGCTGTGGTATTCCTAACCAGATAGACAACAGAAATATACAGTTATATATCCTATGAACAGACAACCAAACAACACATCTCTGATATTCCTAGCCCGACAGACAACAGAAATCAACAGTTATATGTCCAATGAAACAGACAACTAAACAACACAGCTGTGATATTCCTAACCAGACAGACAACAGAAATCAACCAGCCAGCAACATTACAATTCTGTCATAAACCTGTCCAGTCATAAACTCAACAATGTAAATAAGATCAGTGCTTGCATGCAGAACGAAGAGTGATGAGGTATGTTATCTATTTAAATTCACACACATATTGAGAAAAACTAATTAACAGCTTAAACTTTCAATTCCGGCGAAGAATGATAAGGAAAACAACAAAGCAATGAATTATATTATATTAACTAATAGTGGAATATCGTTAGTGCAATGAGGGGTGGGTTTGAACTGGAGTAGTACAGTGAGAACTCTGAAATTGTTGCGGTTTAAATGGAACTTTAAATGAAACGGCGTGTAATATCGATAGTAACATATTTGATAGATTTGATATATTTGGGATGTTTTAGAGCAGAAAACAATAGATTGCTATTGAGTCCAGTTATCAGTTCATATAGGGTGGTTTCTAAAGTTAGTTGTGTAGCCAATCTGTTCAGATGTATCACTCTGCTGCTTCAAGCCATAAAATTCGACCAAACCATGGCCCCAAGGTGACCCCAAGAAATAAATAAAGAATATTCTATTATCTATTACGCTTGGTTAAGAATTAATTCTTTGTAATTTAGCAGCAGGGTTCAGTTTTAAGATATTGTAGAAATTGTATCCATTTGTTTCCAATTCCACAGTAATATTTGAAAAATTTAGTATGAGACATTTACATCAAGAATCAATATACTAAAAATATTGATCCCAGATTCAGTCATCTCTCACAAAATATAATTCAGTTTGCTAATACATTTACATTTATTTCCAATTAACTATTATTTTACGGTCCCCCATTATTGTATGAATGATGAAAAATACGTCTATATATTTTGTAAAAGCATATATATGTATGCATGTATTTATGTAAGTATAACGTGTATATGTATGTACATTTATATGTATATATACATATATAATATATATATATATATATGTGTGTGTGTGTGCGCGTGTGTGTTTGTGCATACGTATATGTATGTATATATATATACGTGTGTGTGCATACGTATATGTATGTATATATATATATATATATATATATATATAGCAAATTAGTGAAGTATAACATTGATCGGCTTTACAATAGGGTTTATTCCAAGTATTAACAAATGTTTCATTACTCTGGTGTGTCTAAAAATCGTTGTTCGTAAAATGCAACGTCACTCGATTTTAATTACAGTTGATACCCGACCAAATCTTCAGAATATACTGATTTGTGTACATGATACAATGCGCTAGTATTTATAGATACATTAAAAACAACAAGAATAAAAGCAAGAATAATAATAATTGTTTTTACTTTTGGCACAAGGCCAGCAATTACTCAGTACATTACTGGTACTTTATTTTATCGACCCCATAAGGATGAAAGGCAAAGTTAACCTCAACGGGATTTGAACTCAGAATGGAAAGGGCCGTAACGTCAAAGTATGGCGCCCGATACTGCCAATCCACCATAGTGATAAAAATAACATGTAAAAAAGTGGTATGAAAAGATGATAGGATAAGTAAAACCATTCAAAAAAGTGAAAATAATTTGACAGTGTAATAAAATAGGATGAGATGAAACGAAACGAAAGGATAATGGCGACAGTGTAATAAAGTGGGGTAGGATGAATTAAAGAGATGAAACAACAAAATATAAAATAAATAGATAATGATAACAGATGGGTAATTAGGATTGGGGTATTTTGAAGACTGTTATCTTAAGTAAGGCTGAAGATTGATGGTGATGCTGGCTATAGAGGGTGACTGGTGCCGTGTGTGAGGGAAGGGATTGGAAGGGGTGTGTCTATAAAGAAGGAATATTTAATCGCTGAGGGAGTGTCGGTTGTTCTTGCCTCCGATTGGTCCAAAGTTCATTATTTTGCTTTTTATTGGTAGGTGGTGAAAGTTAAGAAGTGGTGTAGGATGCTTTCGCCCGTACGTGATTAACTGTTAATCATGGCCGGGTGGTATAAAAGTGGTTCGCTGGCACCAGTATTATAGACGTTTTAAATCCGGGAAGTTGTGTTGTTATATGGATAATGAGGTTGCTGTATCGAATCTTTTTTTATCTCATAATTTTATTATCACATAATTTTCAGCAAACAGGGAGAGTAGTGAGCTTTGATAAGTACCAACAAGTACGAAACAGAGTTCTATCAGCTTATCTCCCCTGTTTGCTGAAAATTTAAGTAAGTGATATTGTCACTACTTTAAAACAATAGCGTATGGTCTTCAAAATGCTTTTAATCAAGCATACAGTGTATTGCAGGATACACTATATATACATTCATATATATATCGCTATTTCAGAGCACCAATTCTAATATATATATATATATATATATATATATATATATATATATATATATATATATATATATATATATATATATATATATATGTAGGAAAAAATACAGTAGAAAATGCTGGAGGGGTTTTTTCAGTATAATATCAAAACATTTATTTATAAAGTAAGGATTTCCGCATTTAATCGTATACGGGTTTCAGCTCTATATGCTTTTTCAACTACGGAAGTGTATAGTGCAGTCAAATTTCATATTTATACGAATAATAATAAAATCGAGAAAAATAATTTTTAGATGTTATATACATATTTAGAGAGGAAAGTTCATATTTTTGTCCGAAGTTTTCTTTCGTTCTCTGTGAACAGAGTGTGCTGTTTTGCCTCCATCAAGTAAAGTAGCAGCAATACCACATGATGCAACAGCCAAAGCAATTTGCTTTCCCTGCCTTACTTTTGCCAATATGAGATTTATTATGAAGGTTTTACCGGTTCCTCATGGGGGATCCAAAAAATAAAGGCCTCCTTCATTCTGGTCGATACTTTTTCATAAGCAATTCTTTAATTTTCAATCATCTTTTCTTCATTTTCATTGACATATTGTGTAAGCTTGTTGATGTCATAATTCATCTCCTTTAATATATCCTGCGCAACAGAGTATGCAACTTTGTCCTCAGGTTCTAATAAACCGCAATCCTTAAGGAACCAGTCAATTTCATTCAGGTAGTTGTTAATTTCTGAAAGTGTTTCATTATAGAAAGGTGGAGAAAAATCTACATTAATACCAGTGTTTTGAAGTTTGATACTGTGTAATATATCTTCCGACAAGTCTTTCTTGTACCTTTCCCAGAGCCCCAAGGGATCTGAAATATTGCACGTAGTGAGCATTACATCGAAGAACTGTCAAAGCTTTTTAGGCATTTATGTGGCAGTTGCCTCTTCCAATGTCTTTTTCCCCATCTTCAAGTAGGCCAAGTAATTTACATGCTTCAGTATACGTTGCACAGGGACTTTCATGTACAATTTTGATATTTTCAAATGATGTTAGCCCTCAGTGTGAAGGAGTAACCTCAAATGGAAACATTCCCTATGTCTAGGATGGACTGTGTAAACTATTTCTATTGCACCACTTACTTTGATGTCTTGATAGCCATCCACATGATTATCTATCTTTCGACTGCTCCATTTCTTTTTAATCCATGTGTAGAATGTGGGAACCTCATGATAAAGCAAAGTTTTAACAAAGCCATCTTCTCCACAAAATTTTAAAAAAGCATTGAGCATTGTGTCTGGAGGAGACGCAGCAATCAATTGTGTATTATCTTCAGTGTAATATATCTGACCATTTTCCAAATGGACTGCAATTAATTATTTACTTATTTACTTATTTACTTATAATATAAATTATAATTAATAATTATGGTAAACATTAGATGAAACAATAATATTATTAAATTATTAAATCATAAGCGTACATTTAACATATTCCTTAAGATACTAATTCTTAGAGTTATCTCCCCAAATATTTTTTTTGTTTACAATCAAAATTCATATATACGATATATTTCAACTTGCTTACTTAACTGTTTAAATATTATATTACTAACCATATACAATAATAAATTATACCTCAATACTGTACATTTTTACATTTTTACTTAAAAAATATAATTACATTCACATTCTTAAAATATATGTATAAAATACATATCTATAGTTACTTGATCACTCTTACGCTCACTTATAAATCTATATATATATATAAATATATATATATATATATATATATATATATATATATATATATATATATATATATATATATATATATATATACTTAAATATGATGTATATTCACGCATAATCATTTATGTACTAAATAATTATTTTTTTTAAATTAACGATATATAGTGATGTCTTATAATATACTACAATACATTATATTTATAATTACATTTATAATATTAAAATATATGCTAATAAATAGATACACGCGTATATATAATTGTAAATACGATGTATGTTCATCACATAACCACATAAATATTATATTGCTGTAATTGTTTTAAAGAATAATAGCTTATAATTTACTACAATACATTATAATTGTCATCTAAATATTACAAATACATCCATATTCTTAAAATATATATTAAAAAATAAATATGTATAATTATGTGATTCCTTCTAAACTCATGTATATATCTTTGGGTGTATATATCTATAACTAACTCTAAAATAACCCTACAATAATTTTTCTCCCTATAATAACAAACCCAAAAACAATTAAATAAGGATTTTTTTTAATTTATCATACCTCTAAATTTAACGGTTATTTTTTCAGGTTTAACGTATCCTCATTAACATATCCTTGAGTTTTGAATTTTTCAATCACTATCTTCATTGGGCTTATACCATTAAGTACACATGAAGATATGTCACTATCTTAACACCAAATATTAGAGTGCTTCTAATCTGTTGTAAAATTAACTTTGTTGAATAATCAACAAACCATATAACTCATTGTTTATCTATATACAGAGAGAGGGGAGGGAGAGAATTCTAGAATATATATATATATATATATATATATATATATATATATATATATATATATATATATATATATATATATAGTTATGTAATAAACAACATAAAATAATTATTTCATTTACCAGTGGTTTCTTGAAGGCAGATGTTATGTCTGTCTTCAGTCGTCAGAATGAATAAATAACATGGTGTTTTTATTAAATATGGATTTGAAAACAAAATTTAGGAAATATATAAGTGAGGCTGAAAAGACGGGCAAAAAGGAATTAGGGGAAAAAATATATAAATATATATCCAGAACATAAACATACACGCACGCAACCACGCGCATGTACGTAGACGTATACATTCTCACATAAGCGTATATAACTAATAAGCTCTGTAGCCTACATAGAGCACTCTTTTATCCTGTATCTTTCCGACGGAAATACGCCATATATATATATATATATATAATTTTTTTATATTTCTGTAATGGCTCTTGGTGCACGGCTCTCCCCAAATAACTGACTTTGGAACTGTTTTTCATCTCATCTCATTCCGGAATTTTGTCAAAAGTAGTTATCCTTGAATATAAAATATTCAAACTTTTATTCCTTTTCTAATTAAACGGTCAGATAGTTAGTCTGAATAACGATCCAAGCACAACTTTATGGTTTCTATTCCATAATCGGGAAAATGATTTTATATAAAATTACTACATCAAAGGATACAATAAATATTTTTTCGTTGATCGTTTCCTGACGTTGATTTAAATTACCACTTATAACATATTTAATACGTTTAAGAAATTGTTTTAGTAAGATGTCTAAAAGGTTACTGGGATGGTGAGCTTCCCATTCTGGACTAGATACTACTGGGATTTATTATATAATGTCTTTGTAAAACATAAACATAATTTTGTAGATTCTTTGCAAGTTATACTTTACTATTTTATTTTTGTGAAATTTTGATAAGCCTTAGAAAAAGAAATCTAGTTTTACATTGAAAATTCATTACATATTCCCTAACAATGTACTGTGTTTCATTAGATTCAGTTAATTTTAGATGTATTTTACATTAGTATAGTGCGTATTTTTTCTAGAATGGATAAATCAAGGATAGGTTTATTAAATTGATTTGTTCTTCCATGACCTTCATTGAGAGTCCAGTATGTGTCACATGACTAATGTTAACCAGTTGGCAGTGAGAAATATAAATAGAAGGACCTGCATGAATTCACTATTTCCTAACTTTTATTAAATTTGCAAACGAATTCAAAATGATTGTAAACATTTTTCACTAAGCTACTATTGTAGGGAGACACATGTTCTATAACACCGTGTAACATATTTTTTGTTCCCCGGTTCTAAGTATCATTTGTTATATCCCATTATTATTTAAAAAAACACTATTATTTAATCAGAAGTTTGGGTTTGTGATCAGAAGTTTGATATTTCGAAATATTCATATTTTTCAAGAAAAAACACATTTTTTTTTAGTTTATCAGTTCATATAATTAAATCAACAGAGTATATATTTATTTTATTACACAAGCTTATCAAAAGCAAACAAGTAAAAACAAATAACACTTATAAAGCAACTTATACACGTCAGAAATGATTGGATTTCCTGGATTTGCGGTTGTAGTCCAGGTCGCATTTCCGCACTAGCCCCCAGATATAGTCCCCCGTCATTTTTTCATTGTGCTGGCCCTGGTACCTCCGCTCTAGCTCTTTCACATCTTGGTAGAATCGTTCGCCTTGTTCTTCTGAGTAGGCACCCATATTGTCCTTTAATTTGTTCAAGTGAGCGTCCAGCATATGAAGTTTAAGCGACATCCTGCATCCCATGGCGTCAAAAGCCTTTATCGGATCCTGTACCAGTTGCTGGTAGTTTTCAGCTCTGTAGTTGCCGAGGAAGACCTTAATAACTGCCTTGAAACAGTTCCATGCTGTTCTCTCAATCCTATTGAGCTTATTGGAGAACTCGGTAGACTCAAACACCTTCTTTATCTGAGGTCCAACATAAATTCCACCTTTGATTTTGGCCTCAGACACTGTAGTAATCTTCCTTCAGGCGGACTGAATGAGCTAGGGGCAGTGTCAGGAACTTGTTTCCATTGTGGAGGAGGACAGGCTTCAAGCTTGTGGTGGAGCTGTCTATAAATAGCCGCCACTCCTTGGGCACAAACGTCAAACAGTCCAGGCACGTCATGGCAGAAGCAGAGGCCATCCCTAAGAGTGTAAAAGCCTGAGAAAGGTTCGTGTCGACTTCTCTGACTTGTCACCTGCAGTTCCTCCTTGACCAAGTTCCACTGCTTCATCCTGGAGACGAATGCTTAAAACACAACTTACCCTTTATTCAGGGTGCGAAAATCCAGTATCAATAAATCTCTTTAATCCACTTTATTGCACTTTTATAATTTTCTTTAGGTATTACTCTTTATTTTATAATTTTAATTCAACCTGAAACATATATTTAAAAAGTCATTTAACATAAGCAAATTAAACTTACATACAACGTAAAATCCAGCATACAAATAATTCTAGTGAATAGCTTAGAATTTTTACAAACCCCAACTTTTAACTGTTTAATAGCACTTTTTTATTTATTTGGGACCTAAGCAACACAAAAAAAGTGATTACAAGCCAGGAACAGAGGAAAAAATTGTTTTTTGTTACACGGTGTAATGGATTAAGCTTTTATATTTCAAATATATTTGGATTGTGATATGATATGGGATATTTCTGGATGTCTGAATATGTAAATATATTGCAAAGATCTCATTATTGTGGTATATTCAACACAAGTTATACAATGTTTATTTCATTACTATCCGCAAGCGAATCTTTAAGCACGATAGATTAATGTTATAGAAAGGCGAATATCATTAATATTACTTTTATTAGCTGTTGTTTTTTTGTGTAAACTTGCTAAATTGATCAATTATTGAAAAAGCGGATCGTTTATCCCAATCTTGTATAACAGACATTATTACATAAACAGTCGTTATTTACGTTGTTGATTCCTGAATGTGGATTGAATATATTCTCATTCCACATTGCTGATTATTAGAACCATATTTCCATACAAATTTCGACAATTTTTCATGCTATGTTATGAAATATATAGTAATAATTATACACATAAGTATGACCATTTGGAGGCGAAGCAAGTAAAATTATAGGGTATATAAATAACATTTTATATACACGGATAGATAAATTATATATGTATATATATCGAACAATAGACAAGTATATTTATCATAACCATACGAATATATTACGTTTATGTGGGATCCCTATATAAATTAATTGTTACTACTTTAGGCACAAGGCCAGCAATTACCCAGTGCATTACTGGTACATTATTTTATCGACCCCGTAAGGATGAAAGGCTAAGTCAACCTCGGCGGGATTTGAACTCAGATCGTAAAGGGACGTAACTATGCTGGAAAGCATGGCGTCCGACCCTCTACCGATACTGCCAATCCACCACCCTATATAAATTAATGTGCGTTTGAGCGTCTACATATGTATATATATATATATATATATATATATATATATATATATGTATATATATATATATATATATATATATATATATATATATATATATATATATATATATATATATATATATATATATATATATATATATGTATATATATATATATATATATATATATATGTATATATATATATGTATATATATATATATATATATATATATATATATATATATATGTATATATATATATATATATATATATGTATATATATATATATATATATATATATGTATATGTATATATATATATATATATATATATATATATATATATAAGGCGGGTAAAATTCCCGAGATCCATGGACGAGTTCTCTCCAGCGGTCTCTGTCCCTCATTATCGCTGCCATATCCTGCATCTCCAACAGACCAGTATCTGTCCTTAGGGCATCAACATATGTTAACCTTGGTCTTCCTCTTCTAGTGTGTCCATGTAGGGGCTCCCAAAGGAGCACTGAGTGCAATGTCAACTCTGGATGTCGGTGAGCATGTCCAGCCAACCTCAGTCTTCTCTGTGTCACTTTTGAGCTGACTTTTGGGATGCTCTCATACAGCTCTGAGTTTTTCATCCTCAGTGTATACTGATTAATGTTCAGAGCCATCCTCAGCATTCTCGTGTAGCACCCATCCACCATCTGAGTGTGTCACTTGGTCAGTGTCCAAGACTCAGACCCATACAGCAGCACAGACTCCACTACAGCAATGAAGAGGCGGATTTTCAGGTCTCTACGAAGGTCCGACTTCCACACCGATCTCAAGCTGTGACACGCCGCCCAGGCCTTGATCTTCCTCTCAACCACATCATCTTCCGTATTCCCAATCTTTGCTCCCAAATACAGGAAGATATATATATATATATATATATATATATATATATATATATATATATATATATATATATATATAGTACGTTATTCCGGGTTGAATCGGAGGTAACCACAGTAAGTAAGGTACTCAATACTTTGCAGAGTATAAAAGTTTTAATATAGATGAGATTCTACAGGACTAGAACTGTTTCATTCTTTAGAAATCATCAGATTCCTGATGATTTCTAAAGAATGAAACAGTTCTAGTCCTGTAGAATCTCATCTATATTAATATATATATATATATATATATATATATATATATATACACACCGCTCTCTCTCTCTCTCTCTCTCTGTATATATATATATATATATATATATATATATATATATATTTTTACTACCAAATCAACTTTTCAAATGCAAGTCGAAGTTGAAAGGTATGTCGAATCTATTTATTTATAAGACTGTTTATATTGTATTTTGTCTGAAGAAGGCATAACATATTTTTAATATGTTATCCCTGAAATATATATAATGAAATAAATATGGTTTTATAAATATAATTTCCATTTATTTAATATCGTAAATATACTCCAAATACTTGTTGAGTGCTTTTATATCAGTTATAAATATTTACTCGTTGTAACCCAACAATTTAAATATAACTTTCCACCTATATATATATATATATATATATATATATACAGAGAGAGAGAGAGAGAGAGAGAGAGAGCGGTGTGTGGGGTGGGGTAGGGGTTAAATATACGCTGACTTACACAAATATGTATATATAGAGAGAAGTTGGGGGAGAAGAAAGTATTCTTTTACTCTCATTCACTACATTTCAACAATAGAAAAGTGGTTTGAAATTCTCTGCAGCAGATGGTAAATAAATCGCATACCCCCTTTCAAAAATCAGCTGCTTTTTATCTCTAAATAGAATATAATCATCCTGTTTACATTTAATGCTTGATATATCAACCGATGGTCATGGAACATTTCATTTTTAAAGACGATTTCTTAAAGACGATGTTTCACATGACGAAACGGAGAATATAACCACCAACCGTTATGTTTCCTTAACGAACATAGAATACGCTTCACTTAACACCGATAGAATGTGTTTTGGCTGCATATCCTTGTATACACACATACACATACTTACATATATATATATATATATATATATATATAAAAAGAAATAGAATTTCGCTTCAAGCATAGCTTTATACAATATGTATACATATTTCGTATCTCCAAGAAAATACGGGTAACTCAGGCTATCATGAGTGCAATATCAGTAATATGATAAATGTATATATATGTGTGTTGGTCTGTCTTAGTGTGTGTGTGTGTGTGTGTGTGTGTGTGTGTGTGTATGTGTGTGTGTGTGGGGGGGGGGTGTTTAAAAGAATATATACACGCCTGTATGTGGGTTGAGGTTCAGTTTCACTGTGTATCATGTTCGTGAGAGAAATTTAACAATTTGGTAGTTGGAAACTGCGAAGGCCCGTTGTATGCCTGGGTCTACGTTTACTGTTTCTGTACCATTACCTAAGACAGATGTTCTCAAAGTGGGCGCACCGGCCACACCCTTGCAGAGTGTGGTTGAGAAAACCCAGGGGGCGCTGGTTCCTAAGGGGCCGGTGAGGAGGAGGGCTTTAGAGATAATATAATAGTATATTAAATATCAAATGATACATATTATATATAAATATAGTAAAATAAAAAAGATTTAATATTTATTTATACATAGTATATGTTATATTATTTATTATATATAAATTAAGAATTTTATTTATTATGCATTATTTACAATTTGCGTATAGACAAGTCTCTCTGGAAATAGGAGTGGAGGCTGAGGGTATTACGTGGCTATGGGGTGGGGGTGGCCCAAACGTTTGAGATCCTCTGATCTAGGGGTTTGAAAAGAGAAATCGATAAAAAAATCCGCTAGATTTGAAACAAGTCTTAAGATCGATAAGACCCGTCAGGTGGGTGGCACAGCAGAACTGCAGTCTAATGGCTGGGACCAGTACAATGATAAAATGATATCTAATGTTTCTGTTTAACACAGAACTGAAACACAAATATAAGATTGTATACTAAATATATATATATATTAGTTATATATTTACTAAATATATATCACTCAATACGGAACTTAATTTACTAAGCACACACACATTAATACATATATATATATATATATATATATATATATATATATATATATATATATATATATATATATATATATATATATATATATATATATATAAATATATGTGTGTATATATATATATATATATTTACATGCATACAGAGTGGATATAACACTCGTTCTTAACCAAAATCTCAGAACTCTCGATGTATTAATTGTTTTTTGTATATATATATATATATATATACATTACAAATAGTAGGAGTTTAAAGATATATTTCTCAACTAGGAACTTATTTTACTAAGCACACACACATTAATACACATATATATATATGTGTATATATATATATATATATATATATATATGTGTATATATATATATATATAATTATATATACATGCATACATATATATGTGTGTGTGTGTGTATGTATGTATATAATATGTTATATTATATTATATTACATTATATTCTTTATCAAATTATTAAAATGGTACAATTATATGAATTGTATTACTTAAATCAAATTATAACAAATTGATATTTATATTATCGAATATGTTTCAGATTATTAAAAGTTAAATTTATATGAATTATGTGAATTGTATTACTTAAAATAAATTAAATCAAATTCATAGTTGTGTTATGAAATATATTTTAAATTATTAAATTGATATTTGTCCTCTCCGGCTACTCCCAAGTTTATTGGCAACGTATGTGAAATGATATAACTTTAAATAAGATATCAATTTTAAATTGCATTAATCAGTCGTCATCCCACGTTTATAAATTATTATTATAGGACACAAAATCTCTATTCTGATATATATATATATATATCAGAATAGAGATGTTGTGTCCTATAATAATGATTATGATAATAATAATAATAATAATAATAATAATAATAATAATAATAATAATAATAATAATGATTTCTTTATTAACCACAAGGGTTTACATAAAGTAGACATTAAGGACAGTGCAGGACAATGCAGGACGGTACAAATGGGCATTTCTGCGTGTAAAAAACAAAAACAGAGGATGTAACAAAAATAACAATGAAAATAACAATGAAAAATTCCCCAATAGGGGGGAGACTTCGGAGGGACATTTGTGGTGAAAGCCCAGTAAAAAGCCACAATGACCCTGACCACCTAGGCAAGTGCCCTCTCCCAGTTTTCCACCTTTAATTTACAGATATATACTCAGAGTAGGCCCATTCACTCGGGCCATTCTTGCTTCTCTCACCCATCTTTCAACAAAATGCTGGGAAGA
The DNA here is from genome assembly GCA_964016885.1 of Eledone cirrhosa. Taxonomy (NCBI): domain Eukaryota; kingdom Metazoa; phylum Mollusca; class Cephalopoda; order Octopoda; family Eledonidae; genus Eledone; species Eledone cirrhosa. The sequence goes on from OZ024743.1 coordinate 73,323,631, forward strand.
GAGCACTTCCCTCTCTACTCTGATTTTCCTTTTCAAATGAAATTTGAAAAAGTCAATCAGAGCATCACCGAAGAGGTAAGTGCTCGTCTTCAGCCCTTTCAAACGTGTCCACCATACTATCTCTTTCACCATGGCCACCAGGCAGATAAAAACTGCCTGCCCTTCCCGGCTAAAGGAGGAGGGCGGGGCAATCCTCACGATAGACTCAGATGATAGCTGGATCCGTCCTAAACGCGACAGCAGGTGTTCGACATAAACCCACAAGTCAGCAATTTTCGGACACTGGACGAGTGCGTGCAGGACGGTTTCGTCGCCCTGCGCGCATCTCGGACATGCCCGGCTGACGGCACCTCCATGCCTGTAGAGTTTATCCCGAACTGGCAAGGCTCCTCGGTAGCACTGCCAGGCCAGAGATTTCTGGAAGTTGTCCATAGGCCCTGGCCCGAAAGTTCTTCCGAAGAGATTGGCTAGTTGATTTTCGTCGACGCCTAGAGTTTCCCCAAGTACGTCGTCGCTCTTCCCCTCCACTAATCCTCTATAGAACGCCGAGGTGGAGTTTCCACCGATCACATTGCCCGATTGGTCGAGGGCTGTGAGCGCCTGAAGACATTCCAGTCTCCAGGCGCTCCCTCTCGGTCTTCGCTTGACCCAGGACTGCAGCTCCGTCAAGGAAACGAGCTGGGGAAAAACGCGTCTAGCAAACGGCGACCACACCTGATCACCGTCGAGGAAGAGGTGGAGATGTCGTAGCCTGAGCGCGTGCCTGCGCATCATCAGCCACGGCATGCCCAGCCCTCCACGTAGCGGGTGTTGACAACAGATGGACCGCCTGACCATCGGAGCACGTCCCTTCCACAAAAAGCGAAAGAGCAAACGCTCCAGCGCAGTCAGGCGAGGCTTAGGACAAGGTACGACGGTTAGGCGGTAGCAGATGACAGACGCGATGTACGCGTTAGCCACCTCCGCTCGACCTTTCAGGGATAGCTTCCTCTCCGCCCATTTCTGGGTGAGAGAAGCCACCCTGCTCGTCACCTCGTCCCAGTTTTTGTCCGTCTGGAGGTCCGGACCGAACCAGACCCCTAGCAATTTAACCGGTCCGTCCGTCCAGCGCCCGACGACGCTGTTGGACGGCATGGACCTGCCTCTCCAGGTGCCGAGCTGCAGGCCCACTGACTTTTCCTGGTTGATCATTGCTCCTGTCACCGCTTCGTATTCTCTTAGTGTAGTGCCGATCGCCTCGATGTGTTTGGCGTTCGACACCACTACGGTGACATCGTCCGCATATGCTGACACGGATCTTCCGCATCCTAGTTCGCGCGGGACTCCCCTCAACGTCTCCAGTTTGTGCAGTAATGGCTCGAGAGTCAATACGTACAAGAGGGACGAGAGGGGACATCCTTGGCGGACCGAGCGCATGATGTTGAACGGTTCCGACAGGTGACCGTTCACTCTCACCACAGAGCAGATGTCGCTGTGCATGGCAGCGATCCAGCCTCTGAAGACGGGCCCAAAGCCAGCCGCCCTCAGGACTGCCGCTAGGTAACGATGGTCGACCCTATCGAAAGCTTTCGACTGATCTAAATTGATCAAGGACCCACCCGTGCCAGGTTCCCTAGCTACCCTCTCTACGATGTATCGCATGAGGTGGAGGTTGTCGTGGATGGATCTGTCGGGAATGGCGCATGTCTGCGCCTCTCCCACCAGACCACCAACGACAAGCGCCAACCTCTTTGCTAGCACCTTGGCCAAAATCTTAAACTCTGTGTTTAGCAGAGTTATGGGCCGGAAATTGTCTATGTTATCCCCCTTGTTCGGATCCTTTCTCAGCAGTGCCACCGCTCCTCGGCTCACAGAACTGGGAATTCTCCCGTTCTGTTGCCAGTTGCAGTAGACGTCCGCCAAGAGGCCTCCGAACAAGTCTGGCATCTGTACGTAAAGTTCATAGGGCAGACCATCCAAACCAGGCGATTTACCCCTTGTGCAGCCAGTCATTGCCTCCCGTACTTCAGCGGCTGTTATCGGCTTTTCGCAACACTTCGCCTCAGTGGCCGAGAGCCGCGGCAGTCCGTCGAGGTAGACACTAAAGTCCATCCCTCTACCCGGCCCCCCGCTGCCCCCGAACAGCTGAGCGAAGTGTCGCTGAAAAGCTTCACACATTTGCCCGGGATCGAGTAGCATGCGCCCGTCGTGGTCCACCAAAGACCGGATCGTGGCTTTGTTGCCACGACGCGCCTCCGCCACTCGGGCCCATTGAACGGCTTTCGTCCCCTCGTGTCTGAGAGCACGCACCCTAGCTCTGACAACGCAGCCTTCGTGCTTTGCATTGAAGAATTGGTCAAGGGCCAATTTCGCCGCAAGCACGTCGGTCGCAATGCCTTTGCTAAGCGCCTCGTCTAATTTTCTAACTAGTTCTCCCTCTGCTCTATTTTTCTCTATTGCTAAAGCCTTACTAAACCTAATCGATTCTATTCTAATCGCTCTTTTCAGAGCAAACCACCACTTGTTGTTGACGATGGCCCCCGTCAACGCCCGCTTAACTAGTTCGCTAATCCGGTCTCTGTAGGCCTTGCGCGCTGGTAAGGACGCGTTTAGCTTCCAGTAGCCGGGTCCTCGTCTATGAAGCCTATCTAAGTCAAGCACACAGATCACGAATTTGTGGTCCGTGTAGCTGACTATCTTGAATTGTGGACAGCCTATGCTAGACCTATCTATTTCCCTACAAAATACTCTATCTAGATATGATCTGGATGACCCTATGCGGTTTGTCCAAGTCCACATTGGCACATTCGGGAAATCCAATCGGTACCTGTCAGACAGTTCAAAACGCCTGAGCAGGTTGGTGAGGCTCTTGCACCCTCCACCCCTATCCGCTAATCCCACACAGTCCCAGCGTGCATCTAAGATCCCGTTCCAGTCGCCCACTAACACTAAAGAGCGGGACGTTCCAAGAAAGGTCTCCAGACGCCGGAAGAAATCAGGCCGCCCTGCTCCTGTCGGGGCATAGACGGCCACTAGCCTGAAAGCTTGCCCGTCTCCGCTGGTCACGTCCAGCACCACCAGCTTACCCTCTGGGTCCAGGAAGATGGCCCGTATGGCGAGATCCAAACCTCTCCGAAAAAGCACAGCAACTCCTCCACCCGATCCAGGACGGCTGGGAGATGCGTACACATCGTAGCCGCCGAAGATCGGTGCGAAGGCCCGTGCTTCGGAGATTCTGGTCTCGCTGATGGCCACTACATCTATGTTTAGTGACCTGAGGTCGTTGAGCAGGTGACCCTGCTTCCATGACGACCCCAAGCCACGCGCATTTATGCTGCCTATTCTGAGTGAGGTCATGTTTAAATAGAGTGGAAAAGATGGGAAAGACCACTTACCGTACTTTTGGTAGAGGAGGGATGGTTTTTACATCCCTTTTCACTTGATCGTCTGGTGAAGGGACCGTTGAATCGTCCCTTCGGCTGGTCGTCGGCTCTTCTAAGAGAATTTCTGAATATAATCTTCGATTGATGGTTCCTCCTAGGTCCCTGAAATCACCAACTGCGTTGGGGAATTTCGTTTTAATATTTGTGTATTGTTTCTGTGCTATTTTTAGCAGTCTTATGTTAGTTGGCGTTTTGATTGGTGCTGGTATTATGTAGTCCTGTTGTGAAATGTCTGTGTGTTCAATTATGTAAGTCATTAGTTTCTTGTTGTGTGTATTTATTGCCGTGCATTTGTTTTTCTGGGGGTGGGGTGTGGTTCTGCTATTTTCTTGTCGTTGTTGCTGGGTGTGTGTGTTTTGTTGTTGTGTTTGCGATGTTGGTGCTTGTGGTGGTGGTGTTGAAGGTGTTGTTGGCGGTGGGGTTGTCGCCGGTGGTGATGGTGGCGCTAGTGTGGGTGGTGATGGTGTTGGTGTTGTTGCTGCTGTGGGTCTCTTTGCAGTAGACTTTACCCTTTTCTCATTTCTTTCCTCCCTTTTCAAAGGCGACGATGCGCTGCTTCTGCGTTTGTGCCTTCTTACGACCTTTTGCCATCTCTCTCCCACCTCACACTCCATGTCTGATTCTGTGAGGTCGGGGAGGGGTACCAACTCCACTCTTTCACTTGTTGTTGTTGGTGATGTTTGCACTGGAGTCTCTGTTGCAGCTGCATTTGGTATTGCTGTTGTTGTTGTTAGTATTTCCACTGCTGCTGCTGTTTTTGATTTCCGTGGAGTGGGTATGGGTGCCACGGGCCTATCGTTCCTGGTTGACGCTTGTCCTGTTGCTGGTAGCCGTGGAGCCGGATTCGGAAGGAGGGGGGTTTTCTCCTTTCTCAGGGTCTTCTCGTTGCAGAAGGCCCTGAGGTGAGTCTTCGATCCACAGCGAAAGCATTTCGGGCGTTTGTCCTCAACACTTATGGGCAGTTGAGTGCCGTTATCGAAGTCTATCACATCCGGGATAGCTTCGATGCACTCCTGGTTGGTTTGGATTAGCATCTCAATGGAGGAGCCGACCCAATCTTCTCTTACTTTTTTCTGTACTTGCAGTACAGTTGTTTTGTCCTCGATTCCGACGAGGACAGACGCGGCCAGCCAAGAAGGGGTCATTCCGGGGGGGACGTGGGTCAGTTTGACCCTCACAATTTTTTGCCCACAGTAGGAGGGCACCAACACCATTTCCTCGCTCCTTAGGGTCACTACTGATTGGGCCTTTGCCTCCTGGGGTGTGGCAAAAAGTACGTCTACGGTGGCATATTTTTTGCCTCGGGTGATGTGCGTTTTCCGCTGCCACACAGACCCCAAGGCTTTTTGTATTTGGGCCTCTGTGGCTCTTTCCACCCTACGGGATTTTGTACTTACTGTACGGTACGTGACCGTACAGTGCTCTTGGGTTTCGAAAAAATTTTTCGCTGCCTTGCAGATTGCTCGGTGTCCGTTCTTTGTCACCATCTTCTTCGCTTCCTCTAATTCCTCATTTGTTATGAGGATTGTTTCCAAGTTTTTCGCAATACCTGCAAATGAGATTGGTTTTTCTCTGCTGTTGTTGTTGTCGTCAGAGCTGCTGCTACTTTTGTTGTTGTTGCAGGTACTACGACTACTGCCTCCGCCGCTGTTGCTGTAGTTGTTGTTGGTGTTGCTGCTGCTAATGCTGTTGTTGTTTATGCTGCTGGTGATGCTGTTGCGGCTGCTACTGTTGTTTTCATTGTCACTGTTGCTGTTGTTATTACGGCTGCTACTGCTATTATTCCTGACGTCAGACGAATGAACTGGGTTTTCGTATTTCCCGCACACCTGTTTCGTCGCTGTCGTCGTCGTCGTGGAGAAACCTTGCACGCTTTGCACGAGACTTTTCTTTTCATTCGTCACTTGCGAAAGAGAAGGGAGGGAGAGAGACACATTTAAAGAAGAGAGGGCGAGAGACAATCTTCTCTCTGCTGTAGTGATGATTGAGGAAGAAGAAGACGGAATGAGTGGGAGTGACGTATGAAATTTCTTTTTCGTAGCCATGTTGTTTTTTGTTTAAAATGAAATTTTGGGTACAAAACCCCAATAACTGATTATTTAACCCCGAAGGGCCAAATAACGGACAGAAAGACCCCTCTCACGAGGAGGAGGGTGTCTTTATCAACAATTTGGTTCAAGTTTTAAACAATTTACAATTGTTTTAACGGTTAAAAATTACTATACCTTACAGAGCCGAGCCTCCGTCAACCATGGCATTCAATAATAATAATAATAATAATAAGAGTGTTTAAATATCGAACATAAACAGTTCGAATAACGGTGAAATGGAGACTAGAACGTCATGTGACAGACTCTCACCCAACAGGTGCCCCCTGGCTCAGCAGCAGGAACCTGACTGTCAACCAAATACTGCTGATGTTGGAGGAAGAAGAAGAAGGAAAGGGGCCAGAACCAACTGGACGAAAGAATTGAATAGAACTGTTATGCAATGCTACCTGAAAAGTAACGCCAAGGAGAGGGGCTACAGGAGACGGATGCATAACATCTGGAACGAGATTGGTTTATTTAAATTAGATGAACAAAAATTGGCCGGGCAGGCTCGGGTAATAAGAACTAATGGGTGGATAAGCGAGCTGGAACTGGAGGAACTGAGCAGAGAGAATGGCTTGGAGATGGCGGGTGTAGTATGCCAGACAAGCGAGCCGGCGGGAAATGAAGGTGAGGAGGTCCTGAGAACGGAGGAACCACCCGAAGCAGACAATGATCTGAATACTGAGATAAATAATACCTGGAACAGAGATACGGCCACTGAGGAGATGAATGCTGACGGGCTAGGACAAGATTCGGTTGACATCCTAAATTTAGTGGTAGATGAGTTGAACAATGATAGTGGGAGACCTATGAACCTAAGATTTGTAGACAGGAAAAAGTTAAAAGAAACAACAGCTAAGGTAAACAAAGTCATTCCATACCTTGAGGCGAGGAGTCTTCACCAGTGCAACAATATCCTCAAAGCAACAGCAAATACGGTGAGGAAACTACTTGGTATAAAAGCGAGAGGAAACAACAAACAAGAAAGAGCAGAGCCGTGGTGGAAGAAGCGACTGAGTGGGCAAATCGGGGAAATGAAAAATGACATAGGAAAGCTTGAGTCACTACTGAATGGGACACTAAAAAACATAGGCACTAAAAATAGACTGGAAATAAAATACAAAACTAGGAGTAAAAAGCTAAATATTATCATAGAGGAATTGAAGCAACGCATTGTAGCAAAGAGTGCCAAAATCAGGCGATACGAGAACAGAGTCAGTCAGTATAAACAGAACCGCATGTTCGACAACAACCAGAAGATGCTGTTTGGACAGCTTGAGGGGAAAGAAAGAGGCAACGACTTGATCCCTGGGGCGGAACAAGCTAAAACATTCTGGAGAGGAATATGGGAGCAGGATGTTAGACACAATGCCCAGGCAGGGTGGATTGAGACAGTACAGAGGGAGATCGGTGAGCAGGCACAACAACAGACTGATTTGAGTATCACAGTTGAAACTCTTAAGGGGCAAGCCAAAAAACTAACCAACTGGAAATCACCAGGCCCAGATGGTGTGCAGGGGTATTGGATTAAACATTTAACATCCCTCCACCCGAAGCTGACGGCCATGTTCAATGACTGCTTGGTGTCGGGTGAGGTGCCAGAGTGGTTGACAAAAGGTACCACAGTTCTGATAATGAAAGACCGAATCAAGGGTAATGATGTTACCAACTATAGACCTATCACATGTCTGCCCGTAATGTGGAAACTGTTGACGAGCATTGTGTCTGAGGAAATCTACCATCACCTCCACACAAACAACTTGTTACCGGACGAACAGAAAGGATGCCGAAAGAAGTCACGTGGTATAAAGGACCAGTTGCTTATTGATAAGATGGTAATGGGGAATTGCAGGAGGAGACACACTGATCTTGCCATGGGATGGATAGACTACAGAAAGGCATTTGACATGGTGCCTCATTCCTGGATCACCAAAAGCCTGGAGATCTTCAGGGTGGCAGATAACATCAGACAGTTGCTGGGCAGGAGTATGGGGTCCTGGGAGACAGAGTTGACATCAACTGGAGTATCCTTGGGAAGCGTGAAGATCAAGAGAGGTATCTTCCAGGGAGATAGCCTGTCCCCTCTGTTGTTTGTCCTTGCCCTGATACCCTTGACCATTATGCTGCGAAAAGTGAGAGCAGGATACAAGTTGGGAAGGGGAGAGCTTACCATCAATCACCTCCTCTTCATGGACGATCTTAAGCTCTTCGGGAAAAGTGAGAAGGAGTTGGATGTGCTTGTTGACACTGTCCGTATTTTCAGCAGTGATATATGTATGCAGTTTGGTATTGGTAAATGTGGAGTCATTGTGATGAAGAGGGGTAGGTTGAGCAGAAGTAACGGGATCCAGATACCAACAGGTGAGATGATAAAGGAAATTGACTCTGAGGAAGGATACAAGTATTTGGGCGTTCTGGAGGCTGATGGCATAAAGAACAAAAAAATGAAGGAATTGTTAAGAACTGAATACATTCGGAGAGTAAGGAGCGTATTGAAGTCACATCTGAACAGCAGAAATGCCATAAGCGCAGTAAATTCCCGAGCTGTGTCTATTATTAGGTACAGTGCGGGAATTCTGAGATGGAATGTTGCTGAACAAAAAGAAATGGATAGGAAGACTAGGAAGCTATTGACTATCTACAACATGTTCCACAAGAGGAGTGATGTCGATAGACTCTACCTCAGGAGATCTGAGGGTGGAAGAGGTCTTATCAGCATAGAGGACTGTGTTCAGATGGAGAAAAACAACCTATACAAATACGTGACCTATAGTAAGGAGCCAATGCTCAGAACTGTACTGAAGGAGGGGACAATAGGCCAGGGGATGTCCAAGGAGGAAATAACATCAAGGAGGAAGAGCAGCCTTAAGGGAAAATCCCTTCATAGTACCTTCTTTGAGAAAACTGAAATTAGAGATCCACAGACATGGAACTGGTTGAGAAGAGGAGACCTCAGAAAGGCTACAGAAGGAATGCTAATGGCTACGCAGGAGCAGGCCCTCAAAACGAAGTGGTTGAAGCACCATATCTACAAGGAGGAGGCTAGCCCACTGTGCAGGATCTGTGGAGAGAGAGAGGAGACTGTGGCTCACATTGTGTCCGAGTGTAAACACCTAGCCCAGACCCACTATAAGGGCTGGAGACACGATGTGATGGGCAGGGTGATCCACTGGCACCTGTGCAAAGTAAACAATCTACCACATTCTGAGAAATGGTATGAGCATAGGCCAGAGGCGGTGATGGAGAACAGTCAGGTGAAGGTGCTGTGGGATTTTAGGATACAGACGGACAAAAAACTGGAACACAATAGACCTGACCTGGTGGTTGTGGACAAAGAAAAAAGATCGTGCCTGATTGTGGATGTGGCCTGCCCGTTCGACACGAGAGTGCAAGAGAAGGAGAGGGAGAAAATTAACCGATACCAGGACCTAAAGTGGGAGGTGAAAAGGATTTGGAACTGCCATGAAGTCAAAGTGATCCCGATTGTCATAGGCGCACTGGGGACTATCTCCAAAGGTTTCCAGGGATGGTTAAAGAAAATCGGCCCCTTCACGCTTTTTGGAACGCTTCAAAAGGCATGCTTGCTTGGAACAGCAAGAACCCTCCGATACGTCCTGAATATCTGAGGCTGCAGGTAGTGGCTTGATATTCAATCCAACGGACTTTCCAGTTAACCAACATCAATGACTGAGATTCAAGGAATAACAATAACAATAATAATAATAATAATAATAATAATAATAATAATAATATATATATATATATATATCAAAGAAAGTGTGATAAGAAACCAGGTGTACCATAACGCACCAGGGTAGTAGAGTGGGTAATAGGAAAAGAGTCAGGGCGCCGACAGGTGAGCTCCAGTCATTTCGACAGCAGTCGGGGTCCTGACCCTTTTCCTATATATATATATATATATATATATATATATATATATGTGTGTGTGTGTGTGTGTGTGTGTGTGTGTGTGTGTGTGTGTGTGTGTGTGTGTGTGTGTGTCATGTATATATATATATATATATCACATAAGAAACAGAGAATCAGTATTGCGACGAATAAAATTTATTAGACATATTACAATCGTTTCTCTGGCGACCAGCTCGAGGCACGATTGATGTAATGATCGAACCTGACTCTGAAATATCAAGGTCCTCAGATATGTCCAGTTACACCCGTGGCCCTCACTCTGCAGCTTAGATCCTGTTGTTGTCATTCCGTGAGTGGCCACGAATTGTACACGTCATCGGTATTTTTGGCCACTCATGGCCGTCCTATATTTGGTTCCTTTCATTCACCACCTGTCAATCAAAGTTTTTTGTAAATCGGAATTACTACTGTAGGAGGTAAGGGGTTGTATGATTGAACCGCTGGCGCCCTGTCGCCGCCTTCTCAACCTGTCGGCTCCCTCACCCATGCCCATGTTTCGCGCAGGCGTGATACATACGGGCACTTATACACCCACATCGATCACGTACACACCCGCAACTGTATTATATTCGACAATCCCATTAGATATTGAATGTGCAGCGAATACTTAGAAAGAATTTTTTTAAAAAGTAAAAACATTTAACAGGACGTTTCAGAAAAACAGCCTCAAAATACCTTAAAAAACACACATTTCAAAAAGAAAAACCCTGTGAAAAGAACGTTTTTAAAAGAATGCTTGAAATAGCCTTTCAAAAAAATTAATTTAAAGGTATTTTTTGATAAATATACTCATATCTACACACACACACTGTACTCGGGAAATATATATATATATATATTGGTAAACGGAAAAGAAAATGGTGACAAATTGTTCACAGTGAAAAAAAGTTTAATTAGGAATAAGTGAGAATTAGTAATAGTATTGGTTAGTATTCAGTTTTTGGTTTTAAGTTTTACCGGTTGCGCATTTCTAATGCTTTTCAAAAATAATTTTGAGATAGAGCGTCCGTGATGTTTGCTCTAATCTATCTATCTATCTATCTATCTATCTATCTATCTATCTATCTATATATATATATATATATATATATATATATATATATATATATATATGTATACACTAAATATATTTTTTTGTTGGATCCCCAGTCTGAAGAGTAGAGCGATAATGGAGTCGGGCTCATTACCTTCTATTGGTGATCCTGAGCCAATCCTCTGCGAAACGCGCGTAACAGGTCGATACACAATAAGAATCTAAATACATGTAAACGAAACTTCATCGTCTTTATTAATATATATATATATATATATATATATATATATATATATATATATATATGAATTGTTGTGATGTATAAATTTACTTATATTTCGGGACACACTAGTGCGCATGTCACACTATTATACTGAGGAAAGCTGTTTAGAAATAAACCTTTAGATTTAACTAAAAGACTTTTATTGAACAGAATTTTTTGTGAAATAAAAATATTTCTTGCATATTAGATGTCTATTAACTATAATTAATAAATTTTAAGGAGCAATGTAAAGAATTATGTTATTTGAAGAATATTAATATTCGTAATAATTATTCATTGTAATATACTTAATTATGTAAATATATTAAATTATGTATATATATTTAAATATACTAAACTATGTATATATATTTAAATATACAACTACACGTATATAAGGCGTATGTATAGGATAAATATTCCGTTCATTAACGAGGCAAATAGGCAGAGTATTTAGAATATCGAGGAGAATACTGAGTGGTATTAGTTCCAATTCCTTACGTTCCTTGTTCTAATTCCGGCGAGGACAACTTTACATTCATTTTTACATGATCGATAAAATATGGTACAAATCATCTACTAGCATCGATTTAATCGACTCCCCATTAAATATTGGTGACTTTGTGTCTAAATTGCACCGGTAATGCATTGGGATAATTGCTGGCCGTGTGCCAACAGTAGAAACTGTTATTGTTGTTGTTATATTTATACCATCGGTTTATATGGCGCAGAGATATTTATATAACATATTTGTATTAGGATTGGTGCTCTGAAATAGCGATGTATACATGAATGTATGTATAGTATATTTGGCAATGTACCGCATGTTTAATTAAAAACATTTAGAAGACCATACGCTATCAGTTTTAAAGTAGTGACTAAGTCACTTACTTCTTTTCGGCGAAAGAAGGGAGAGAAGCTGACAGACTGTTTCACGCTGGCTGGTGTTCGCTGTTTTGGTTAAATAAATGGCGTCTTATACAGCGTAAAATGCTGTAACTTAAATTTTTCTCAAAAATTTGTTCTGTTTTATCTGTGGCTTCAAATGTATCTTGTTCTCTTTCAGGAGTATATCACCCATTTTCTTCGATGTTCCGGGATGTTATGAAAGACAGGAATGCTTCGACATATCTTAAAATAACAGATATTTATCCTTCACAGAGAAACACAAATTATGAAGAGATAAACCAAAGTAAGTTTTAACGAATGTTTTATTGTTTATCTCTTTCAAAATCGACCTAGTGCAGAATAGGAAACATAAACAGGGAGGACACAAACAGAGAAATTTTCAAGTATAATCATTAACACATGACAAACACAAAGACAGACGCACGTGCACAGAGGTAAATTCATGTGCAGACAGGAAAACGAACAACAGAAAGGCAAGATGGAGGAGAAAAAATAAGAGCAAAAAGAAGCTGAGGCACACAGGAATACAAATAGTCATTGAGTAGGTCACAGAATATCAGAATCTGTGACGAGAGTCCTTTGAAAAACTAACGGAAAACTAATAAAGCTAAATGAAAAGAAAAGAATGCGGGTGTTTTTATGTGCAATTTTGGTGATAAGACCATCACATATATATAAAAACTGCGGATCGGATGAAGTATTGATTCCAGTGTCGATACAGATCTTACCTTGAGCTGATCAATCGTGAAACGCGGGTCACACCTGAATAAACGCAATAATGATACTTTGACACCTCATCCCTACTTATAATATATATATATATATATATATATAAAATAAAGTTTTACACTACTCCGGAGTAACCAAACCAACCTGCGAACTTCGTCGAGTGCTCCAGCCTGCATACTCAGGTGTTGGTATACAACCAACATAAACTCAAAATCTCTCTCTCTCTCTCTCTCTCTCTATATATATATATATATATATATATATATATATATATATATATATATATATATATAGTTTTGCGAGGTTTTTGATATGAAATCGTGTGTTGAAATAGATATTGTTATACTTGGGGAGGGTCATATTTGTGTAATATTGCCAGAATTAATAACAGAACACACTCACTGTTTGGTTGGTTTTCGCTTTTCGCTTCTGTGTCTTTTATATCGGTAATCTAATTTATTCGGTCCTCAATGTTGCCATTGACTGACCAACGGTCAAAAATAATACAGATACAATATAGACACAAACACATATATATAGTTTATCAAAGTTCTTTCGTTGCACATCTGCAACATCGTCAGTGGTGCTATTGTTTCCTCCCGTTGCATTGTATCTCCTACGCCATCTTTATTTAGTCTGTTTATATATTTATTTATTTGTTTATTTTTTATTTTTTTGTCTTCTTTGCGCATGCGTTTGCGTGTGTGTATAGTGTTTTGTTTGATGTGTGTTCGTGATTGGGTGACTGTGTATTGGTTAATGTATTCTATCCTTACTAGTGTGTGTTTATATGTGTTTGTTGTTATTGTGCTTGTGTATGTATTTATTTATTTATCTATTTATTTATTTATTTATACTTCTCTTAGGTCAGTGTTGTTGTTATTCCATTCATTCTTTCTGTTTAGCCTTGGCCTTCTAAGTTCTATTTCACTGGCCTCTCTGATTTGCCTATCTGCTGGGTCATTTCTATGTTTAGATATTATTCTAATTTCTATGTTGTCTATGTTACCGTCATGTTGTTGTCTGGCATGTTCGTATAGTACTGACCCGTTTTTTCGTCCTTTTAGTTCCCCCCAGTGTTGGTCTATCCTTTCACCTATGCTACGAGCTGTCTCGCCTATGTATGTTGTTGTCATGTTTCTGCAAGTACCCTCTGTATATCTTATGCTATAGACTACGTTTCTAGTTTTAAAACTACAAACCTAGTCTATAGCATAAGATGTACAGAGGGTACTTGCAGAAACACGACAACAACATACATAGGCGAGACAGCTCGTAGCATAGGTGAAAGGATAGACCAACACTGGGGGGAACTAAAAGGACGAAAAAACGGGTCAGTACTATACGAACATGCCAGACAACCACACGACGGTAAGATAGACAACATAGAATTTAGAATAATATCTAAACATAGAAATGACCCAGCAGGTAGGCAAATCAGAGAGGCCAGTGAAATAGAACTTAGAAGGCCAAGGCTAAACAGAAAAAAATGAATGGAATAACAACAACACCCAAACAAAAAACACTGACCTAAGAGAAGTATAAATAAATAAATAAATAGATAAATAAATAAATACATACACAATCACAATAACAACAAACACATATAAACACACACTAGTAAAGATAGAATACATTAACCAATACACAGCCACCCAATCACGAACACACATCAAACAAAACACTATGCACACACGCAAACGCATGCGCAAAGAAGACAAAAAAAAAACAAAAAATAAAAAATAAACAAATAAATAAATATATAAACAGACTAAATAAAGATGGCGTAGGAGATACAATGTAACGGGAGGAAACAATAGCACCACTGACGATGTTGCAGATGTGCAACGAAAGAACTTTGATAAACTATATATATGTTTGTGTCTATATTGTATCTGTATTATTTTTGACCGTTGGTCAGTCAATGGCAACATTGAGGACCGAATAAATTAAATTAACCGATATAAAAGACACAGAAGCGAAAAGCGAAAACCAACCAAACAGTGAGTGTGTTCTGTTATTAATTCTGGCAATATTACACAAATATGACCCTCCCCAAGTATATATATATATATATATATATATATATATATATATATATATATATATATATATATATAGGAAAAGGTATTGACCACAAACCTTAGACAACAGAGGCCACGTACCGTTCCTCTCCGACAGATAACTTTCCCCCTCGGAAAAACCCCCAGTTGATGGATGCGAAATCCGAAATATAGGGACAATTAAATCTCTCCCAAAGTAACTCTATCTCGTGTTATTATGTTTATTTGTTACGTGATTCTAAACATGACTCTTTTTTCTTTCATAATTTGTAGCGATTTCATTCATGGAAATTCATGACCTCCACACCGTTGTTGGACCCTTTGACCCTGGTACCGTTATGGCGGCTGAGGAACTGGATATTCCTTTTCTTTCTACCAGTTCAGTCAACCGGGAGAATAGTAACAAGGTCACATTTCAGATGGTACCTGATACAGAAGAAGTAAGCATGGCTATGCAGAGCCTGGTCGACGCTTATAAATGGGAACATGCA
>OZ024743.1:73343562-73348562 GCA_964016885.1 Eledone cirrhosa
GGTGTAGCAGAGAATCCCGCATGAACTAACAGCTCGGGAGGAAACTGCTTACCTCGAAGATTCATTCGCCATCGTTCTTGTAAACGCTCCGTTTACTTGGTATTTGTTGGTCTACAGTTAGATGAATGGCGCACAATGGGTCAATGTTTATTGGTAAGAAGTTATTGTAATAATAAAAGAGGGGTTAAAGTGACCTACAATGTATCTGTGTGTATATATACACGCAGATACATATATATATGTATGTGTGTGCGTATGTATGCATTTATATATATATGTGTGTGTGTATATACATATAATTTTATGTGTATTTTTATATATATGTATATGTGCATATATATATATATATATATGTATATATGTGTTTGTATATGTATATATATATATATGTATATGTGTGTGTGCGTGTGTGTGTGTGTGTGTGTGTGTGTGTGTGTGTGTGTGTGTGTGTGTGTGTGTGTGTGTGTGTGTGTGTGTGTGTGTGTGTGTATGTGTGTGTGTGTGTGTGAATGTAGCGAAGATAATACGTCAGCAATGCCGTGTTCGTCAGAATGTCGTTATGCAGACAACCAGACATACATACAGATATTATAAGGGCACAAGGGAGATCGATAACCGGCGCCTAACACCCCTTTAACAACAGAAAATTGAAAAATAAAAGCTGCAGTTAGTATCTTTAGACCGCAAGGAATATATATAAGTAGAAACGTGGATTTGTATAGATTTTCAAAAATGAGGACACACACACACAAAGACACAACAGTTTTATATATAGATATATTAATATATGTGTGTATATATATATATATTTATTTATTTATATATATATATATATATATATATATATATATTTATATATATATATACAGTAATAATAATAAATTTGAAGACTAAAATCCAAAGAGGGCTCGATAAGGATAAGTATATATCAAATATATAAGAACCGTAGGGCAAATATTTATTAAAATAACAGATTAAAGTTTAAGCAAAGAATCGCTGCTTTCACCCTTAGCGGGATCTTCTGAAACTAACAAAGTCAATATGTGAACGCAGAAGTGAATATTTCAAAAAACGTTGCAACCGGAGGACGACAGGAAGCCGATACTTTGGTTCGTGGAAACGTTCCCATGAATAAATATATATATATATATTATACGAGGTGTGTCTGAAATATTCCAGGACTAATGTCACAGAAGATTTATTTCAAACCCAAACTTTACACTAAGACTTTTCTCATTCAAAGTAATCTCCTGGAGTCTAATGCACTTTTCCATCCTTTTCTGCCACGCTTATATGCACTCCTGGAAGGAATCTTCCGAGGATCCTCCGCAGTTCTGTCGTCACGGCCATTTTGATGTAGTCCATGTCTTCAAAACGGGTTCCCTCTGGGTCGTACTAGAAGATCCATGACTCATCACCGGTGATGACTGTCCTTAGCAAGTCTGGTTCGGTTTCAAGATGATCGAGGATGTCCTGACACACTTGCATGCGTCGACCTTCTGGTCATCGTTCAGCAGTTTGAGCACCATTTTCGCGCAGACTTTCCGCATATCCAAATCTTCAGTGAGAATCTTTCAGACGCTGTCCCGATTCATGCCCACTCATTTGCCATCAGTCGAACAGTCAGCCGACGATCGCTACGCATCATCTGCCTGACGCGCTCAACGTTGACCTAAGTCCTGGTTGTTGAGGGCCTTCCGCTCCTGTGGTCATCTTCCACGTCCTCGCGTCCTTCTTTAAACCTCTTGCCCCACTCCAAAACACGTGAGCGTGACATCGTCTCACCTCCATACACTTGCTGCAGCGGAGTTTTCGCCAACCGTGCCAGAAACTTCAAGTTTGTTCGTTGCTCTGTGCTCATTGCTTGACGACCTGAAACAGAGGTCATGTATATAAAAGTATGAAGAAAAAGGTTTGACCGCTGCAGAGAGCTAAGATTACAGTTACATACTCCAGGGGGATTACTTTGAAGGAGAAAACTCTTGGTGTGAAGAATCGGTTTGAAATAAATCTTTTGTGATATTAGTCCTGGAACGTTTCTGACACACCTCGTATATACACATATATATATATATATATATATACTTTCCACGTGTTGTATTAGAAACTGCTATTGTCTAGGTAAATAATGTCTTTTTACTGTTTTTTTTGTTTTGTTTTTTTGTTGCCGTTGCTTATATATAATGTTTACAATTTGTTAATGCCTTCTGTTCGCAGCTCTATCCAACTCAAATAATTAACTAATTGCTGCTGAGTTTTCCTTCCACTAATTCAGTTGTTATCATACATATACACGTAGTAATAGTTATTGACTATAAATATTGTGTTCATAGAATCCATGTCGTACTTCGCCTTTGTAGTGGCTACTTTCGTACTCGTTGACGACCTCATATTCCTCGGTTCGCAGATCTGATGAACAAAAAGTAATTGTTTTACAATATGAATTTGAGTCCATCAAAGATAAAATCTGTTTTAATGCGTGTGTGTAATTTAGATTGATGTGTGTCTAGCCAATATTCAATTGACATTATTCCATTGTCATAGGTTATGTCCGTATATAAGTTGACAAAAATTGTGTTCACTGTTTTTGGAAGATAATTCAGCGTGTCTAGGTCATCTCGTATTGTAGCACTTCACATGTTTTAACTAGGGCTTTAAAAGTATGTCCAGGAAGTTACTCAGTGTGCGTGTTACACATGCAGGGCCTGCTATAACAGGCGTAAGGTATAATTGCCTGGGAGTGTTAACTGGAAATATTTGTTTTTCGAGGTTTTACGAGTGTCATTTATCAGTTTACATCTATGTATTTTCGGTGGGCCGTAAAATATGCTAGCTTTTTATTTGGTTAGACCGTTGCAATACTTATGTTAAAAGATGTTCCATTATTTGGTTATTGTTTGTTGTTGGCTTAATTATTGTCGTCTAATAATTTCAGTGCCAAATATTTATAGTAGTGTGTGTTTATGATGGCTACAGTGCTTTCTTTATCGACGTATTTATTAGTGATTTCAGTGTTTTCTTATAAATCGATTAGGTTTTTCCATTGATGTTTTGAGAAATTTGATTTGGTTTTTCTATTTACAATTTTTCAAAGGGAATTTTCATAATGTGTTCGCAATAGGATTCTAGTAGAATTCATAATGTGTTCGCAGTAGGATTCTAGTCCTTTATTCCTTCCTTTCTTCGGGCAGAAATCACGTTTCTTCTTAGCTAGTGATTCATCTTCATTGTCATTGTTTTCTGAGAAACAAACCAGCTAATCTGAGCTTTTGACAACATTCCGTGATGGCGATTTTCATTTTGGGGATGTTTGATCTTTAGAGGTGGGTGTAAATTTCAGTCCCTTGTATATTATATCTATTTGCGTTTTTATAAATGTTTTCTTTGAGATGTTGATTCCCTTCGTTTTCTCGTGTTTGGAGGCCATCGACTGTCGTTGTATTTCTGTCATTGTGCTAAATACCATTATTTTCAGTGCAGCTGTTGTTTGTTGTTACTCTGTTTCGTGTTGGTCTGTGCAAATGATTGTAGAGTAGGGGTGATACCTTTTATAGTCGCGCTTGTGTAAGGGTTCTGTTGGAATTTCATGTAGTTTGCATGGATTTCCTTTGCAATTTGTAGGGCTTATGTTATGGAATTGTCCATTGTCGTTTTGGAGTTTGGTTCTTTGGAAGATTTTTTTATTTTTGTAATCGTCATATCTGAAGAAGTGTCGGGATCCAATCACATGATCAAACCAAAGTTGTCGATATGGAAACAAATTGTAATATCTTATGAAATTTACAAAAAGCTTCAATTCTTATGGTCACTTTATATATCTATCTATCTATCTAGGGCGGCTAAAATTCGTGAGATCCATGGACGAGTTCTCTCCAGCGGTCTCTGTCCCTCATTATCGCTGCCATGTCCTGCGTCTCCAATAGACCAGTGTCTGTCCTTAGGGCATCAACATACATTAACCTTGGTCTTCCTCTTCCAGTGTGTCCATACAGGGGCTCCCACAGGAGCACTGAGTGCAGTGTCAACTCTGGATGTCGGTGAGCATGTCCAGCTAACCTCAATCTCCTCTGTGTCACTTTTGAGCTGAATTTTGGGTGGCTCCCATACAGCTCTGAGGAGAGGAAGGAGAATGTGGAAGTGATGAGGAAAGAACTCTGTACCAGAGAGACCAGAGAGGAGGCACTGATCGAGAAGATCAGAAGTGTGGAGAGAGCGGTTGGCAGGTCTGGATGTAAAGAGAGCTGGATGATCATCAACGAGATTACAGGGAGGAACAGAAGGTGTTCGAGTCAGATCCAGGGAACAGGGCCCGAGGATAGGAACGGGAAATGGCTAGACCATTTCAGGACCCTACTAGGAGAGCCGCCCTCCACAGCCCAGAACACTGGGGAGATCAGGCGGCTGTTTGAAGAACTGGATATTGAGACAAAGCCCTTCACCTGCGAGGAGCTTCAGAGAACCAAGAAGAAGATCAAGGAGGGCAAGGCTCATGGAGATGATGGAGTGGCATCAGAGGTGATGAAGAGGTGTGATTTTGATATCATCATGGGGTTCTGTAACCAGGCACTGGAGAAGGGAGTTGCCCCTAATCAGTGGAGGATAAGTAACATCGTCCCAGTGCCAAAGAAGGGAGATCTCTCTAACAACAACAACTACAGGGGGATCTCACTGACGTCACTTGTGGCAAAAACCCTCAACAGGATGATTCTTAACAGGATCCAGCCCGAGATGGAGAAGAAGCTCAGGGACAACCAGAACGGCTTCAGAGAGGGAAGATCAACCACCAGTCACATCCTGATGCTGAGGAGGATATTAGAGGGAGCTAGAGCAAAGTGCCTTCCTGCGGTCACATGGTTTTCATTGACTTTATATATATATATATATATATATATATATATATATATATATATATATATATATATATATATATATATATATATATATATATATATATATATATATACTGTATATATATATATATACTAAACATAAAGGGAATC
>OZ024743.1:73353562-73373562 GCA_964016885.1 Eledone cirrhosa
TTTATCGACCCCGTAAGGATGAAAGGCAAAGTTAACCTCGGTGGGATTTGAACTAAGAATGACAAGGGCCGTAACTCTATGCGTCAAAGCATGGCGTCCGACCCTCTACCGCCATGCTTTGACGCATAGAGTTAAAGCATGGCTGTAGAGGGTCGGACGCCATGCTTTGACGCATAGAGTTATTGTCATTCTGAGTTCAAATCCTGCCGAGGTTAACTTTGCCTGTCATCCTTACGGGAATGATCGTCAAGTAGGATAGCGCATTAAATGAATAAACTGAACAATTCAGCGAGTGTTTATATACGACAAGTCATGCTTTGACACATTCTCCGTCTCCAACTTAGTTGCCTCGACCACAAACCCCGGAAGACAAACAAGAAGACAGGAAGACAAGCAAATAGTGGAGCTTGTCCGGCCGATTCTTCTTTGCACAATTTTCCATCGAGACCTCAGGTATTCTCGGACACCATACTACTCCGTAAAATCGGAACATCAGCTCATCTGAGGAAGGGTCCCAGCGAGGAGAGCTGACTGACGCAGTATTTGTCGCTGGCTATTGTCAGCGGAAATGTCTTTGCCATTTTGTCCGCGGAGCTTAGCCGACACACCACTCTGACATAGGTGTAAAGTCTGTAAGGTTTACCCCTTCCACCTTTCCTTCTTCCTTCCTCAAGTAGTACTGAATTAATTAAGACGGGTTTTTAATTTCTTGCGTTTACGATTAGGATGGAACTGGGTTGATTCACATGTTCTCTCAGGTTCTAAAAAATAGGTGGGTGGAGGGAATCGAAAATTTTTCTAGGTTGTTTCCCTTGAGGTTTTTAAAAACCATAATTAGTCGTTTACTTTACGTTTTGAGACCCCAACCCATCCTATTTATTTTGTAATGTTCTTTAATTTTTGTCATGTATAATGTTTTTGTTTTTTTGTTATATCTAAAGAAAATTAATTGTCGCAAGAATTCTACCACTTAAAATAAAATTTCCTCGGAGATAGATTAGCCAAATTTAATAAGTAGTGGTGAAGCAATCTGAATAATTAATAAGTTGGGTCGGGGAAGATTCTTCGAGACCCAAGAGTAAATTACATATTAAAAGTATGTGTATACGTTATTTCATTTTTAACAACGACGATTATGCCGGATAGTTAGGAATATGTTAAAATCATTAAGGAATACTAGCAGAAAAACCAGCCATCGGGTGGTTTTCTGCTAGCCTGTGTAGTGTGCATATTGATATTATATGCAAGTGTATTTGCATGTAGATATGATACATCAAATAAAATCGTAATTGACAATATACACAGAAATTGAACGAAGACTGTGTTACACTGTCTTATGTAATCAGTAACGTAATCCATGATACATTAAAAAAAGACGATATTATATGTAAACTGCATTAGGAGAAAATTAGTGACGGAAATATATGAATGTTTATTTAAGGGATCTCTAACAGGAAGTGTTCATTTGAAAGTTTTAAAGAAGTGAATCTTTAAATAAACGATAAAATATATTTAATCAACAGCTACGAAATTTAGTACATAAATTATGTAATATTCATTCATTATTTATTCAAAGTAATCCAACTTATTTTACTAATGGTATTAAAAAAATTATAAACCGTAGGCAGTCCCGCACTCCTTACTTTATTATAGTTTAGATACATCATAAATAAAAGGTTACACTGGTTTTATTCGTCTGTCGTTTAGCAAGTTGCATAGAATCTTGTTCAATATATGTATAGTGCGGTAATATAGAGTGCGACATTTCTATTATACAAACCTTATAATCTTTTGTGAAACATCAAATTGTTTTTCACTATTTTAGAATTGTACGACAGGTAATTGGCAGTATCGGTAGAGGGCTGGACTCCATGCTTTCTAGCATAGTTACGTCCCTTTACAGTCTGAGTTCAAATCCCGCCGAGGTTAACTTTGCCTTTCATCCTTACGGGGTCGATAAAATAAAGTACCAGTAATGTACTGGGTAATTGCTGGCCTTGTGCCTAAAGTAGAAACAATTATATTAAAGCAAAGTTTACTCCTTCGTAGAGCAACGGTGAAATTGAATTTGACCATGACAAATTTAAGAGGGAAACCCTATACAATACGTGTATATACGTAATTATATATATACAGGCAATACTAAATTGCGTGCAAGAGGTGTAAGGGAGATAACCGCGAAAGTCCGAAAGTTTCTAGTTGATAAGAAAATTAGGATGCTGTTGGAATTCAATCCGAAGCTTTGTAGTTATGTAAGGGGTGTTTCCAGACGTGTGGACAACATGTGAAGAATTCATTTCTTGAGTTTAGGCAATCACTATTGCGTAATCTCTTTAGAATAGTTATTCGTTCATCAATACATAGTCCACACGACGGATTGCCCCTTGCGTATGGCTTGGACTTAGTGATGGCTTTCCATTGAATGGAGTAGTCTATACTTGAGTCCCATACGTGGCTCGCGAGTTTCGTGGATGAACGTCTGTCCGGGTACATAAAGCTCGACTGGTGGTTCAGGAAGCGTCCCTTAAATCGGCCCTTCGCCATATCTGTCCTTGATTTGGGTTGGGGTTCTTCTCTCTTTCCATATTGTTCTCTATTATTTTTTTTGAGTAAACATTTCCGGTTCATTTTCATCGGCAGAGGTTGAACAAGTTGGTCCTCAGGGCTAACGAAACGTACGTACCTGGTATGGCACCGTTGTAGTAACTGGCCTTGATTATGTTTATATATATTTATATATATGTGTGTGTGTGTGTGTGTGTGTGTGTGTGTGTGTGTGTGTGTGTGTGTGTGTGTGTGTGTGTGTGTGTGTGTGTGTGTGTGTGTTTACTTATAATCGTTAATGCTCACAGGATGGTTTTTGAGAGGACGTCTTATTTTCTGTTTTAACAGGAGCAAGCTTCATGGAATTTCTCTTGAGAGATTACAAACTAAGCCTGAAAGCATGGCGTTTGTCTCCGAATGGTTCCAACAAAACTATTCTTGACTGTCTTATTAATATGAGGAAAGTATTCATCCAAAAAGTGATAGTCGCAACATCAGCTGAAAACACTCTTCTGCTACTGGAACATGTAAGTTAAATTATCCTTTAATATTTACTTACACAAGGGCAGTGGATTGGCAGTATCGGTAGAGAGTCGGACACCATGCTTTGCAGCATAGAGCTACGGCCCTTTATGATCTGAGTTCAAATCCCGTCGAGGTTAACTTTTCCTTTCATCCTTACGGGGTCGATAAAATAAAGTACCAGTCACGCACTGGGGTCGATGTAATTGACTTCCCCCTCCCCCCAAATTGCTGGCCTTGTGCCTATATTAGAAACCAATATTTACTTACACAACCCTACCCAACAACAAAAAACAAACAACCTAAAGTAGCCAAAAACACACAAAAGAAAAGAAATTTACGCAGTTAAATATAATCATTTCTACTATATGCACAATGCCAGCTATTATTGGGGCGGGGAGTCGATTAAATCGAACCTAGGGCATCATTTTATCGACCCCGTAAGTATGAAAGGCAAAGCTAATCTTGGTGAGATTTGAACTCAGAACGTAAAAGGCCATAACTCTATGCCACAAAGCATGTTATCCGACGACCTAACGATACTGCCAATCTACCATCCTAAAAACAATATTATTTTTCTTCTTTGGGGATTGAACTCTGAACAGTCACTGCTATTTAAAATTGGCAATTATATAATCACCAGTTGTACAACACATCCACCGTGTCTCTTCCTACACATTTACAAACCACAACAGAAAAATCCTTCCAAATTCCAAAGAGGATCTTAAGCCACACAGTATCAGGAACATGATTTAATATATACAATCTTTAAAAGAAAAAAAGAGCAATAAAAGAGGTGAAGAATATGAGAGAATAGATGTGAAATAAAGAATAAAAGAGATGAGAGAATGCTAGGAAGGAAGAATACAAAAAAAAAAACAGTAAAAAAATCACAGCATACAAAATTCAATTATTTATATAAATATGGACTTCAGGGATTACTTTTCTAGAAATAAATTTTTAAGTAATAGTACTAGAATATATTTGTTTTGTTTTTTTAATTCTGTGGAAATGCCTTTGCAGTTTTGTCTGTGTGGCGCAGCCGAAACACCTCCCCGACATAGGTGTAGAATCTGTCATTTTCTTCCCTTCCCCCTCTCTTTCTTCCTTACCTAATAGTTCGTCACAATTCCCTATAGTCCTTTCTCTTTTCCTCCTTTTCCTCTCATTTATGACATTTATAGCCCTTTCTTCTACTTTCCTACAGAGCCAGATCTGCCCTTCTTTACTCCTTCTCCCCTTTTTCATTGCTTAATTTTGTTTTTATCCATTTTTTATATTTGCGATCATTTTATAACTTTTATTTGTACAATATAGCAGAGCTACAATGCTAATTTCGAATAAATTACAATTAGATAAACATATTTTTTTCGTGGGCAGAATCATTAGGAGGTGGGTAGACATCATTTAGTAAATATTTCAATATAACATTGAAATTCAATTAAGAAAACATAAACTGAAATTGTAATCAATTATGTAAATGTTTAATTTTATTTAAACTATTACTGAGTTATTATTGTACAGCTTGTTACGATCGGTTCATGTAAATTTTCCAGTTTTAAAGATTTCATATGTCTACAATAACTGAAATGAAAGAATCTTCACTCTAAATGCCCACTACAATTGTAATGCTGTCAAGGTGAAGCCCAAGCCTTTATATCTTGTACCGAACATATATCTTACATTTTTATTTCTTAACCACGAAAGGCAGCGACCTTGACCCTTTAATTGTTCAGATTGTCTGAGAGAAGTAGCAACAAACCGGATAGCTGACACAGATGCCTGCACACCAATAGATGACAAAATGGCTCCAAGGATCAGATGATGCTGTTTATGTCTCCCAATCAAGAAAACAGAACTCAAAAGCCGAAATAAATACGACTAGACATCTCGTCCAACGCTTTAATAATACCACCATTCCGCCATATTGGATTGGTACTTTCCAACCCCGAGTGGTAAAAAGGCAAAGTTGATCTTGGGGTATGAGGGGTGTTGTTTTAACTCCAATCACTATAATAGCTCTGCCGAATTTACTGGGTAATCTGCATGTATATATTGCAGTGTATGACCAGCTTGAAATGGTATGATGTAATACTATGAACAAGGGGAACGTGGCTGGAAAGTACGTTGGGATGATATATAAATACGAATCAAAGCTATCTATATTTGATTTAATCTTGAAGATGAAAGAGACTACATGTGATTCTCTTTTGAAGTACATATCAAAGAATGTACTCCATTGGCGGCACTGAAAAGTACGTTGGGGTGACGAGACGAGATGTGATTCTCTTATGAGGTACATATTAAAGAATGTACTCCAATGGCGGCAGTGGAAAGTACGTTGGGATGATATATAAATACGAAACAAAGCTATTTATATTTGATTTAATCTTGACGAGATGTGATTCTCTTATGAAGTACATATCAAAGAATGTACTTCGGTGGTGGCAGTGGAAAGTACGTTGAGGTGACGAGATGAGATGTGATTCTCTTATCAAAGAATGTACTCCATTGGCAGCACTGGACGTAAAGTGATAATTTGTTCACTTCAAATGAATAAGTAAAAAATTACATGAGCACGATATATTTATTGATTTCACAGTTTGATTTAGATATGACGCCATTGACTCCCCGACATATATGATAACTGAACTAATTATATTTCAAGTGGAATATTCTAATTGAAATAGGAAAGAGAAATGAGAATCTTTTAGGAAAGAAACGTGTTGATATTGAAAAAATATAATAAACTCCGAAATTATCTTGAATGTTCAACTGAAGACTGAGTTGACAACCAGCCAATTCCTGAATCTTGATTGACTCAGTGGAGTTAAGTTCAAACTAAACAATCGACAATGAAATTAAATCTTATTTCCACTTCAAGTCAAATTACTTGTCCATCTAATCTAATATTATTTATTGCAGCAGGAATTGTAGTAGTAGTAGTAGTAGTAGTAGTAGTAGTAGTAGTAGTAGTAGTAGTAGTAGTAGTAGGAGGAGGAGGAGGAGGAGGGGGGGCAGCGGCAGTAGCAGCAGCAGGAGCAGCAGCAGCAGTAGTAGCAGTAGTAGTAGTAGTAGTAGTAGAAGTAGTAGTAGTAGTAGTAGTAGTAGTAGTAGTAGTAGTAGTAGTAGTAGTAGTAGTAGTAGTAGTAATGATTCTGATAATAAAAATGACGATTTCGTTATTCATAATGAAAATAATGATTTCATTTATTGGCCACAAAGGGCCGACATATAGGGGACAATACAGAAAACTGGGACAGTGGGGTTTTACAGAAAAATCGAGTAAACAATATGAATAACAATAACAAAGTAACAAGAAAATTACAAGAAAAAAAAACCCAATAGGGGGGATGACCACCCAGGGTTCGCTCAGATACCCCACCAATCCTGAACGACCCGACGCTTCGAGAGCACCCTGGAAGGGCGTCCCTCACCTCCTCAAATTTACCTACCTACAGCCGCATGACCAGAGTAGGCCCACTCACACGGACCATTCTCACCACATTCATCCACCTTTCAGCTAATATACTGGGGGGCAGCACTTCTCTCTCCACCCGCACCTTCCTTTCCAAGTGAAACTTGAAAAAGTTGATGAGGGATTGGCCGAAGAGAAAAGTGTCTGTCTTCAGTCCTTTCAACCTCGTCCACCATACAACCTCTTTCGCTACTGCCACCAGACAGAGGAAAATTGCCTGCCCTTCCTGGCCAAAAGAAGGCGGCGGGTCGATCTTCACTATGGACTCGGCCGATAGCCGGATCCATTATACACGCGACAAAAACTGTTCAACATAACTCCACATGTCAGTAATGCACGGACACTGGACGAGTGCGTGCAGAACGGTTTCGTCGCTCTGCGCGCATCTCGGGCAGGTCCGTCTGACAGCACTTCCGTGCCTGTAGAGTTTATCTCGAACCGGCAGTGCCCCCCGGTAGTACTGCCAAGCGAGGGATAATTGGAAATTATCCATTGTCCCCGGCTCGAAAGTCCTTTGGTACAGACTGGTTAGTTCGACTTCGTTGACTCCCTGAGCCTCTCCGAGTGCGTCGTCGCACTTGCCCACCACTATTCCTCTATAGAACTCGAGAGTGGAAGTTCCACTGACCGCATTGCCCGCCTGGTAGAGGGCAGTGAGTGCCTGGCAACATTCTAGATGCCAGTCACCCAGTCTAGGTCTCTACTTGACCCAGGACTGCAGCTCAGTCAAAGAAACGAGCTGCGGAAAGGCCCGTCTGACAAACGGCGACCACACCTGTTCACCGTTTAGGCAGACTATCTGGAGATGCCGCAGCCTCAGCGTGTGCCTGCGCATCATTAGCCACGGCATGCCCAGCCGTCCACGTAGAGGGTGCTGGCAGCAGATGGACCGCCTCACCAGCGGAACCTGACCCCTCCACAAGAATTTGAAGAGGAGCCGCTCCAAGATGGCGAGGCGAGAACGGGGGCAAGGGACGACGGTCAGACGGTAGTAGATGACGGACGCGATGTACGCGTGGGCCACCTCCGCCCGACCTTTCAGTGATAGCTTCATCCCAGCCCATTTCTGGGTGAGACTGGCTACCCTGCCCGTCACCTCGTCCCAATTCTTATCCATCTGGAGGTCTGGCCCGAACCAAACCCCGAGCAACTTTACCGGTCTGTCTGTCCAGCGCCTAACGACGGTGTTGGACGGCATGGCCTTGCCTCTCCAGGTGCCGAATTGCAAGCCCACCGACTTTTCCGGGTTAAGTTTTGTTCCCGTAAACCTTTCATATACCTCCAATAAGTTGCCGACCACCTCGATTTCTGAGGTGTCCGACACCATAACAGTGATGTCGTCCGCATAAGCCTACACAGCCTTTCCGCGTCCCGGTTCGAGTGGGATGCCCTGCAACAGCTCCAGCTTTCGCAGTAAAGGCTCGAGAGTCAATACGTACAGAAGGGAGGAGAGAGGGCACCCTTGACGGACCGATCGGGAGACCTGAAAGGGTTCCGAGAGGTGGCCATTAATTTTGACCATCGAGCAGGTGCCGCTGTGAATTGCAGCGATCCAGCTTCTGAAGACAGGGCCGAAACCAGCCGCCTTGAGGACAGTCTCCAGGTACCGATGGTCGACCCTATCGAATGCTTTCGATTGATCTAAGTTGATCAGAGCACCACCGAAGCCAGGTTTACAGGCTACCCTCTCTATGATGTATCGCATTAGGTGGAGGTTGTCGTGTATGGACCTGGTTGGGATTGCGCAAGTTTGCGCCTCCCCAACCAAATCTTCGACGACAAGCGCCAACCTCTTCGCTAACACCATGGCCAAAATCTTAAATTCTGTGTTGGGCAGAGTTATGGGCCTGAAATTGTCTAATGTGTTCCTCTTGTTCTCGTCTTTCCTTATCAGCGTCACTACACCCCTGCTCACAGAACTGGGAATACTCCCGTTTTGCTGCCAGTTGCAGTAGACGCTTCGTGGAGATTGGAGCACAAGTCTGGCATATTTACGTAAAGCTCGTAGGGCAAACCATCCAATCCGGGTGACTTGCGCCTCATGCAGCCGACAAGGGCATCCTGAATCTCGGCTGAAGTAATTGGCCTTTCGCAGCACCCAGCGTCAGCCGTCGAGAGTTGCGGCAAGCCATCGAGGTAGGGACTGAAGTCCGCACACCATCTCTGACCCGCCACTTTCCCCGAACAACCGGGCAAAATGTTGGCGAAAGGCCTCACACATAGCTCTGACTATGCAACCTTCGTGTTTCGCATTGAAGAAATGGTCTAATGCCATTCTCGCCGCTAGCATATCAGTTGCAATGCCACTACCAATAGCCTCGTCTAACTTATCTACCAACTCACCCTCCTTTCTAGTTTTCTCTAACGCTACTACTTTGCTAAACTCTATCGACATTACTCTAATCTCTCTTTTGAGAAATTAGAGTAATCCTGGTCTCGCTGACTGCAATTACATCTATTTCTATAGACCTCATGTCGTTTACCAGGTGACCCTGCTTCCAGGACGATCCCAGGCCTCGAATATTTAAACATCCTACTCTTAATACGGCCATGTTGGCAGGTTAAACAAAGAGAGAGGAAGGTTTACTTACCTTCTGGGCTCTTGTGAAGGTCGGGTTGTTCGACCTCCATAGTTAGTGGTGTTTCTTTTGGGAACCCCTTTAAAAGTCTTGAAG
Source organism: Eledone cirrhosa (assembly GCA_964016885.1). NCBI lineage: Eukaryota > Metazoa > Mollusca > Cephalopoda > Octopoda > Eledonidae > Eledone > Eledone cirrhosa. Next base: position 73,362,782 of record OZ024743.1, read on the forward strand.
TGGGTTTTACGTTCGGGGTTCCCACGTCCCGAGGAAAGCTGTCTCGTATTTCTTTGTATAAATCGATCGACATTCGCACCAGAACCAAATCTTCCGGCACGCGAAGTGTGCTCGATTAAAAATATTCCCCTCTTTTTGTATATTTTCGCTTCGTGCTACGAGGGCCATCAATTCCTTGTTGGCCCTCCTGACGAGCACGAAGTTTTGTATGTTTTGTTGGTGTGATTTTATTTCTTTGCGTGGCTGTGGTGGTGATGGTTTTGGTGGTGTCGTTTCGGTTGTGTCTGTGTTTGTTGTGAGTGCGGTGTCTGTGGTTTCAGATTTTTGTGTGTATATTTGTTCTTGCGTCTGTTTAGATTGTTTGCGTTTGGGGGATTCTGGTGATGGTGATGGTGGTATTGATGTTGGTGTTATTGGAGAGATGTTTGCGTGGGTGGTGTCTGCGTTTTTTATTGTGGGTGATTTTGTGCTTTGTTTAGTTTTTTTTTTCTTTTTGTGTTTCCTTTTTTGTATTTTGGGGGATTTTTGTTTTCCCTCATCTTTACTACTGGTAGATGAGGGTTCTGTGTCTGTAAGTGTGGCTGTGTGTGTGTTTATGGTTTTATTGGTGTGTGTATTTTTTTTTTGGGGGGGGGGGGGGGGGGACAGCTTTCCTCGCCCCCTGATCTGGCCTGATCTGGAGAAGGATCTCCAGGTCAACCCCGGACCAGTCCTCTCTGGCCGTTCTGGTCACTTCTATAGGGACGGTATCCGTCCCCTCCACAATCACACATCCCAGAAGCCCAACACATGTCAAGTCCTGGTGGGATTCTCGGAATGCGGAGACGGGCTGTTCTTTTTCCTATGTGGGAGGGGTACATTATGACCTTGCTGGTTTTGCAAGGAGTCATAGCGTGTTTCATAGCGAGGGCTTCTGACTTGAACAACACCGAAATGGTGCCGTACTGTCTGCCCCTCTCTATGTATTCGGTGTCTTCTCTGATGCACCTCAGCGCGTCTTCGACATCTGCTTGTGGGATTAAAGCTACCCTTTTGGTTTATGCTGAGATGCATCTATAATGCACCGTTCTGCGCTCCACTGCCTCAATAGCTTCTACTGGGACAGTTAAGTTGGCCCAGGTTTGCTCTTGCTTGATGAGCTTCCATGCCTGGGCCAACTTTTCATCTTTGTTTGAGAGGTCCATGTTGAAGCATGGCCTCTTTTTTGCTGCTGCCGCAGCGAAAGTGTTCTTCATGTTTTCGTTGGGGGTGTTGTTGTTGTTGTCGTTGTTTTGTTGGTGGTGTTGTTATCACTGTCGCTGTTATCATTCTTGTCTTTGTTGCCACTGTTGTTCTCGGTGCAGTTGGTACTGTTGCTGTTGTCGCTATTTGTTTTCATGGTAGTGAAATGACAAATGCAACAACAATATCAACATATTGTTGTTGCATTTGTCATTTTTTTTTTTTTTTGTTATCGTTGTCGCTGTTACTGTCATTTTTTTCAAAATTAGAGTTCTCATTGGTATCATTGGTGTCTTTGTTTACATTGTTTGTGGTGGTGTTTGTGTTATCAATTTGTGTTAATTTCGCTGTAGCGCTCCTCTCAACTTCTACGTCGTTGTCGCACGACAGCAGACATATCACTGCGGGGGGGGGCTCAGCCATGTTTTTTTTTCTCCGTAAATTTTTTAAAATGTAAAAAAGGTTCAAATATTTGGGCCAAAAGGCCCAAATATTATACTTTCCCCTTGACAGGGCAAAGTCTAAGGGCTTATATCCCTTACACAACAAGAAATATTTAACAGCAAATAATTTTAACAGTCAAATAAAGCGACTTACTGGGAGCGAGCAAAATTCGTCCGATTAGACCAATAATAATAATAATAATAATAATAATAATAATAATAATAATAATAATAATTGACCAAAAGTATGAAGCTAACATCGGGTGGAGAATCCTTGGGAGGCGTGAAGATCAAGTGAGGTATCTTCTAGGGAGATAGTTTTTCCCCTCTGTTGTTTCTCCTTGCCCTGATCCCCCTGACCATTATACTGCGAAAAGTGAGAGCAGGATACAATTTGGGAAAAGGAGACCTTACCATCAATCACCTCCTCTTCATGGACGATCTTAAACTCTTTGGGAAGAGTGAGAAGGAGTTGGATGCACTTGTTGACACTGTCCGTATTTTCAGCAATGATATATGTATGCAATTTGGTATTAGTAAGTGTGGAGTCATTGTGATGAAGAGGGGTAAGTTGAGCAGAAGTAACGGAATCCAGGTACCAACAGGTGAGATGATAAAGGAAATTGACTCTGAAGAAGGATACAAGTATTTATGTGTTCTGGAGGCAGATGACATCAAGAACAAAAAAAATGAAGGACTTGATTATATCTGAGTACATTAAGAGAGTAAGGAGCGTATTAAAATCACATCTAAATAGTAGGAATGTCATAAGTGCAGTGAATTCCCGAGCTGTGTCTGTTATTAGGTACAGTGCGGGAATTCTGAAATGGAATGTTGCTGAACAAAAAGAAATGGATAGGAAGACTAGCAAGCTATTGACTATCTACATGTTCCACAAGAGGAGTGATGTCGATAGACTCTACTTAAAGAGATCTGAAAGTGGAAAGGTCTTATCAGCATAGAGGACTGTGTTCAGATGGAGTAAAACAACCTGCACAAATACATGACTGACAGTAGGGAGCCAATGCTAAGAATTGTGCTGAAGGAGAGAACAATAGATCGGAGGATGTCCAAGGAGGAAATAACAGCAAGGATGAAGAGCAACCTTCATGAAAAATCCCTTCATAGTACTTTCTTTGAGAAAACTGAATTTAGAGATCCACAGACATGGAACTGGTTAAAAAGAGGAGACCTTAAAAAGGCTACAGAAGGAATGCTAATGGCTGCGCAAGAGCAGGCTTTCAGAACGAAGTGGATGAAACACCATATTTAGAAGGAGGATTCTAGCCCACTGTGTAGGATCTGTGGAGAGAGAGAGGAGACTGTGGCTCACATTGTATCCGAGTGTAAACACCTAGCCCAGACTCACTATAAAGGCTGGAGACATGATGCGATGGGCAGGATGATCCACTAGCATCTATGCAAAGTAAACAATTTACCCCATTCTGAGAAGTGGAATGAGCATAAACCAGAGTCGGTGATAGAAAATGATCAGGTGAAGTTGCTATGGGATTTTAGTATACAGAAGGACAAGAAACTGGAACACAATAGGCCTGACCTGGTGGTTTTGGACAAGAAAGAAAGATCATGCCTGATTGTAGATGTAGCCTGCCCATTTGACACGAGAGTGCAAAAAAAGGAGAGGGAGAAAATTAACCGATACCAGGACTTAAAGTGGGAGGTAAAAATGATTTTGACTGCCATGAAGTCAGAGTCGTCCCGATTGTCATAGGCGCACTTGGTACTATCTCAAAGAGTTTCCAAGGATGGTTAAAGAAAATTAGTCCAGCCCCGCTTTTAGGAACACTTTAAAAGTCATGCTTGCTGGGAACATCAAGAACCCTCCAATACGTCCTGAATATCTGAGGCTTGATATTCATTTCAACAAACTTTCCAGTTAAATAACATCAATGACTGAGACTCAAAGAACAATAATAATTGTTTCTACTTTTGGCACAAGGCCAGCAATTAACCAGTGCATTACTGGTACTTTATTTTATCGACCCCATAAGGATGAATGGCAAAGTCAACCTCGGCGGGATTTGAACTCAGATCGTAAAGGGACGTAACTATGCTGGAAAGCATGGCGTCCGACCATCTACCGATACAGCCAATCCACATAATAATGATAATAATAATTGTTTCTACTTTTGGAACAAGGCTAGCAATTATTCCAGTGTATTACTGGTACGACCCCGTAAGGATGAAAGGCAAAGTTGACCTCGGCGGGATTTGAACTCAAAATGATACAGTAACTGCAGATGAGAATGTGAACTCCGACAGAACCATCAAGGCCAACAGACTTGGTCTGGTTGTGAAGGATCATAAAAAGAAAACATGCTTCTTAATTGACATAAGCATTCCATCAGATCGCAAGAAGAAGAAGAAGAAGAAGAAGAAGAAGAAGAAGAAGAAGAAGAAGAAGAAGAAGAAGAAGAAGAAGAAGACGAAGAAGAAGAAGAAGAAGAAGAAGAAGAAGAACAACAACAACAACAACAACAACAACAACAACAACAACAACATCAACAACAACAACAAGCGTTATGTCAAATGTACAACAATATATGGGAACAAGTTAATCCTTTTACACACACACAAATACGAATTAATACAATTAAGGACAACTTACAAGACACTAAGCCATCACCTCTGTAGGATCAGAGTCCTATGTTAAGCCGACTAATTTCTATTTCTATCAGAGGTTCTGGAATTTTTCGTAAGCTTTCCCTGGGTCCCAAACATTTACCGGAGCAGTTTAAGGATTATATAGTCCAATAGTCCGTGCTTTTTTAGTAAACCAGCAAGAAGAAATGATTACGAAGCAAACTCCTTAATCATTCGAACATACTACGTCTATCGAACTTACTAAGCTTTAAATAAAACAAAACTGTCGTTACTCTCTGTGTTACTTTTTAGGTATAGCTTCTCTTTTCAACTGTGAATTTGATATGTCTCTGTTTCCAGGTTAAATACTTCGAGGCTAGACTTCTTTATTGGTATTTTTCTTATCTGTTATTCATGAAAAAGGTTGTGCTCACGGTACATTTTCATACCTGAAAGATTGTTTTGAGGGTATGAGGATGTGTGTTATCCTTAAAAGGGAAACAGGCCCCGAATGGTGGCAACAGCGATCGAGTGTTTGATTTAAGAGATATTTTTAACTCACTGATCAATGCCGATGGTCGTCTCATTTGACTGTATATTATATATTTACTAATAACAGAGTTGATAGTTGTTGAGATATATCTCATCATTGATATAGAACTGCTACATCAACCGAACTGAAAGGATTAAAAGGGGATGATGGACAATAGATGAACTCTCTGGAAAAACAAAATGATACAGAACCTGGAAACGGAATTGATCAACGACCAAAAGTTATATGGCATAACACATTATTTTTAGAGGATTTTTAGATGAGTGACTAAAATATTTGTCATCTAGGGAATAGGAAATGTTATTCAGCTGAGAAGGTTATCATTGTATATTTTAGTGTTGAGTTCCTGTACAGAATTAAGATATCTGCTAGAAATTATAAGTGTTTTGGTAACATAGCATCCTTCCTTCAGTGAACGAAAAACAAACAAGATTTAATGAATAGGTGCACCAATATACTGTTAACATTTCACAAAGTGATTTACGTAAGATGCTCTGTTAGTCTATGGTTTATACCGAGGTAAGACAGACGCCGATTGCTACTAAATTTGGCTAGAGAAGTATATTGAGAGAATTAACAAAAAAACAGCTTATATGCACAGCTAAGAGGATAAATGGTGAATGCATAGAAGTAGAAACTGGTTGCAAAGAATAGAAAAATAAGAACTTTGTTGGAAAAAACTGGGACAAACAATGTTATATTGGCTGTTTGCCAAGACAATGGATGCTATAAAAGAAGAACCGCAGTATTACTTTAAAGACTAAAGAAACAAACAGACATTCTTATCACGGCTTACAGAAGTAATTAGAAATAATTTCTTTAAAACGACAGGTATTTAGTGGTTAGCAAGATAGTGGTTGTTATTCTGTTTAGCCCCAGGTCAGCCAGGATTACGCAGATCAATAACCAAAATCATTATAAGTGTGGAAATCTCGTCTATGTTAAGGACAGTAGATGGGCGAACGAGATATCTGGTGGTATTTGATCGGGTTCTTTGCTTCTGGTTTCAAATCCTGTGGTAACCTAATTGTGTGATTTAATACCAATACCTGAAACGTAGATAGTGGAGTCAAACCTGTTGCCAGGATTCGGAACACGTTTTAAGGATACCAGCCTTCCTACTTACCTCACAACAATCTTTTAGGTATGAACATGTACCATGAGCACAGCCCTTTTCATGACTAACAGATAAGAATAATACCAATAAATAAATATAGCTCCGAGACATTTAACCTGAAACAGAACTATGCAAAATTCACAAGTGAAAAGAGGAACTCTATCTAAAGCGTCAGAATAGTTGAGGAGTTTGCTTCGCAATCATTACTTCTTGGATTTGATCCCACTGCGTAGTATCTTGGGTTAGTATTATTAACCATAGTCTTGTGGTGAGTCATGTCACAGGAGCGAAATTTACGACTCGAAAACTCTTTGCAAGCTCGTTAGATGGACTATACTAGTAACTCAAAGACCAGACTTATTACATAGTGTCTCACTGAATCTCCCTGAGAATTACGTTAAGAATACACGTATATGGAATGCGCAGTCACATACACGTTGATATAATGAGCAGGCTGTACCATTGTTTGATCAACTGAAACACTCATCAGAGAAACCGACGAAGATCCCTTCCAGAAATTTTTACTATTATGTCTGTCATTTCATACTATCCAAAGTAGTTTGATTTAACTTACGATGGAATCAATAACATGATTGATTTCAGAAGATAGATAAGATCACTCATATTTCTAAACAATATCAATAAATAGGTTTCGGTAATAATGCAATTCGGTTTATTAATATTTCAGAAGTATTTAAGAGAAAATTTCTTCTAAAGTACTTAAAAACATATAGTCATTATTTGCAGCATTTCTGTAATAACCATTATCATGAATGTTCCTTTCAGCTTTCTTTAATTTAGTTTTCTTTTAACTCAGTTTCTTATACTTCAAATTTATATTTCGTTTTGCCAAAATCATGCTTAACTATTATAATCAGCTTAATAGCAGCAAAGAAATTTAACTTGAAAGATATTGTAATGATGTTACAATGGAAAAATTGGAGGATGATTAAACATTTTTGAAAAATTTGCCATTACTCTTAAATCTTTACACATAAATGTGTGTCAGTGTTCGTGAGTATGTGTGTGCACATTTGGGTATATGTGCGTGTGTTTGTGTGTGTGTGTACATTTGTGTATATGTGTGTGTGAGTGTTTGTGTGTGTTTACATTTGTGTAAATGTGCGTGTGTGTGTTTGTGTGTATGTGTGAATGTGACAGTGTATTTGCGTGTGTATGTGTGTAGGTGTGTGTGTCTTTGTGTGTGTATATGTGTGTGTGGGGGGAGGGTCTGTGTGCCTGTGTGTTTGTTTCTGAATGTTTATGTGTACCTCTGCTAGTGCGTGTGTCTGTGTGTTTATATATATATGTGTGTGTGTGTGTGTGTGTGTGTGTGTGTGTGTGTGTGTGTGTGTGTGTGTGTGTGTGTGAGTGTGTTTGCGAATGTATGTGTGTGTGTGTTTATGGATATCTCTGCATATATGTGTGTGTCTATCTTTAATAAAAAAAATTCTATGTTTATTTCCAAAGAGTTTTCATAAACACCTTTATTTTTAAAATGATGAACAGTTAATGGCGGTAGCGTGCTGGCTGTTATTGGCTTCTGGTGGTGATGATGATGATGATAGTGGGTTGATGGTGGTTATGATGGTAATGATTATGGCGGTGGTGGTGATGGTGGCGGTGGTGGTGGTCGTGGTGGTGATAGTGGGGTTGATTGTGGTTATGATGGTAGTGGTGATGGTGGTGGTGGTTGAGATGGTGGTGATAGTGGTGGTGGTGGTGGTGGTGGAGGTCGAGGTAGTGGTGCTGATTGTGTTGTTGGTGGTGTGGAGTTGAAGGTCATGGGGGTAGTGGTAGGTCTTCTGGTGGCGGTGGATGTGATTGTAGTTCTGGTGGTGTTTATTGGGGTGCTGGAGATGGGGATGGTGCTGGTGATGCTGGTGGTGCTTGTGGTGTTAGTGGCGGTGATAGTGGTGGTGGTCGTGGTCATCGTGGACTTGGTCGTGGAGGTAGTGGCTGGATTTATGGTGATGGTCGTGGTTATTGTTGTTGTCACTGTTGTAATCAACGGGAGAAAGAGACAAGGACGACGTAAATGTTGATAACGATGACAATGAAGACATCAAAAACGACAATGTCAACGATGATGATGATAATGATGATGATGATGATGATGATAATGATGATGATGATGATGATGGTTATGATGATGGCGATGATGATGATGATGATGGTTATGATGATGGCGATGATGATGATGGTTATGATGAAGATGATGGTTATGATGGTTTTGATGATGATGATGGCTATGATGATGTTGATGGCGATGATGGAACCATTTGAATATTTAACCGCAATAATCTACACAGCCAGAACAGACGACTCCCTAACAAAGACACTTTACTCTCAATGACTCAGTCCACCGTAGAATAAATAAATACAGTGAGATGTAATTTGTACCTAATACCAACTAATTCGGTATTGGTTCCAACCCTTAACTATGGCCATGAATCTTGGGTAATGACCGAAAGAATATAATACAAGCGGTCGAAATTGGGTTCCTCCGGAGGGTATTTGGAGTAACGTTAGTTGATAGAGTGCGTAATTCGGAAATCAGAGTCTCTCCAGGTAGAGCCGCTACTTCTCTGAATTGAAAGATCACAACTCTGGTACTATGGGCATGTGTTTAGTATATTTCACGAAAGAATCGCAGGACAGTCTTTACGGGCAAAATGCAGGGGTAGACTGCGAGCAAGATTGTTGGATAATATCAATGAGCTTGGTTGGTCTCGCCTGGGTATACAGCCGGATCAGTTGGAGACGATTGCTTCTCGCACGACCCGCTGGACGGCGTGTTTGGGGACTCTGACCCCACGACCTTCTCTGGAATACATGGGTGAAGAAGAAGAAGAAGAAGAAGAAGAAGAAGAAGAAGAAGAAGAAGAAGAAGAAGAAGAAGAAGAAGAAGAAGAAGAAGAAGAAGAAGAAGAAGAAGAAGAAGAAGAAGAAGAAGAAGAAGAAGAAGAAGAAGAAGAAGAAGAAGAAGAAGAAGAAGACGACGACGATGACAACGACCAACTAATTGAGTTAATAAACTAATGATATATATCCCAACACATTTAAAATTACTTCTGATGGAACGGTTTAATCTGATATTCATATATAAATATTTGAAGTAGATAAAATATCATGATCTAATTGATTATATGAATGGACGTAAGTAAGTAGATAGAGAGCGGGGAAGGAGAGAGCCTGGGGGAGAGGAGGGAGATTAATTGATTGATTGAATGAGTGATAGCTAGGTGGGTAGATAGAAATACAGACAGACAGAAACTAAAACAGACCTATAAATGGTGTTTCAATAACTATTAGTAGCCACTGAACTTATTTCGAGAGCAAGATATTTTTAACTTTGAAACGACGGCTATGCTCGTTTAACTTCAAATATAATGTATTTATTTAAATTTCAAGTATAATAAAAGTGTTTTTATTCACAGTTGTATAAACAACGTTACAAATATTGATAGAAATATGAAGTAAAAAAGATAAAAACAAAATTAAGCAATGAAGAGATGGGGGAGCGATAAAGAAGGGCAGATCTGGCTCTACAGAAAAGTAGAGGAAAAGGTTATAAAAGTCATAAATGAGAAGGAACGGAGGGAAAATGCAAGGACTATTAAGCCACGGAAGGGAGGGGGAATGGGTGAGGATGATAGGCACAATGCCTAGGGTGGGATAGGGATTTGGCTGTGCCCCGCGGACAAAACTGCAAAGGTATTTCCGCTGACAATGACCAGCGACCCGCTCATAATCTATGCCCATTTAAAGGTAAGGTCATTGTCATGGAAGTCAGCGAAATCTTTGTGTTCTCCATGCTATATAATCATCCTTCACTCAGAAGAAGAATCCACACTCACTTTCAACAGAACAAATGTACAATTGCTATATATATTAGTGAAAGTCAAGCAGCATTCCTTCCAAGTAGAACGAAAACACTCATTTCAAAAATAAATTTCCATTAACGTCCTTGTGTACATTTGGGAGTGCGTTTATATTTTAGGAAAACTGAAATGGAAGTCGTTGTCATGGATTTCTCAAGAGAACTGGTATTGTTTGATCCTAATATATTTGTTTTGTTTGAAAATCTAAATTTATAAAGTTTATAATTAATTTATTTTACAAACAAAAGTTATAAAATGATGGAAATATTTAAAAAATGATAAAAACGAAATTAAGTAATGGAACAAAATGTGGAAGGTTAAAGAACAGCAGATCTGGCTGGAGAGGAAAGTAAAGGAAAGCACTATAAATGCCATAAATGAGAGGAATGAGGGGGGAATGAGGGAAGAAAGAGCAGGGATTGTGATGGGAAGAGCAAGGACTATTAAGCAACGGAAAATAGATAGGAGGAAGGAGAATGGGTAACAGATTCTACACCTAGGAGCAGTATTTCGCCCCCAGACAAAACTGAAAGGCATTTCCGCGGACAATGGATTGCGATTTTTTGTAAAATGCGGAAGTGAAAAATTTGAGATAAGAGGAAGGTTTTTATTAAAAGGCATTATTTTAGGTTATTTATGATATGATAAAATAATATGGAAATTATCAAATATTAAGAGCTAACGAGTGTTCAACACACAGCTTCATCAGCAATAATCTAAACAATATTTTTTTACAAATTAGAACATACAAAAAGGAAGAGCCACATTGAATGCTACAATCCACTAACTAAAAACCACAACGGTGTGATTGTAGCTGGAACAGATTTGAAATGTATTTTTCGATCAGATTAGACATGGAGGTAAAATAATGGTTTCAGATTTAGGCACAAGGCCAACCATTTTAAGAGAGGCTAAGTCGATCAAATCGACACCAGTACATTACTGGTACTTTATTTTAT
>OZ024743.1:73376062-73381062 GCA_964016885.1 Eledone cirrhosa
GTTATCCAACCATCTTGCTTGGGGTGTCCCCTGAGTCTCCTGCCGATTGGTTTTCCCTGTAAAATCTGTCCTGAGATACTTTCCTGAGATGTTCTAACCACATACACATTGTATTTGAGCTATGATCTCTCAATTCAGAGAAGTAGCGACTTTACCTGGAGTAACTCTCTGATCTCCGAGCTACGTACTCTATCGTGTAACGTTACTCCAAAGACCCTTCAGAGGAACCCCATTTCGGCAGCTTGTGTTTCCAATCGTATTCTTTCGGTCATTACCTAAGATTCATGTTTATTGGTAAGGGCTGGCACGAATACCGAATTGAATATTGCGAGGTTCACAGCTGTGACTGTTCAATAGAAATTATCATTAGCATGTAAAGCTGGTCTGAAATATAATTAGATAAATCCTAGGCCGGAACGAAATGACACTATTGCTTTTATAAGGTCAGCAAGTAATCACATTTGTATAACGTAGATAATATATTACTTGTATTAGTTCACATTTTAACAGCAAGCCGTTCAATTACGAAAGCATAAGTAACTACATCCTTTTAAGCCAGTCCAATGCACGTGTCCTCAAATTTTACATTCAGTCTCTTCCCAAGCTATAACCATTCTAAAAATGTATCCGTCCTATATGTTTCAAAACGAACTCGTTATTATCATTTCCAAAACGAAATGAGCGATCACTTCCTCTATAACCGGAAACTACTCATCTAATTATTCGAACATGATTGCGCATCTTAATTTCTAAATTCTATAGCATTGCATTGAACAGCGACCTTCTCTTCAGGAAGACAAATATCATAAGTTATATGATATGATTGCATGAATTAGAAGATGTATACACACACACACACACACGCACGCACATACATATATATATATATATATATATATATATATATATATATATATATATATATATATTTATATATATATATGTATATATATATATATATATATATATATATGTATATATATATATTTATATATATATATATATGTGTGTGTGTGTGCGTGTGTGTGTGTGCGTGTGTGTGTGTATATGTGTGTGTGTGTGCAAGTAGCCTGATATGCTTTATGAATGGTAATTCACAGTTATTTTTTCTTCTACAGCCATATTCACCACAACTACGTGAACAAGCTTACCTAAATCAATCCAATACTTCTGGTACAATGTCATATATACACTCAGGTAGTATTTCAGATCAAAAGTCACAATTAGAAATAATAATTACATTTCATGGGGTATTTTATAAAATTTCCTATACTGATGTTGGTTTTATATTCTAAGAGAAGTACTGCATTACTTAAAAGTAGTTTAATAATCAAATATGTCCATCTCTCTCTCTCTCTCTCTCTCTCTCTCTCTCTCTCTCTCTCTCTCTCTCTCTCTCTCTCTCTCTCTCTCTCTCTCTCTCTCTCTCTCTCTCTCTCTCTCTCTCTCTCTCTCTCTCTCTCTCTCTCGTTCTATCTATCTTTCTATCTCTCTATCTCTCTATCTCTCTATCTCTCTCTGTATATATATATATATATATATATATATATGGGAAAAGAGTCAGGACCACGATGGGTGAGCTCCGGCCGTTTCGACAGCTCAGCCGTCGGGGTCCTGACTCTTTTCCTATTAACCACTCTACTACCCTAATTATTGAGTACTCTGGTGCGTATATAAATATAATATATATATATATATATATATATATTAGAAAGTGAGTTTTTTTTTACAAAATGAAAAATAACCGAGGTGTCCTACACGAGTGGAAGTATAAAGAAAAAGGGATGAAATCGAAAATGCAACTGAAGTCTTATTTTTTTTAAAATATATATATTTATTTGGTTCCTTTACCGGTTTCGCAGTTCTTCTGCTTTTCAAAAGGTGAGTTGAGATGGAGGGTCTGTGGTTTTTCTCACATCTGGTTGGTCTCTAAATGTTACTTGTTTTATATGGAAAAACTGGCTCGAAAACCAGGTTTTTATATATATATATATATATATATATATATATATATATATATATATATATAAAAACAAATAACGAAACGAAATTAAATTTCGTTTCGTTTGTAACTCACTTTTGTATGACTGACGCTTAAACAATTAAGTTAAAAATGTACATCCACATATGTATACTGAAATACTAGTATGCATATGAATACACACACGTATACATATGTAGATGTACCGAGTTTTTCACTGGTCACTTTACTGTGAGTGTCCAGCTATTCTGTATGTAAACACACAGACAAACCGGTTTTTAGAGTCATACTGGTTTTTGAGGAAACACCTTTCCTCTATTCTCCAGAAAGCCAGACAAGGAATATTGAACTAGTTTCGATGTTGTTACATCTCATCAGCAATATTTACCTATCTTCCGGCCTCTCTAGAGAATCGTAAAAGCACATATCGTTATATGCTTTTTCTATGAAAATTAGTAGTGGGCAGACTAATTTGCATAGAGCGTGAGTGCGTACCGGTTCAACGGAGACGATAAAAACAAATAACGAAACGAAATTAAATTTCGTTTCGTTTGTAACTCACTTTTGTATGACTGACGCTTAAACAATTAAGTTAAAAATGTACATCCACATATGTATACTGAAATACTAGTATGCATATGAATACACACACGTATACATATGTAGATGTACCGAGTTTTTCACTGGTCACTTTACTGTGAGTGTCCAGCTATTCTGTATGTAAACACACAGACAAACCGGTTTTTAGAGTCATACTGGTTTTTGAGGAAACACCTTTCCTCTATTCTCCAGAAAGCCAGACAAGGAATATTGAACTAGTTTCGATGTTGTTACATCTCATCAGCAATATTTACCTATCTTCCGGCCTCTCTAGAGAATCGTAAAAGCACATATCGTTATATGCTTTTTCTATGAAAATTAGTAGTGGGCAGACTAATTTGCATAGAGCGTGAGTGCGTACCGGTTCAACTTAATTGTTTAAGCGTCAGTCATACAAAAGTGAGTTACAAACGAAACGAAATTTAATTTCGTTTCGTTATTTGTTTTTATCGTCTCCGTTGAACCGGTACGCACTCACGCTCTATGCAAATTAGTCTGCCCACTACTAATTTTCATAGAAAAAGCATATAACGATATGTGCTTTTACGATTCTCTAGAGAGGCCGGAAGATAGGTAAATATTGCTGATGAGATGTAACAACATCGAAACTAGTTCAATATTCCTTGTCTGGCTTTCTGGAGAATAGAGGAAAGGTGTTTCCTCAAAAACCAGTATGACTCTAAAAACCGGTTTGTCTGTGTGTTTACATACAGAATAGCTGGACACTCACAGTAAAGTGACCAGTGAAAAACTCGGTACATCTACATATGTATACGTGTGTGTATTCATATGCATACTAGTATTTCAGTATACATATGTGGATGTACATTTTTAACTTAATTGTTTAAGCGTCAGTCATACAAAAGTGAGTTACAAACGAAACGAAATTTAATTTCGTTTCGTTATTTGTTTTTATCGTCTCCGTTGAACCGGTACGCACTCACGCTCTATGCAAATTAGTCTGCCCACTACTAATTTTCATAGAAAAAGCATATAACGATATGTGCTTTTACGATTCTCTAGAGAGGCCGGAAGATAGGTAAATATTGCTGATGAGATGTAACAACATCGAAACTAGTTCAATATTCCTTGTCTGGCTTTCTGGAGAATAGAGGAAAGGTGTTTCCTCAAAAACCAGTATGACTCTAAAAACCGGTTTGTCTGTGTGTTTACATACAGAATAGCTGGACACTCACAGTAAAGTGACCAGTGAAAAACTCGGTACATCTACATATGTATACGTGTGTGTATTCATATGCATACTAGTATTTCAGTATACATATGTGGATGTACATTTTTAACTTAATTGTTTAAGCGTCAGTCATACAAAAGTGAGTTACAAACGAAACGAAATTTAATTTCGTTTCGTTATTTGTTTTTATCGTCTCCGTTGAACCGGTACGCACTCACGCTCTATGCAAATTAGTCTGCCCACTACTAATTTTCATAGAAAAAGCATATAACGATATGTGCTTTTACGATTCTCTAGAGAGGCCGGAAGATAGGTAAATATTGCTGATGAGATGTAACAACATCGAAACTAGTTCAATATTCCTTGTCTGGCTTTCTGGAGAATAGAGGAAAGGTGTTTCCTCAAAAACCAGTATGACTCTAAAAACCGGTTTGTCTGTGTGTTTACATACAGAATAGCTGGACACTCACAGTAAAGTGACCAGTGAAAAACTCGGTACATCTACATATGTATACGTGTGTGTATTCATATGCATACTAGTATTTCAGTATACATATGTGGATGTACATTTTTAACTTAATTGTTTATATATATATATATATATATATATATATATATATATATATATATATATATATATTACGGTTGTTGTTGTTTTCTATTTTTATGAGGATCTCAGTACGGATGTTTAACTCTCTGTTGTTGTTGTTGTTGTGAACCCTGATTAAGATGACTGTCGAGGCGTGTAATTTTAATGACGACTTAATTTACCATATCTATTTCTACTGTAGTCTGACCTGGAGAGGCTCCTCCTGGGTTTAAAATTGCCGTAGAAACATCGTATGTCAATACAGCATCGTTATGATTCTCTCAGGAGTTACGGGACCAAGCATCCACGAACATATATATATATATATATATATATATATATATATATATATATATATATATATATATATATATATATATATATATATATATATATATATATATATATATTATATATATATATATGCAGGGTGTCAAAGTCTCTTTACGATTTAAAAAAATTATTACAAAATCAAATGAACAGACAAATATGTGAAAATTGTTACAAAACAAGGAGTAGATATTGA
Source organism: Eledone cirrhosa (assembly GCA_964016885.1). Lineage (NCBI taxonomy): Eukaryota > Metazoa > Mollusca > Cephalopoda > Octopoda > Eledonidae > Eledone > Eledone cirrhosa. The sequence continues at coordinate 73,380,951 of OZ024743.1, forward strand.
AGTATTTTTTAATTAATTTAATACACCTATATATGGGCACTATTAGTAGCACGAAGATGGTACTCGATTCCTTGCCATGTTTACTGTAAAATAACCTCATCAATAGAGGCAA
>OZ024743.1:73386062-73393562 GCA_964016885.1 Eledone cirrhosa
AACCAAGCCTTCTACAGGTTTTATCCCAAGTTGTTGGGCCTCTGGTCTGCTCTGTCTCATAGTGTACCTGTCTACTACTTGTCTAATCTTATTTCTAGCTATGGTGAACTGTGCCTCCGTCTCGTCATCTATTTGTTGTGGTATGCAAACTCTTTTATTAAAGGGTAACCTCGTAGGATAGATATTACCCATCTTATATGTTTTGTCAGCTGGGTTGAAAAATAGTTTCTCTAAGGGGTTGTCGTTATTTCTATCGTCATAGTTGTGTGTGTTGCTATTATTATTATCATGGTGGTTGTTGTTGTTTCTATCATTAGCATTAATATTATTATTGTTATGATTGCTAGATGTATTGTTGTTTACTTCACCGTTATTGTTGTTGTTGTTACTGCTATTTCTACCATTGTGGTTGTTACTATTATTATGTTTCTTGTTTTTGTTGATGTTGCTACATGTACTATTTCCATTATTACCACTGGGGTTATTGTTGTTGTTGTTGTTCGTATTGTTACCGTTATTACTACTGTGGTCACTGTTGCTGTGTCTGTGGTTAACGTTTCTATTATTATTATTATTGTGGTTGTTGTTGTTCTGTCTATCGCTAGTATTATTACCATTATCACTATTTCTCACTTTCCTGCCATTGTTATGGTTATGGCTGTTATTTCTATACCCAGAGTTATTGTTTATATTACTACTACCGTTATTATTGTTGTTGTTGTTTACCTTTGCATTCCAACGTATTTTTGTGAAACACTTTTCCAGCTCCGTTTTGCATTCCATAGTGTTAATCTTTTTGTAGATGGCAAATTTTGGTGGTAACTTTAGGATTTGTTGTTCTTGTTCACTGATTAAAGTGTTCCCATAGATATTTACTGTGTGGTCATTGGTAAATTCTTCCGGTAGTTTTACATCACTCATACGGATGTTGTCGATGTTATCTGGGTATTTTTGAGAATATTCGATTTTCCTTTCTTGTAGTTTTTTCTTATTCATCCATTCTAATTTCTTCTTGAAATGCCTACAGCATTCGTTTTGAGCATATTTCGTTTCGCGTCGGATGACGCTCATGAAGTCATCTCTCTCGTTTGCTGTGATGAGAAAGTGTTTCACAAAAATACGTTGGAATGCAAAGGTAAACAACAACAACAATAATAACGGTAGTAGTAATATAAACAATAACTCTGGGTATAGAAATAACAGCCATAACCATAACAATGGCAGGAAAGTGAGAAATAGTGATAATGGTAATAATACTAGCGATAGACAGAACAACAACAACCACAATAATAATAATAATAGAAACGTTAACCACAGACACAGCAACAGTGACCACAGTAGTAATAACGGTAACAATACGAACAACAACAACAACAATAACCACAGTGGTAATAATGGAAATAGTACATGTAGCAACATCAACAAAAACAAGAAACATAATAATAGTAACAACCACAATGGTAGAAATAGCAGTAACAACAACAACAATAACGGTGAAGTAAACAACAATACATCTAGCAATCATAACAATAATAATATTAATGCTAATGATAGAAACAACAACAACCACCATGATAATAATAATAGCAACACACACAACTATGACGATAGAAATAATGACAACCCCTTAGAGAAACTATTTTTCAACCCAGCTGACAAAACATATAAGATGGGTAATATCTATCCTACGAGGTTACCCTTTAATAAAAGAGTTTGCATACCACAACAAATAGATGACGAGACGGAGGCACAGTTCACCATAGCTAGAAATAAGATTAGACAAGTAGTAGACAGGTACACTATGAGACAGAGCAGACCAGAGGCCCAACAACTTGGGATAAAACCTGTAGAAGGCTTGGTTAGCCTCAAGCAGCGCACAAGGGATGGTGAGGTAGTGTGTCTACCCACAGATAAGTCTGGTAGGATGTCAATAGATAGCATGCCGAACTACATCGAGGCAATGCAACCCCACATCACCAACACGAGCGAAGTTGCACAACTAACACACGATGGGAGAGAAAAAATCCTCAACGCTCACATGATGATGTGGACTGACATCCTAAAGCCAAGCAGACGCACTGCCAACAACTTCCAGGCGTCTAACAATGGCATACCACCCTTGTATGGGCTCCGCAAAGACCACAAGACAGTCGACGACCCGACAACAGGACCACCAACAAGACCTGTATGCGGAGCTAATATAGCTAGCAACTACAGGATCTCCTACTTCCTCTCAATGGTTATACGCCCCATAATCAAGATGTCCCCAGATGTATGTGAAAGTACAGAGGACCTCCTCAGCAGAATCAGTGAGTGCAACAAAAACAGGAGCCTATCCAACTGCATAATAGGCAGCATGGATGTGGTGTCACTGTACCCATCCATTAACATTGATTTTGCTGTGAAAAGATGTGTGGAGATGATCATTGAGAGTGAGGTGGAGTTCTGCGACGTCGACACAGACGAACTGGGCCTCCTACTTAGACTTACCTACGACACTGACTACCTAGACAGCCATGACCTTAGATGTTTCTGCCCTAGTAGACCTATAAGAGGTAGACCCCCCACCATAACCTCAATGGCTAAAAAGACTCCCATAGGAAGGTGGATTGGGTGGACCAAAGCTATACGGACCCCCCAAAACACTGATCAGGTAAGAAAAATGGTCGCACATGCAATAGGGGCTAGTATCAAAACTACCCTAAAGGGCCACATATTTAAGTTCAATGAGAAAATCTACACCCAAAATGAGGGAGCAGCCATCGGCGTCAGCATAGCTGGCGATGTTGCCAACCTTTTCATGGTATGGTGGGAAAGGAGACTTAAAGATCTCCTTAATGAAAGCTCCATAGACCTCATCATGTACTCTCGTTATGTAGACGATATCAATATAGTTATAAGAACACCCCCACTAGAGAGCACTAACAAGTTTGATTTAGAACGTAGCACGATGGAAAGCATCCAGCAGATAGCTAATTCCATACACCAGAGTATAACTGTAACTATAGACTTCCCTTCCAAACACCCTAACAATAGACTACCTGTATTAGACACAGAACTCTGGATTAACACTATAGTCGAGAGAGCCCAAATTCTCCACTCACACTATGCTAAACCCATGGCCTCCAAATACCTGATACTCAAAAACTCAGCAATGTCCAGTAGTGCTAAGTTTAATATTCTGATCGCAGATTTGGTACGAGTGATGAAGAATGTGTCCAGCATGTGCGACCCAACAGAAATGGAAGGACACATCCAACACTTCATCAACCGCATGCAGTTCTCTGGCTACAACCAAAGAGACAGAGTCAGAGTATACGAAGGAGCCATGGAAAAGTATAAGACCCTCATAGAACTGGACATGAAAGGAATTTGCCCACTATACAGGAGCAAATCATGGAATAGCTTAGATAGGGCTAGACATAAGATAGGGAAGGCCACATCATGGTACGACAACCAGAGATATCAGAGTGTCATGTTTGTGGACGCCACCCCTGGAGGGAAATTAGCTAACCAGTGTAGAAAGGCCCTGAGAAAGACCCACTTAAAAATAAAGGTGGTAGAAAAGCCAGGAACCACCATAAAATCCCTGATCAGCAAAACCTACCCTTTTAAGAAAACCCACTGTACCAATAGGAAATGTATCATATGTAAGGTGAACCCCCGGATAAACTGTAAAACTAGTAACGTAGTCTATAGCATAAGATGTACAGAGGGTACTTGCAGAAACACGACAACAACATACATAGGTGAGACAGCTCGTAGCATAGGTGAAAGGATAGACCAACACTGGGGGGAACTAAAAGGACGAAAAAACGGGTCAGTACTATACGAACATGCTAGACAACATCATGACGGTAACATAGACAACATAGAAATTAGAATAATATCTAAACATAGGAATGACCCAGCAGATAGGCAAATCAGAGAGGCCAGTGAAATAGAAATTAGAAGACCAAAGCTAAACAGAAAGAATGAGTGGAACAACAACAACACCCAAACAAACAACACTGACCTAAGAGAAGTATAAATAAATAAGTAAATTAAATTAAATAAAATAAGATAAATAAATACATACACAAGCACATAAACACACACTAGTCACCCAGCAGACACAACACTATACACACTAGTCACACATCACACATAACACTATACACACACGCAAACGCATGCGCAAAGAAGACAAAATAAAATAAGATAAACAAACAAGCAAATAAATAAATAAATATATAGACAGACTGAACAAAAAAAATGGCGTAGACATACAACACAACAGGAGGAACAATGAATATAACACCACTGACGATGTTGCAGATGTGCAACGAAAGATTTATGTAAACTATATATATATGTGTTTGTCTATATTGTATCTGTATTATTTTTGACCGCCGGTCAGTCAATGGCAACATTGAGGACCGAGTAAGTTAGATCGCAGATATATATATATAAAAGACAGCGAGAAGCGAAAACCAACCAAACAGTGAGTGTGTTCTGTTATTAATTCTGGCAATATTACGCAAATATGACCCTCCCCAAATATAACAATATATATATATATATATATATATATATATATATATATATATATATATATATATATATATATATATATATATATATATATATATATATATATTATATATATATATATATATATATAAACTATATTCAATTCTACACGATTGTTCCGTTTCAAAGGCCAACAGCGAAATCAACAACAACAACAACAAAGTTGTGAAATTTTTCTGTATTGTGAAAGTTGTAACATCTTCATTTCAGCCTTCATAGTCATATATATTTTTTAGACGTGTTTAAGGATGGGTGCCTTTATATTTACTTATATACTTGTGTGAAGGCATTCCTGAGCTTTCTTATGATTAGATGTGGGTGTAGAAGAATGTATGTATGTGTATGCGTGTTTGGCTAGCTTATATATGTGTGTTTGTGTATGAATTTATTTGATTTTTTTTTTTCTTCCATTATATCATCTCTTATTTTCTCGAAAAACACCCTGAAACAAGCTTTATGTTATTGACAGATTTTTTTTTATTAAACTTTGTAAAGTTTTGGATTCTATACAATATATTGCAGTGATTGGGCGATCATTTCCTTTGTTTCTCTTAGTTACTTTATATTGTTTCTACTGTTGGTAATTTCATCCTCGTTTGTTTATTTTTTTATGCTTTTAAAAGAAAGGTTTACAGAAGAAAAGTGGTAGAGAAACATTTGTAAATAAGTTTCTTAATATATCAGTATAGAAGGTATATATTATTTTACGCATAGAAATTACTTCTAAGGACTAGAACTGTTTCATTGGTTCGAAATTAACAGGGATATGAATCCGGGCGTTCATGATGATTTCAAAAGAATTAAACACTTCTAGTCCTTTCCATATGATATATATATATGCTTAAACTTTTAATCTGTATATATATATATATATATATATATATATATATATATATATATATATATATATATATATATATATATATATAGAAGTAGGTACACAACAGTTAGTTCACCATACCGAGAACAATTGTTTCACCTTCGCAGATCTTCAGCTCGGGATGTGTATGGTTATAGGAACAGGAAGGACAACCGTACGAACGCGCATGCGCAGAAACTCGGTCACTTCACACAGGCAATACTAGACTGCGAAAGCTAACCCTATGGCCTACCACGACATTAATACAGAAGCCAAGGAACTCGCCACCGACCTTAAGGTAGATAAGAAGCTACAATCTCTAGCTAAGCGGGAGGCGTTCCTCTCCCTGAAAGATCACAAAGTAGACTTTACTTCTAACCCCACATGTAGACTAATAAACCCGGCACGCACAGATATGGGACTAGTCGGTAAGGCCATACTTAGAAACATAGTTAAGACCATTAGGACCAAGTCCAACCTGCCCCAGTGGGAGAACAGCGACTCCGTCATTAAGTGGTTTAACTCCTTAAAATCCAAAAAAGCGAAGTTCACAGTTTGACATTGTCGATTTTTACCCGTCGATCTCAGAGACCCTGTTAAACAAAGCGTTGGACTTCACTACCACTTATACCACCGTCGATGGTTTAGACAGGGAAATGATCGCTCACTGCCGGAAAACCCTCCTCTTCAACGACGGAGTAGCCTGGGCAAAGAAGTCTACATATTCAGACCTGTTCGACGTCTCCATGGGATCGTTTGACAGTGCTGACGTATGCGAATTGGTTGGCCTTTTTATCTTAGAAATATTACGTGTTAGATTCCCGGACTTCCAAACGGGAATATACCGTGACGATGGACTGACTTTATCGAGCCATAAAAGTGGTCACGACCTCGACCGGTTTAAAAAAGACTTAGCTTCTACTTTCAATGAGTTAGACCTTAGGATAACAGTAGCCACCAACCTCTCTAGCGTAGATTTCTTAGACATTAATTTAGACCATCGCACACACACCCACAGACCCTTCCATAAGCTAAACGAGAAACTTAATTACATTCACAAGGACTCATGCCACCCTCCCACTGCTTTTAGAAACTTCGTTAAGAATATCAGTACTAGAATCTCAAACCTCTCCTCTAATAAGGCTATCTTTGACAGGGCGGCACCCTACTATAACACGGCGTTGGCTAACAGCGGCTTCTCACAACCTATCAGCTACTCTCCCACTAGCAACAACACCATTAAGAAAAGTAAGTGCATCAATAGACAAACTATCTGGTTCTCTCCTCCCTTCTCACTCAACGTTAAAACCAATGTAGGAAAAAAATTTCTAGCCCTCTTAGATAGACACTTCCCCATAGGTCATAAATACCGCTCCATCTTTAACCGACACAAAGTTAAACTACGATACTCCTGCATGAAGGCCCACATCACCAGCAGCCCTAGGAGCATCACCCCACTAGGGTGCTCTTGCCGTAAGCCTGAAGCTCGCCCCCTTCAACAGCAATGCAACACACCAGCTGTAATCTATGAAGCTGTGGTCACTTCCAACCGACCAAAGGAACCACAGTAGGTCAAATCCTATGTGGGCATGGTGGAGGGCCGATTCAAGGAGCGTTTCCTGAACCACCAGTCTACCTTCAGATACTCGGACAGACGTTCATCCACGAAACTCGCGAGTCACGTATGGTCCCTCAAGGACTCAAGTATAGGCTACTCCATTCAATGGAAAGCCATCACTAAGTCCAAGCCATACGCAAGGGGAAATCCGACGTGTGGCTTATGTATTGACGAACGAATAACTATCCTAAAGAGATTACGCAATAGTGATTGCCTAAACACGAGAAGTGAATTTTTCACACGTTGTCCACACGTCACCAAATATCTATTGCATAACTACAAGGCTCCGGACTGATTCTTTGTAATTTTAATTGTTTTATTTTATTTTCAACCTAAAAACTTTCCGGAGTTTCGCATTTATCTCCCTTACACCTCCCGCACGCAGTCTAGTATTGCCTGTGTGAAGTGACTGAGTTTCTGCGCATGCTCGTTCGTACGGTTGTCCTTCCTG
>OZ024743.1:73398562-73408562 GCA_964016885.1 Eledone cirrhosa
CGTTTGTTTGTCAACAAACCGAACAGCCTGAATTTATGCCATACGGTGTTAAGGCAACCGCGTCACCTTTTTGTTCAACACTGACACAGGAACGATGTACTAGTTTCAAGCTTGTTAGCTATCATCAGCACCGTTTACCCATCTGCCAGATAGTTGAACGTTCGAAAGTATATACTTTCCTTATGAAAATTAACGGCTGAGCAGCCTAATTTGCATATTGAGTGAGTTAAATCGGTCAGGCATACCGAAAACGATAAGTTGAAAAAAATGAAAACGAAATTTCATTTCTCACTCTTAGTATGGCACTTACTTAAATGTAAGTATGTATGTATACGTACATACATATATGTATACAGACGTACAGTAGCATGCATATATATACATACATACATACATATATATATATATATATATATATACATATATATATATACATATACATATATACATACAGGTACACATACATATATGCACGCATCAGTTTAGCGGACGTTTATTACAACGCCGCTTTGTTCGTTTGTTTGTCAACAAACCGAACAGCCTGAATTTATGCCATACGGTGTTAAGGCAACCGCGTCACCTTTTTGTTCAACACTGACACAGGAACGATGTACTAGTTTCAAGCTTGTTAGCTATCATCAGCACCGTTTACCCATCTGCCAGATAGTTGAACGTTCGAAAGTATATACTTTCCTTATGAAAATTAACGGCTGAGCAGCCTAATTTGCATATTGAGTGAGTTAAATCGGTCAGGCATACCGAAAACGATAAGTTGAAAAAAATGAAAACGAAATTTCATTTCTCACTCTTAGTATGGCACTTACTTAAATGTAAGTATGTATGTATACGTACATACATATATGTATACAGACGTACAGTAGCATGCATATATATACATACATACATACATATATATATATATATATATATATACATATATATATATACATATACATATATACATACAGGTACACATACATATATGCACGCATCAGTTTAGCGGACGTTTATTACAACGCCGCTTTGTTCGTTTGTTTGTCAACAAACCGAACAGCCTGAATTTATGCCATACGGTGTTAAGGCAACCGCGTCACCTTTTTGTTCAACACTGACACAGGAACGATGTACTAGTTTCAAGCTTGTTAGCTATCATCAGCACCGTTTACCCATCTGCCAGATAGTTGAACGTTCGAAAGTATATACTTTCCTTATGAAAATTAACGGCTGAGCAGCCTAATTTGCATATTGAGTGAGTTAAATCGGTCAGGCATACCGAAAACGATAAGTTGAAAAAAATGAAAACGAAATTTCATTTCTCACTCTTAGTATGGCACTTACTTAAATGTAAGTATGTATGTATACGTACATACATATATGTATACAGACGTACAGTAGCATGCATATATATACATACATACATACATATATATATATATATATATATATACATATATATATATACATATACATATATACATACAGGTACACATACATATATGCACGCATCAGTTTAGCGGACGTTTATTACAACGCCGCTTTGTTCGTTTGTTTGTCAACAAACCGAACAGCCTGAATTTATGCCATACGGTGTTAAGGCAACCGCGTCACCTTTTTGTTCAACACTGACACAGGAACGATGTACTAGTTTCAAGCTTGTTAGCTATCATCAGCACCGTTTACCCATCTGCCAGATAGTTGAACGTTCGAAAGTATATACTTTCCTTATGAAAATTAACGGCTGAGCAGCCTAATTTGCATATTGAGTGAGTTAAATCGGTCAGGCATACCGAAAACGATAAGTTGAAAAAAATGAAAACGAAATTTCATTTCTCACTCTTAGTATGGCACTTACTTAAATGTAAGTATGTATGTATACGTACATACATATATGTATACAGACGTACAGTAGCATGCATATATATACATACATACATACATATATATATATATATATATATATACATATATATATATACATATACATATATACATACAGGTACACATACATATATGCACGCATCAGTTTAGCGGACGTTTATTACAACGCCGCTTTGTTCGTTTGTTTGTCAACAAACCGAACAGCCTGAATTTATGCCATACGGTGTTAAGGCAACCGCGTCACCTTTTTGTTCAACACTGACACAGGAACGATGTACTAGTTTCAAGCTTGTTAGCTATCATCAGCACCGTTTACCCATCTGCCAGATAGTTGAACGTTCGAAAGTATATACTTTCCTTATGAAAATTAACGGCTGAGCAGCCTAATTTGCATATTGAGTGAGTTAAATCGGTCAGGCATACCGAAAACGATAAGTTGAAAAAAATGAAAACGAAATTTCATTTCTCACTCTTAGTATGGCACTTACTTAAATGTAAGTATGTATGTATACGTACATACATATATGTATACAGACGTACAGTAGCATGCATATATATACATACATACATACATATATATATATATATATATATATACATATATATATATACATATACATATATACATACAGGTACACATACATATATGCACGCATCAGTTTAGCGGACGTTTATTACAACGCCGCTTTGTTCGTTTGTTTGTCAACAAACCGAACAGCCTGAATTTATGCCATACGGTGTTAAGGCAACCGCGTCACCTTTTTGTTCAACACTGACACAGGAACGATGTACTAGTTTCAAGCTTGTTAGCTATCATCAGCACCGTTTACCCATCTGCCAGATAGTTGAACGTTCGAAAGTATATACTTTCCTTATGAAAATTAACGGCTGAGCAGCCTAATTTGCATATTGAGTGAGTTAAATCGGTCAGGCATACCGAAAACGATAAGTTGAAAAAAATGAAAACGAAATTTCATTTCTCACTCTTAGTATGGCACTTACTTAAATGTAAGTATGTATGTATACGTACATACATATATGTATACAGACGTACAGTAGCATGCATATATATACATACATACATACATATATATATATATATATATATATACATATATATATATACATATACATATATACATACAGGTACACATACATATATGCACGCATCAGTTTAGCGGACGTTTATTACAACGCCGCTTTGTTCGTTTGTTTGTCAACAAACCGAACAGCCTGAATTTATGCCATACGGTGTTAAGGCAACCGCGTCACCTTTTTGTTCAAAACTGACACAGGAACGATGTACTAGTTTCAAGCTTGTTAGCTATCATCAGCACCGTTTACCCATCTGCCAGATAGTTGAACGTTCGAAAGTATATACTTTCCTTATGAAAATTAACGGCTGAGCAGCCTAATTTGCATATTGAGTGAGTTAAATCGGTCAGGCATACCGAAAACGATAAGTTGAAAAAAATGAAAACGAAATTTCATTTCTCACTCTTAGTATGGCACTTACTTAAATGTAAGTATGTATGTGCCATACTAAGAGTGAGAAATGAAATTTCGTTTTCATTTTTTTCAACTTATCGTTTTCGGTATGCCTGACCGATTTAACTCACTCAATATGCAAATTAGGCTGCTCAGCCGTTAATTTTCATAAGGAAAGTATATACTTTCGAACGTTCAACTATCTGGCAGATGGGTAAACGGTGCTGATGATAGCTAACAAGCTTGAAACTAGTACATCGTTCCTGTGTCAGTGTTGAACAAAAAGGTGACGCGGTTGCCTTAACACCGTATGGCATAAATTCAGGCTGTTCGGTTTGTTGACAAACAAACGAACAAAGCGGCGTTGTAATAAACGTCCGCTAAACTGATGCGTGCATATATGTATGTGTACCTGTATGTATATATGTATATGTATATATATATATGTATATATATATATATATATATATATGTATGTATGTATGTATATATATGCATGCTACTGTACGTCTGTATACATATATGTATGTACGTATACATACATACTTACATTTAAGTAAGTGCCATACTAAGAGTGAGAAATGAAATTTCGTTTTCATTTTTTTCAACTTATCGTTTTCGGTATGCCTGACCGATTTAACTCACTCAATATGCAAATTAGGCTGCTCAGCCGTTAATTTTCATAAGGAAAGTATATACTTTCGAACGTTCAACTATCTGGCAGATGGGTAAACGGTGCTGATGATAGCTAACAAGCTTGAAACTAGTACATCGTTCCTGTGTCAGTGTTGAACAAAAAGGTGACGCGGTTGCCTTAACACCGTATGGCATAAATTCAGGCTGTTCGGTTTGTTGACAAACAAACGAACAAAGCGGCGTTGTAATAAACGTCCGCTAAACTGATGCGTGCATATATGTATGTGTACCTGTATGTATATATGTATATGTATATATATATATGTATATATATATATATATATATATATGTATGTATGTATGTATATATATGCATGCTACTGTACGTCTGTATACATATATGTATGTACGTATACATACATACTTACATATATATATATATATATATATATAAAGAAAAAGAGATGAAATCGAAAATGCAACTGGAGTCTTATTTTTTTTTAAATATATATATTTATGTGGTTCCTTTACCGGTTTCGCAGTTCTTCTGCTTTTCAAAAGTAGAGTTGAGATGGAGGGTCTGTGGTTTTTCTCACATCTGGTTGGTCTCTGAATGTTACTTGTTTTGTATGGAAAAAGTGGCTCGAAATGCCAGGTTTTTCGAGAAGTAATTTGATTGGTTGGTCAATAATTATAATAAATTTCGCGCCAGTTCGCGTTACAATAGTTCTTCAAATAAGAGGGGGGGGGGGGTTTCACAGGTTGTTTTTTCATATATGAGTGTTTGAATTTCTTTTTACTTGAAAAAAGAGGGCTCACGAAGGCTTTGTTGGGGTTGGTTATAAATGAAATTATGGCTGTCACGTGAACAAGTTTTCATTAAATTTTCGCGCCCTTATTTGGAAATCCATTCTGTAGCCTTTTTAGAGAATTTTATGATAAGTAAAAGATAATGGTCAAGAGAAATGGGATGGGAGAATTGTTCTGGTTCAGTGAATATGGTTAGTTTGCTGGGGTGTCAGAATTCAGATCTTCTATTGAATAAAGAAAGTAAAGATATGTATGTTTATTTGTGTGCTTGTGTGTGTGTGTGTGTGTGTGTGTGTGTGTGTGTGTGTGTGTGTGTGTGTGTGTGTGTGTGTGTGTGTGTGTGTGTGTGTGTGTGTGTGTTTGAATTTCTTTTTACTTAAAAAAAGGGGGCTCACGAAGGCTTTTGTTTAATAAACGTGATTTGATTGGTTATATATATATATATATATATATATATATATATATATATATATATATATTATAAAAAATAAACCAAAGAAGCCTTCAATACATCAAAAGTCTTTATTAGCCAACAATGTTTCGTCCTATTAAGGACTCATCAGGGCAAGTAAAGCTACAAGAAGCACTATCGGCCAATACAAGCCAAAAGCTCAGAAGAATATGGAGTATACATCTATTAAAGCCTAAGAAGGATATCAAGGAAAAGTAGGCTAAGATTAAGAGCGAGCAGTTACAAACATAGATGTAGACCAAATAGCAAGGAAGTGATTAACATGTTGAACCCACATTGTGAACATTATATAATGCACAAACTTGAAACACAAATGGTAATATAATGCGAGAATTACAGTACGATATAGAATATAATATAATATATAATATAATATAATAGATGGTGATAATAAAAAGCTTAATATATGTATATATATATATATATATATATATATATATATATATATATATATATATATATATATATATATATATATATATATATATATATATATACATATATACATTAGTACAAACACAAACTAACACTTATTAAGTATTTAAATATATATATATATATATTGTTTACAGTATAATATAATAAAGATAAAAATAAAAATAAAATATAATATATAATTCCCTGTCAGTGTGCATAAACAATATAAAAACATAATAACATTATAATAACAATATTATAATATATTGACATCAAAATATATACAAAATTACATCATATATATAATTCAAGGTTAACAAATAGTATAAAGTTTTACACAGGGTAAGAAAAAAATCATATAGAACTAAATAGTGTTGAAAAAATTGTGTTGAAAAAAAAAATCTATACCATTGCAACAAATACACGGAGGTCAAGTCGTTTTACATTGGCATAAATATTACCAAAATATCACAAAATATTACAAAATATAACAGAACAGTACTTCAAATTACATATATTAAAATCTATAATACGATTACATAAAAATGATATGATATAGCAACAATTAATATCAAATATCAAACAGAGTCTAAGGAAATGCTTAATAAATATTTACGTGGTTGAGATACACAGACATATATTAATGAACAACGTGTGGTAGTAAAAAAATAAATTAAATAAACCGAAGATCGAAAAACAAAAACAAGTATATTTACTTAGGTGTCACAAGCGGTTAAGTAAAAGAAGAGATAGAAATGTAAGCGGCGAATTGACTAGAAAACCTTTTTAAATTAATTAATATTAAAAGTATTTAAAATACATATTTAGTCACTTCAAAATTGGCTATAGTTTAAGTCATCAAAAACGTATAAGTTTGAGATATTTCAATAAAATTATCAAGAATAGAGTAAAATATGCTCCGTTCAGTCGAATAACGTTATCAAATAAAAGGACTCTAAATAGAACTATGGTAGACCAATGGGAACAGAAAGAAGAGAGGTTATGGAGGATAGGAAGGAGCATAAAAGTAAAATCAATATATTATATAATATTATAAAAGGAGCATAAAGGTGAAATTTATATATAGTATAATAGAAGGGGCGGATATTAAGTGTGTAGAGGAGGAGGTACATTAGTTGAATGAGACTCCAACCAAAGTATTTAATAAGATAAAAACCCATAAGGTGTTAGTAGTGAAACTATAATAATGCTTAAGACGATAGATAGGGTATGGTAGCCAAAAGACTATGGAACTTAAAATCGAAAAGTTGTAAAAAACTAATAATAATAAAGATGAAGGTAATCAAAATGAACCTAAACAAAAAAGATAAAGAAATATAGCAGCTAGTGGATACGAGTTAAACTACCAGAACTTTTAGGTCTATAATAGAAGAAAGAATTAGAAATGGCATGGGGGCAGGAAGAAAATATCTCAGACTTTCTATTAAGCAAAACTTCCCTACAGAAAATTATAGAGTGGGTCTCTAGGATACAGAGATTACAGAATTTAGTGTGTGTTGATAGGTTATTTGAGCGTGCTACTATGCGCCAATTAAGGCTATATATCATGCCTGCCCCTTTAAGATCCCAGATATGGTGTGTTAAAGAAGTAGTGTTCTTAAACTTAACATGCTTAAAATTAGAGATATGAGAATTAAACCTAGTTTTAAAAGTATTTGGCGTGGAGCCTATATATGTGCTATTAGAAGAATCAGTCTTAACTTCACAAGCATAAACAATGTTCCTAGAGAGGCAGTGACCATTTAAAGGGCAGTTAATACTTACTCTACAGTTACACTTCCTGGTGCTATTTACCGGCTGAATAAGTGATGCATCACTTCTAGGGTTATTATAAGATAAGGTCTGCTCAGGTGTTAAGGCATTAATGGATCTATCAAGACTAGTAGTACGCAAAGAGGAGTAGCTGTCCCTAATTTTCATATTGTTAGTGCTAGCTAAATGAGAACTAATATTAGGGTGGTAGAGAATAATAGTTTAATTACATTTTTATTAAAAATACCATGGTATTTATTAGTAGGAGGGAAATTTTTCTCTAAGATAGAAAAGAAAGACCTAGGGATGTTAGTTAATACTTCATGATCATAAGGCGGGTTAAAATAAGTATTGAGTCTCCTCCTATTTCTATCCTTACGAACTCTACCGTTATCCAGTATCCCACTAATAGGATCAGGGTTACTACGAGGACTAATTAAAACAACATTATTAGAAGCAGCCAAAACCCTATTGAGTCTCCTTCTGTTTCTACCTTTAGTATATCTACTGTTATCTGGAATCATATCAATACGATTAGGGTTACTACCAGGATCAGTTGAAATAACACTATTAGAATTAGTAAAAACATTACCACTGGGTGAGCGATCAGAGTGCCTAACTTGTTCCCTAGAACTAATCCCGAAATGTGTACCATTAGACTCACTATTACGATTACGGTAGCTTAACTATTAGTGACCAAGTCCGAAGTCACATCTAAAAAGTTGACTGCTTCTTGTAGCTTTACTTGCCCTGATGAGTCCTTAATAGGACGAAACATTGTTGGCTAATAAAGACTTTTGATGTATTGAAGGCTTCTTTGGTTTATTTTTTATAATTCTTCGGCTCTGTTTAATTACATTGAGCTATATCTTATACTGTCATTTCTATAATATGAAGAAGGTGTTTAACTCCAACACACTCTAGTATTTTAATTCTTATATATATATATATATATATATATATATATATATATATATATATATACAATAACAAAGGAGGTGTGGTAAGGATCCAGATGGACCATAACGCACCAGAGTACGTAATACTCTTTCGCCTAGCCCGAGGCAGCCCATCGGGCTTTTGTAGCCTCAGTACACCGACCCCAGTAAAATATATATAGCATTGGCCGAAAACGCAATACCAACTAAAAATATAGCAGCTGCTTTAGACTCTAGAGATTTTTTTATTACTTTTTACTATTTAATTTTATTATTTTTCCTTTTTTTTATTTATTGTCTTTTAATCTCAATTTATTAACCTTTTAATTCTATAACGTCCCTCTCTCAAATTCCTCCAGAATCCTTTTTCGCCTGCTTCTTAGCTAGCCTAATTTCATACATACTCCTTAGAATTTGGTGTATAGAATTCACTTTCAACGCTTGACCGGCTCCACTCACTCCCTTATTGTTCTACAGGCAAGTTCAGCCACCATCACCTCCCACCCACTGATATGAAAGATTTAATTGTGTTTACGAGAAATTTTGACCAATTCTTTTGACAACTACAATCTTCCCATATAAGGAATTACCTCTTGAAAAGTTCGTCTATTTATTACCACGCTAAAAATTCGAATTTAGTCCAGAAATAGCCGTCGAAACGGCTTGAGCTCTGCCGTCGGGGTTAAACATTTTCATATATATATATATATATATATATATATATATATATATATATATATATATATGAGGTGTGTCAGAAAAGTTCCAGGACTGATGTTACAAAAGATTTATTTCAAACCCAAACTTCACACTAAGAGTTTACTCCTTCAAAATAATCCCCCTGTAGTATGACTGTAATCTTAGATCCCTGCAGCGATCAAACTTTTTTCTTAATAATTTGATATACATGTCCTCTGTTTCTGGTCGTCAAGCAATGAGCACAGAGCAAAGAACAAACTTGAAACCTCCGTCAGAAGCACTGGGATTGCTGCAGAAAGTGTATGGAGATGAGACGATGTCACGCTCACGTGTTTTTGAGTGGTGCAAGAGGTTTAAAGAAGGACATGAGGACGTGGAAGATGATCCCAGGAGCGGAAGGCCCTCAACAACCAGGACTTAGGTCAACGTTGAGCGCGTCAGGCAGATGGTGCGTAACGATCGTCGGCTGACTGTTCGACTGATGGCAAATGAGCTGGGCATAAATCGGGACAGCGTCTGAACGATTCTCACTGAAGATTTGGACATGCGGAAAGTCTGCGCGAAGATGGTGCCAAAACTGCTGAACGATGACCAGAAGGGTTGACGCATGCAAGTGTGCCAGGACATCCTCGAGCGTCTTGAAACCGAACCATTCTTACTAGGGACAGTCATTACCGGTGAAGAGTCATGGATCTTCGAGTACGACCAGGAGGGGACCCGTTTTGAAGACGGAGACGATATCAAAAAGGCCGCAACGGCGGAACTGCGGAGGATCCCAGAAGATTCCTTCCAGGAGTGCATACAAGCGTGGCAGAAAAGAATGGAAAAGTGCATTAGACTCCAGGGGGATTACTTTGAAGGAGAAAACTCTTAGTGTGAAGTTTGGGTT
>OZ024743.1:73416062-73498562 GCA_964016885.1 Eledone cirrhosa
AATATGTGTCTCTTCTTTGTACATAATATATAACTACAAATATTAATTTACACACACACATATATACATGAGTATATATTGAAATAGCCAGAGCTCAGCCGTCAGGCCCCGACTCTTTATAACATCGCCATACACTTCTACTACACTAAGTATCGAGTACTCTGTTGAGTAATGGTCTCATTAGTTGTAAACTGGTTCTATCCTGGTTTATATACATGGCCTCAGCTGGATGGCTGGAACAGGTAAAAGTGTAAAAGAGTATATATGTGTGTGTGAGTTTGTGTGTGTGTATGTGTACGTATGTATATATAGTACATCATTATAACCTCCATTTCACATGAGATCTTATGTGAATAACGTCGTCCAACTAGATATTGCTCGAAAGATCAACAACACTAGCAAATATACGTTCTTCTGCGCTTATGCTAGAGTAGGCTTTGAAACCTTAGGTAGCATGCAGTTTGTTGAGAATTTGTATATATTTAAGCTCTGAACTTTCGCACTATTTCTTCTTTACTGAAACTCTTTACACACACACACACACACATACATATATATATATATATATACATATATATATATATATATATATATATATGTGTGTGTGTGTGGGTGTGTGTATATACATATATACATATATATATATATCAGATAGGGTGCTGTATAAACCTGCTAGAGCATAACCCACCACAGTACTCGATACTTTAAAGTTTTTTTGTTGTTTTTTTCATAAACTGTCTGCCCATATATAATAGACTATACCCCTTGAGGAGTTCAGCTAGATTCCCGCCGCTCGAATACTGGTGCTTTAGTACGGATCTAGATTTTGAAACGGCCGGAGCTCAGCCGTCTTGAATATTTTCATATATATATATATATGTGTGTGTGTGTGTGTATGTATATATATACATTTATAATCTTCTCTGGCTTCTTAAAATTCTCTACCAGATTCATCGTCTTAATCGCATTCATTCTCAGCTCCACACTCATCGACACAGTCTCCGCCCCCATCAAATCCTGTGCCTCCTTCACTGTGTTTGTCACCAGAAATATGTTGATGTCCTAAGGACAGTCACTAGTCTCTTGCAGACGTAGGACATGGCAGTGATAATGAGGGACCGCTGTTAAGCAGCATTCCATCGTACATTAAGATATGCAGTAGTTCTAAATTACAAAGCCCACAGTGGGACATACCGTTGCTGTATGCTTTTGCTACCGATAATTTTGACCAAATGTTCTAGGTTTTTGTCCTTAAGCTGCCAGATTTTAGTGGCGAGCGTCGTAGAGTTCTCCAGTGCACGGTTATTCAAGGAGTGTATGTGGACGTACCACATTTTCTTGAACTCCCGAGCCGTGGAACCTATGTAGTGCCAAATAGAATTGCCTGAATTCACAGTACATAGGTATACCATACTCGAATTCAGGCATCTATTCCGTAGAGGGCACTTATCTGGTAGGTGGCAATTATAATTTGAGGTTTTATTTTGTGCAGGTTCATCGTTGCGGTTTTGTAAGTTGTTGTGGGTGGGTTGTGATTTAGGCCTATGTTTTGTTGTCATGCGTTCTGATACTTTTGTGGTTGTGATGTTTTTATGTGTTTTTGTTTTGTATTTGGTGCTATGGTGCGTGTTGGTAGGTTAATTTCTTTAGAGATATTTTTGTGGTTGATCTTACGTATGTGTGATTCTATGTTGGCTGCAGTAGAGTTCTATATTGGCTGCAGTAGAATTCGTAATGACGCAACCTCAAGCGATTAGCGAACTCTAGACTCACCTGATCAACGAAACAATTGTCAGTACTTTAAATAAAGCCTTTATTGTACAGCCAACCATGTTACTCTTCATTCTTTAACTATATATATATATATATATAAATATATATGTAAATGCGTCAGCATATACATATATACATACACACACACACATATGTATATATATATATATATATATATATATATATATATATATATATATATATATATATATATGCTGATGCATGTACATATATACATACACACACACATACATATATATATACACACACAGAGAGATGTGGGGGGGGGGTAAATGAGGAAGATTCTTTACCAATAGGTTGCTAGTCTTTATGTTTACCATTCAGAATATAATTGGCGACACTGTGAGGGAAGACTTCAACAACGATAATTAGGAGCTATTCTTTATATTTAGGGCGGTGGATTGGCAGTATTGGTAGAGGGTCGGACGCCATTCTGAGTTCAAATGCCGCCGAGGTTAACTTTGCCTTTCATCCTTACAGGGTCGATAAAATAAAGTACCAGTAATGCACTGGGTAATTGCTGGCCTTGTGCCAAACGTAGAAACAATTCTTTATATTTTGTTTTATTATAATATTTTATTATTATAATATTTTATTATAATATTTTATTAAAATATTTTATTATAATATTTTATTATAACATTTTATTATATTGTATTATAATATGTTATTATAATATTTTATTAAAATATTTTATTATAATATTTTATTATAACATTTTATTATATTGTATTATAATATGTTATTATAATATGTTATTATAATATTTTATTATAATATTTTATTATAATATTTTATTATAATATTTTATTATAATATTTTATTATAATATTTTATTATAATATTCATTTAATTAGTAGTTTGTTTCGTCTGTGTATTAACTTGTTTTATCTTTCATTAATATTCAATATCCTACTTTAACTTCTGTTAACTCACAAAACCCGAATATTTATTGAAACATTTGCTTGTGTTTGTTTTGTTGTTATTTTCTTTTTTCCTTAATTGTTTTTATTCATCTTACATTATTATCAGAACTAAGCTCACTTCCAACACGTGTCCTTCACCATCCTCCTGGGAAATGCGTTCTCTATTCTGTCCGCAGGATCCGAGGGGCGGCCAGCATGAGGCTCGCATTTACTTATAATAGTGAGAGAATGGGGAGAGCGAGAGAGACGAAGGCAGTGACAATGGACATCTAATTCTAATATGTCCACTCCTTGTTAGAACATTTTTGTTTCAGAGCGTACAACCCCTCTGCAGTGCAATCTCGGCAAGTTATTTGTCATTGTTACTAAACTCACGCAGATTAGTTTTTTAAGGGTGTTCTGCTCACGTAATCGTAATTACGGGTCATATTGTGTTCTTCAACAAGTCAGTTCATTTGACCTTACTCCAGTCCACTCAACTGGTAGAAATTAGTTTTACTGGTACCTCAAAGGGCCAACATTGTCAAACACTTTATCACGTAGAATACCTTTAAGAATTACATTGAGAACCCACATGTCTGTGGAATGTCGAAACACATCGACGTTAATTTCAAGAACAACCTGACCCATTGATAAAAAAAAACTGGAGCACGCATCGTCAATACGAACGGAGGATCATTCAATTTTATAGGAAATATTTACAACCACCACTAATATTACTATTAATACTGTTTCCTTTTATTATTCATTTTTAATGTATATTTTCTTTTTACTTTTCAGGCACGAAATTTGGCAATGCTGTCTAATCCATATGAATGGATATTTCATGATCCGGTAAGTAATTACATTTTACATAGTTAAAATATGGCTCCATACTCCTATACATACATAAATACATGTATAAATACATATATATACATATATATACATATATATATATATTTACAGAGTCGGGTAAGATCGATACAGATCGAACCTTGAGATGATCAGTGGCGACACGCGCGTCACCAACCAATAAATGTAATGACGGAGTAACCAATCGTCCTTGTTATCTTTTTACTATAATACACCCTGTCTAGCTCTACACTTCGACATTGAAGTGAACCTAAACATCGAGTGCTCACCCGGGTGAACCTACAGTAACTCCAAGTTACACTCCCTGGATATATATATATATATATAAATATATATATATATATATATATATATGTGTGTGTGTGTGTGTGTGTATAGGAAAAGTTCAGGACCCCGACGACAGAGCTCAAGCCGTTTCGACGGCTATTTCTGGGCTAAATTACATTTTTAGCATGGTAATAAATACCCGATAATCATGCATTTCTGAAGGTTGTAGCAGTCAAAAGCTGCGTTATGGTCCACCTGGTTCCTTACCACACTTCCTTCGTTATATATATATGATGGCTGCCCCTCGTTATCGAGTATGGCCATTGCACAATATACCATTATTAATAATTATCAATTAATAATATCGTGCAATGCCTCTGCCTGAAGACTATTTTTAAAGTGAGGAAACACTGTGCACTGAGCCAATCCCACTCTCTGAGCGACAGTAGTTATAACCCGAAAAGAAGAAAAGATCAACATCATCGGTAACTACTGAGCCGCAGGTTTTATGTCGGAGTTATCCCAGTTTCCTGAGTTGCCTTCTAGAAGAATGCCCTGAGAAAGGCTAGGGGTCCTTCACTCCCTGTGGTTTAAACGCGCGATCGGGTATCCAGCCCGACTATTTCTATGTCCTCCCGCATATATATACACATGCACACATACATATACATATATACATATATATACATATGTACATACACATACATACATTCTTCTTGTGACGCTAAACTCCGCCAGTTGCAGACTGCCCATTAACATGCGATATCTTTCACCACAAAGTTCGATCACCAACAGCAGAGTTTAAAGAGCAAAGATCAAGTCCAGTCCATAAGTTGACATTGTCAAGCCATCGTTTTGGCTGCCGGTCACTGCTTCTCTACCAGCCAACCTTCCTTCCAGCCATAACCTACTCACACTACGAGTTTATCTTTTTATATGACCGTATAGTTTGAGTACTCTTGACTTGACAATTGATCTAATTGGTCTAAGTTTGGTAATGTTGAGCAGCTCACTCATACAGATACGGTCGCTGAGCCGCTTGCCGGTCGTAAGTCTCATGATGTGGTTCTAGAATGTAGAGAGCTTCTGAAGTGACCTTGTCGTCCACTTAACACAGTCAAGACCATATAACACAACTGGTAGGATTTAAGTATCAAAGATCATACATACATACATATATACATATATACATATATACATATATATGTGTGTGTTTTGTGTGTGTGTGTTTTATGTGTGTGTGTGTGTGTGTGTGTGTGTGTGTGTGTGTGTGTGTGTGTGTGTGTGTGTGTGTGTGTGTGTGTGTGTGTGTTAGCATAGTTCATGTTAGAAATTATGGGGTGTTTAATAAAATGGTATTTTATTTAATTACAGCCTTCTATGTGAAGATGGATACATTGATAGATAGATAGACAGACAGACTGACACACAGACGGATAGATATGTTTCTAGCGAGAGAGTCAGCTAGACAGACAGATACCTAGGTAGAATAAATTCATAATTTAGTGATTATATGTTTGATATTGATTAACGAAAATATGAAAGTAAATTATTGTAATTGGTACATATTAATGTAAAATGACAAATGGTAGTGATCAAACTAACAAGAGGAATAAAACCAGCGAAAATAGAGAAAGCTATCATCTTTACACAGAATGTTGCAATCTAGGAATTATTAAATTGAATAATTTATCACTATAAATTCTGTCATTTCTAACGTATACTATGCTAATATATATATATATTTTCTACGGAAATACTATATAAGGTTAACGCTTGATATAGCAAGAAGAGGGTCTTAACGTTTCGGGCGTTAGTCCTTCATCAGAAGAAAGAATGAGAAATAAGATAGATTGAGGGGACGGGCGGGATGGAATGGGAAAAAATGTCTTTAGATAAAAATAACAGGTCCATTCATGTTGACATCTCTTGCAAGACTCTTTACAAAAAAAGTCGGCGGATTATATGATCAACGAACTTTCATCAATTGAATAATATATATATATATATATATATCATCATCATCATCATCATCAACGTTTAACGTCCGTGTTCCACGCTTGCATGGGTTTGGACGGGGGTAGTCCCACTTGAGGCAAGAGTGATTGTCTTGCTCGCATAGGACTGTCTGGCAGGTTTTCTACAGTTGGATGCCCTTCCTAACACCAACCACATTTACAGTGTGGGTCTGGGAGGTTTTTACCGTGTTGCCTACACGGCCACATTACAGCGTGGACTGTGTGTTTTTTTGTCGTGACACCTACACGATCTCATTTGTTTCGGCCTCGATGGCGCGGCACCAACATAACTTTACATAGAACGGGGTGGTGTGGATCGGGTGGGGGTGGTGGTGGTGGGACGGGGTGTATTTTGTTAGAGATGCCTACTGGCTGGAGTAGGTTTTACTATATATTTAGGTAAGGCGGGTCTTCTCTGTTACTGAGTACCGCCAAAGGTCTCGGTCCAGTGACATTGTCTTGGAGAGGTGTAAGTGTGTGATGTCGGAGTTTATCAGCTCGTCCCAGGTTTTTCTAGGTCTGCCTATTCCGTGACTACCGTCTATCTTTATTGCCCTGCACTTTGTTATACAGCTATCGACTTTCATGCGCATCACGTGTCCATACCAACGTAGCCTTCTCTCGAGTAAACAACATCTGATCCCTCTTATCTCTAATTTTTTCCTTAGTTCGTTTATGCTTTGCCGTTCACGTATATTACTGTTACACATCCAGCGGAGCATGCAAGCTTCGTTCCTCTCTAGTCCGCGTATATCCTCTGCACACAATGCCCAGGTCTCACTGCCATGCAGCATTGCTGTTCGTATGCAGGCATCGTACAACCTGCCTTTCATTTTTAGTGAGAACCCTTTAGCAGCTAATAGTGGTATAAGCTCTCTGAACTTTTTCCAACCAGTTCTGACTCTAGCTACAGTACTTTCAGAGCACCCTCCCCCACTGCTGATTTTATCGCCCAGGTAACGGAAGCTGTCCACTATTTCTATAGAACCCTCTGCGCAATTGAAAGAGCTAGTAGTTTGTGGGCACTTGCTGCTACTTATTGCACCAGAGCACCGGCCACATGTAAAATCTATGTTCTTAGTTAGCTTACCTGTGATCCCACTACATCTTTTATGCACCCATACTTTGCATTTAGGACATAAAATGGAGTTTCTACCTACGCCTTTCCTACACACCGAGCACGACCATTTCCCAGAAGGGGCCGCCGCCTTGTTTTCTTTCCTACAAACTAGTACTTTGGTCTTAGCCAGGTTATATATATATATATATATATATATATATATATATATATAAAATAAAGTTAAATAAAAGTCAAATGATTAAAATTTAGCTTCGTTTATTACTGCTATATATATTTCAGTGACAGCCATCTTTGGCTGTGACCTCTTCAGGCAGTTTGAATTAGTATGGTATAGACAAGTACATATGTTGTTTAGGTGTATGATATTGTCAATACTCTGATATGCCCAGTTCCTTGTTGGGTTGTTAATTCACTGGGGAACTGGAGTCATATCCAACATAAACTCAAAATATATATATATATATACCGTATTATTCAATTAATAAAAGTTGGTTGATCATATAGTCCGCCGACTTTGTTATTGTAAAGCGTCGTAAAGCACTCTGCCATTTGCATTCCTTAGGATTTTCTCGGTAAATATCAACCGGTGTTTCAATATTATGTATAAGGGAGACGGTTTTATTTGTATATCTTCTTTTTATTATATAATTCTATTATACGTATTTCGAAGATGTACGAGTGGTTACATAATAACATTGTGACATGTTCTCATCAGACAATTTAAGATGTGTTGTTTTATGTTTTGACATGCTACTTATTTATGGTAGTGTTTACATTGCTAACCATTATACATATGGTATTCTAGTAGTTATTTAGGGAGAGGGAGGCTAAATTGTAGCTGGCATTCTAGTGACTGAAAGTAGGGTAAGGCATCAAATTACCAGAGGGTTCAGTCTCCAGTTCATGAATGATCTGCTTATTTGTTTCTTAATTTGTTTCAACTTAATTCTCCGTATTTATATTTCCATCCTAGGCATTAATTATTAGACATTCCTCTGTAACTATGTATTGAAGTATAGTTTAGTAAATATTTTTTCGTCTAGTTCAGATTAATGTTAACAGAATTAGTTAATTATATATATATATATATATGTGTGTGTGTGTGTGTGTGTGTGTGTGTGTGTGTGTGTGTGTGTGTGTGTGTGTGTGTGTGTGTGTGTGTGTGTATGTATATATATGTATATATATATATGTATATATATATATATATATATATATATATATATATATATATATATATATATAGTTAAAAGAATAGAGGTGTAACACACAAGTTATTATATATTGGTAAACGGAATAGAAAATGCTGACAAATTGTTCACAGTTGAAAAATGACACACGCAAACACACATGCTCCACGGTGCAATACAAAAAAATATATTTTTTTGTATTGCACCGTGGAGCATGTGTGTTTGCGTGTGTCATTTTTCAACTGTGAACAATTTGTCAGCATTTTCTATTCCGTTTACCAATATATATATATATATATATATATATATAATGGTTTCATATATAGGCACAAGGCCACTAGCTTTGGGGGAGGAGTTAGTCGATTAAATCGACCTCAGTGTATTATTGGTACTTTATTGTATCGACCCCGTAAGAATGAAAGGCAAAATTAACCTCGGCAGGATTTGAACTCAGATCATAAATGGACGTAACTCTTGCTGCACTGCATGGCGTCTGACCCTATACTGATACTGCCAATCCACCGCCATTATATACATATTTAATTGTTTTTACTTTTGGCACAAGGCCAGCAAATACCCAGTACATTACTGGTACTTTATTTTATCGACCCCGTATGGATGAAAGGCAAAATTAACCTCGGCGGCATTTGAACTCAGATCGTAGAGAGACGTAACTATGCTGGAAAGCATGTCCAACCCTCTACTGATACTGCGGAGTGGGAACTAGGTGTCAAAATATCATTACTATGCTTATTCGCGTGTGACGCGCGTTTCGTGATCGATCCTCTCGAGGTACAATCAGTATCGATCACGCCCTATTCTTGGAACCCTATTCATTAATATTATTATTGATACATTATTTGTGAAGGATACCAACCACGGTTTAACACCAAATGTTCAATACCATATAGTAAACGTAATTTATCACACCGATAAACTACAAACATGTGTGTGTGTGTGTGTGTGTGTGTGTGTGTGTGTGTGTGTGTGTGTGTGTGTGTGCGTGCGTCTGTGAGTATGTGTGTGTGCATGTGTGTGTGCGCGTTTGTGTGCATGTTTGTGTATGTAAAATAAACAGAAACAACAAAGGAAACGTATATTGAAGAAATATATTAGTTTTACGCTTAAAATAGGAGGAAACGTGTCTTAACGTTTCGGACAATAATTCTTCATCGGAAGATAGAGTTAGAAATGAAAGATGAAATAGAAAGATTGAAAGTGAGAAGAGAAAGGGACGCGGAATGAGGAAAGCACACATGCGTATTCTGTCAGCCATTTTGATCTATCGACAGTCGATCGACTTTTGTCAAATCGGACCGAGGAATCAATGTTTCGATTGCTCTTTCCAATTGCTAACACTATCTATCGGTCGCAACTCCATGTAGAAGAAGCAACGTGAAATAAAGTGTCTTGCTCAGGGACATAACGCATCGCCCGGTCCGGGAATAGAACTCACAACCTCACGAATCCAATTATCTAACCACTCAGCCACATGACTACACACTCAGCCACGCGCCTACATTTGATCTATGTAAGAAGTAAAATATACTCATTTATAAACTATCGATCTTATTTCAGTCTATGTTAGCTAGGCTTCACGATTCAAACATATTTAAATCTGTTTAAATGTTTACGTCGTATTAAATATCTACGTTCATGTATAAATATTGTCCATAACAACTTGTATTCTTTCAATAAATATTTAATTCTTATATGACTATGAAAGAGAATTAGTGAGACACATTACTATTTTGTCTTCGACTGTTGGTAAAGTTTAGATTTCTATTGCTTTAATTAAATGTGACATGTCTCTAAACATACATGTGATATTGTGGTTGGTTAACAACATGCTAGGATATTATATGGACTTCAATTCAAGACCAAATCTTTCTGTCAATATATCGCAGAACAGTAAAATTGCCAGGCAATAGTCAATCGTTTGTAAAGTACAGCGGCCAAACTAGAAAACTTCCCGAAACTTTTCAAAACTGGAATTCTAAAAAAAATAAAACAAAATGAGAGAAATTTATAAAGGAATCAACTTGGAAGTCTTCCATGTTGTCTATTAAAAATACTTAAAAGAATTATTTCTATCATTTAAACTGGTCACATTGCTTATTAATTTGTAGCTTATTATTGATGTTGTTGTTGGTGTTGTTGGTGTTGTTGTTGATATTGTTGATGTTGTTGTTGTTATTGTTGTTGTTGATGTTGTTAATATTGTTGTTGTTGGTGTTGGTGTTTGTGTTGTTGTCGTTGTTGATGTTGTTGTTGTTATTGTTGTTGTTGATGTTGTTAATATTGTTGTTGGTGATGTTGATGTTGTTGTTGTTGTTGTTGTTATTGTGGTTGTCGATGTTGTTAATATTGTTGTTGTTGGCGTTGGTGTTGTTGATATTGTTGGTGATATTGATGTTGTTGATATTATTGATGTTGTTGTTGTTGATGTTGTCGTTGCTATATTTTTAGTTCTCATTCCTGTAGTTGTTATTGTCCGTGATGTTGTCGTGGTGATGGTGGAGGCTGATATAGGGGGGGGGTATTGTCAGTGATGTGGTGGTGGTGATGGTGGAGGGTGATATGGGGGGGGGGGTTATTGTCCGTGAGTTGTGGTGGTGATGGTGGAGGCTGATATAGGGGGCGGGGTTATTGTCCGTGAGTTGTGGTGGTGATGGTGGAGGCTGATATAGGGGGCGGGGTGTTGCCGTCTGACATAAAACTTGTCTGTTGCGACAATGTAATAGAGAGTATTTACTGCAGACTTCACGTCTCCGGGAGACTGGAACATATCTCTTTAATGGAACTAAACTTTTTCTGCTTCTACACACACACACACACACACACACACACACACACACACACATATATACATATATATATATATATATATATATATTTACATACACATATGGCAAGCACACTTAGAGATGCATATATATTTACATACATATATACATACATATTTACACGCACACATACATATATATGGATACATACTTATACGTATATATATATATATATATATATATATATATATGTGTGTGTGTGTGTGTGTGGATACATACTTATACGTATATATATATATATATATATAATGTATAGAGAGATGTATGTATATAAATATATATACATATATATATGTATATATATATATATGTGTGTGTGTGTGTGTCCCTCTGTCTGTGTATATATATGTATATAAATATATATATATATATATATATGTGTGTGTGTATATATATATATATATATATATACATATATATATGTATATATATATATTTACATTTCAGTAAGATAGACGGTGTATTCTGTTTAGTTGAACGTTTTTCAAATTAACTGTATGTAGAGATTTGTTGCCATAATAAAAGTCAGTCAGTCATTGTTGGAATCGTTTAACCAATGCCGGCACTATTATATTAGTATATACAACAGGAGTATAGATGTATGTATGTATATATGTAAATGCATTCATATATGCATGTGTGCGTGTGTGTGCGAATGGTGTGTGTTTCAGTTTGTGTGACTATATGCGATGTGTGTGTGTGTCTGCATATATATATATATATATATATATATATATATATATATATATATATATATATATATATATATATGTATGTATATATCTATATGTATATATATATATATATATATATATATATATATATATATATATATATATATATATATATATATATATATATAGACATATAGAGTTTACGTGTCTGTGTACGTAGGTTTGGGAATTTTCTTTAGTAAATCAACCAATGATTTCAAAAACAGTTTATTTATATATGTGTGTGTGTATGTGTGTATGTGTGTGTGTGTGTGTGTGTGTGTGTGTGTGTGTGTGTGTGTGTGTGTGTGTGTGTGTGTGTGTGTGTGTGTGTGTGTGTGTGTGTGTGTGTGTGTGTGTGTGTGTGTGTCTCTGTGTGTGTATAAATTTCTCTTTGATTAACCTTCACCTCACTTTATTTGAACTTCTGGTAAACACCTTTACATGAAAGGTATTTTGTTTATTTAAATAATATAAACATTTTATTTCTACTAAGTTAACCATATTCTAAAATAGTTTAACCCTTATGCAATTTCAATCTTTTTTTAAAATGCGTTGAAGGACGTGAAATACTCTCGCAATCGCATAAATTCATGTATATATATATATATATATATATATATATATATATATATATATAGTTATGTAATAAACAACATAAGATAATTATTTCATTTTCCAAAGCTTTCACGAAGACATACGAGCTTGGCACTGCCTTCAATCGTCAGATTCAAGACAGACGTATGTGCCAAGCTCGTCTGTCTTCGTGAAATCTTTGGTAAATAAAATAATTATATTATGTTGTTTATTACATAACTCAAAAGCTCAGTAGCCTACATAGAGCACTCTCATTTCCTTTACCTTTCCTACGGAAACACTTCATTTATATATATATATATATATATATATATATATATATATATATATATATATATATATATATATATAAGTTAAAATAATCAAATAAAAATTCAAGTCATTAGGAATATACTTCACTGCTTTACGATCGTTTCTAGGTGATACTAATACATGGTACGCATATTTCGTTATCGATCTATGTAAGGGTAGTTACAAAATATCAAATAAGGAATATATTTACCTACGTGTATATCGTCAGCCGTTATCAAAAGCATTGCTTTTGACAACGGTTGACGATATACACGTTCAAACTGATTTTAAAACGATAAGTTCTTGTTTTGGGGATATGGTACTATTTATAAAACAACTTTTGTATTTTATCTGATGAGAGCGTTCCAAAATGTTGGTACCCTTGAAATCTATATAATAAAATAAATATGGTTTTATTAATATAGTTTCCATTTATTAATATCATTGATATTATACTCTAGAAGAATACTGTAGAGTGCTTCTAATCTGTTATAAATAAATTTGTTGAATAATCAACAAATTAAATATCTATTTGTTGAATAATCAACAAATTAAATATCTCTTTCCTTATATATATATATATATATATATATATATATATATATATATATATCTATATGTTTATCTATCTATAAATTAATAAACATATCTATCTATCGGTTAATCTATCTATCTTGTTATCTCTCTCTCTCTATATATATATATATATGTATATATATACATCCGTCAACGTGTGTTTATAAAAGATTGAAATTGTATAAGAGTTAGAATATGTTTAACTCAGTGGAAATAAAATGTTTATATTATTTAGATAAACAAAATACCTTTCATGTAAGGGTTTTTAAAAGAAGTTCAAATAAAATGAGGTGAAGGTTAATAAAAGTGAAATACACACACACACACACACACATATATATATATATATATATATATATGTCTATATTATCCGAGACACGCCACAACCGAAACACAAAACCACCATCCCAATTTTACTTCTGTTAATCATAAGAAATATAAAACTGCTACAGTAAATAAATATTCTTAAACGACTCAAGATGCATTTTTAAATTCTTCTCCTTATATATATATATATTGGAAAGGTAAAAGACAAAACAATAATAAGGAGTGCAGTTACGAAAAGTGTTGAGTTCACGCTTGAGAGTTACGAACAGTATTAGGTTCACGCTTCAGAGTGGGGGAGGGGGACAACGTTTCGGGCGTATGCCCTTCATCAGGAGAAAGGTGGGAAGGAAACGAGTTCCGAGAGGGTCTGCGGGGGAGTGGTGGAAAGACATTAAAATAAAGGGTAAAAATAAAAATGAAGGAAAAAAATTGTTTAATGAAAACAAGTGGTGAAAGGGTGTGAGGCGTGTAGAGGTGATGGTGGGATGGATGGAGGGTGAGGAGAAGGAAATGGGGGTCCGAGTGGGGAGGGAGGAAGGTGGTGTGTGTAATATGTGTAGGTGTACGTGTGTGTGTGTATGCGTGGATGTGAGTGAGATAGTTTGGGGGAGTACGAGGTTCCATGCTCGGGTGTTAGGAAAACCTGTGTGTACATGGAGTGGGGTGCAAGTCTGTGTGCGTGGGTGTGGATGGAGATGGGTCGGAAGGGATGGGGGATAGGGAGCGTGCAGAGTCCGGAGGATGAGTGGGCGTATGTGAGGATACGCACGCGTGTGTGTGTGTTTTTGTGTGGTGTGGATACGTGGGAATGTATGGTTGCGTGTGTGCGAAAATAGTGTAAGTGCGTGTGTGTGTATGACAAATATATATATATATATATATATATGTGTGTGTGTGTGTGTGTGTGTGTGTGTGTGTGTGTGTGTGTGTGTGTGTGTGTGTGTGTGCATGTATGTAAACGGTAAAGAGACATAACAAATATAACAAAACAAACGGTTCAGTATATGGAAGAAATATATTTGTTCAACGCTTGAAATTACAGGAAGTGTGTCTTAACGGTTCGGGCACACACATACACACACACACACACACACACACACACACACACACACACACATATATATATATATATATATATATAATAGTAGAGCACTCAGTCCGTGGGTCGAGTTTCGTAGAAGTAGTTCTACAACAGTTAGTTTACCCTTTCTGAGAACAATTGTTTCACCTTATTCGGTTTAAATGAGATTGTACTTTACATTATTTTACTACATATATGTATATATATATATATATATATATAATAATTGTTTCTAATTTTGTCAGCAATTACCCAGTACATTACTGGTACTTTCTTTTATCGACTCCGTAAGGATGAAAGGCAAAGTTAATCTCGGCGGGATTTGAACTCAGATCGTAAAGGGACGTAACTCTGTGTGTCAAAGCGTAGCGTTCGACCCTCTACTGATATTGCCAATCCACCATATATATATATAATAATAATAATGATTTCTTCATTGGCCATAAGGGCTGACATCAAGAAAAACATTACAGACGGCACAGGACGGTACAGGACGGTACGATGTGGGTTTTGTGCGTGTAAAGATTTTTATTATTTATATAGAAAAGAAAAAAAAGACATAGAAACATATATATATATATATATAAACAATAAAAATGAAAATTAAAACAATGAAAAAATTCCCCAATAGGGGTGAAAACTCAAAGGGTTACTCCTGGCGAAAACCACACAAAAGACCACGGCCACCCTGACCACCAGGGCAAGTGCCCTCTCTCAATTTTTTCCATTTCTTAAACTACAGGCGTATATTCAGAGCGGTCCCGTTCACTCGGACCATTCTCGCTACATTCACCCACCTTTCAACATACTTGCTAGAAGGCGTTACTTGCCTCTCCACCCTGATTTTCCTCTTCAAGTGAAAATTGAAAAAGTTAATTAGGGATTCGCCGAAGAGGAAAATATCTGTCTTTAACCCTTTCAACCTTGTCCACCACACAATCTCTTTCGCCATGGCCACCAGGCAGATGAAAACTGCCTCCCCTTCCTCCTTGAAGGAAGACGGCGAGACCATCTGTACAATGGACTCAGTCGATAACCGGATCAGTTCTACACGCGACAGCAACTGTTCGACATAGCTCCACAAGTCATCAATGCTCGGGCACTGAACGAGTGCGTGCACGACGGTTTCGTCGCTCTGCGCGCATCTCGAACAGGCTCGGCTGATGGCACTTCCGTGCCTGTAGAGCTTATCTCGAACCGGCAACGCTCCCCGGTAGCACTGCCAGGCCAGGGATTTTTGGAAGTTATCCATAGGCCCTGGGCTGAAAGTTCTCCGGAAGAGAGCAAATAGCTGATCTTCTTCGACGCCCAGGATCTCTCCGAGAACGTCGTCGCTCTTCCCCTCCACTAGTCCTCTATAGAACGCCGAGGTGGATGTTCCACCGATACTTGTGCCCAGCTGAGAGAGGGCAGTGAGCGCCTGGAGACATTCCAGTTTCCAAGCGCTATCCCTCGGTCTTTTCCTGACCCAGGACTGCAGCTCCGTCAAGGAGACGAGCTGTGGGAAAACGTGCCTGGCGAACGGCGACCACACCTGTTCACCGTCAAGGAAGCACCAGCGATGTCGCAGCCTCAGCGCATGTTTGCGGATCATCAGCCATGGCATCCCCAGTCCTCCACGCAACGGGTGTTGACAGCAGATGGATCGTCTGAGTATGGGAGCGCGTCCCGTCCACAAAAACGTCCCGTCCACATTTTGGTGAGAGTTGGGCCGGGGCAAGGGACAACGGTGAGGCGGTAGCAGATGACGGATGCGATGTACGTATTCGCCACCTCCACCCGGCCTTTGAGGCACAGCTTTCTCTTGGCCCATTTCTGAATAATAATAATTGTTTCTACTTTTGGCACAAGGCCAGATATATAATAATAATAATAATAATAATAATAATAATAATAATAATAATAATAATAATAATAATAATAATAATAATAATAATAATAATAATAATAATAAGGAAGAGCAGCCTTAAGGGAAAATCCCTTCATAGTACCTTCTTTGAGAAAACTGAATTTAGAGATCCACAGATATGGAACTGGTTGAGAAGAGGAGACCTCAAAAAGGCTACAGAAGGAATGCTAATGGCTGCGCAGGAGCAGGCCCTCAAAACGAAGTGGTTGAAGCACCATATCTACAAGGAGGAGGCTAGCCCACTGTGCAGGATCTGTGGAGAGAGAGAGGAGACTGTGGCTCACATTGTGTCCGAGTGTAAACACCTAGCCCAGACCCACTATAAGGGCTGGAGACACGATGTGATGGGCAGGGTGATCCACTGGCACCTGTGCAAAGTAAACAATCTACCACATTCTGAGAAATGGTATGAGCATAGGCCAGAGGCGGTGATGGAGAACAGTCAGGTGAAGGTGCTGTGGGATTTTAGGATACAGACGGACAAAAAACTGGAACACAATAGACCTGACCTGGTGGTTGTGGACAAAGAAAAAAGATCGTGCCTGATTGTGGATGTGGCCTGCCCGTTCGACACGAGAGTGCAAGAGAAGGAGAGGGAGAAAATTAACCGATACCAGGACCTAAAGTGGGAGGTGAAAAGGATTTGGAACTGCCATGAAGTCAAAGTGATCCCGATTGTCATAGGCGCACTGGGGACTATCTCCAAAGGTTTCCAGGGATGGTTAAAGAAAATAGGCCCCTTCACGCTTTTTGGAACGCTTCAAAAGGCATGCTTGCTTGGAACGGCAAGAACCCTCCGATACGTCCTGAATATCTGAGGCTGCAGGTAGTGGCTTGATATTCAATCCAACGGACTTTCCAGTTAACCAACATCAATGACTGAGATTCAAGGAATAACAATAATAATAATAATAATAATAATAAAGAAGACGCACGAGGTGGTAGAAGGTCATGAAATCGCTCCCGTAAGTTTTTGATTTTTAACATATTTAAATCAATTGTGAAATAACAATTCTTAGTACAAATAATGCATGAAACTCCGAATCAAGTCTCATAAAATTTCGGATCCATAATATATTGTTATATCGCTCAAATATTCAATTTTGTATTATATATTTTATATTCAAAAAAGAAAATGGTTATAAATGGAAGAAAACTCCATCTGTCTACACTATATAGAACAGCCAAATAACAGCAATTTCACCAACACCAGAAACTTGATACACCACCTACCCCATCACCCCGCTGTGTACACTAAATATAACAGCCAGATAACGGCAATTTCACCACCACCACCACCACCAATCCCAGCATCATAATAATAATTACTATTATTATTGTCTCAAGTTTTAACAAAATGTTTAATTCCAATTTTACGGGAATATCTCAACACATATATTAAACATACGCGACACAAACAAATAGATACTACAGATCAAACAAAACTAGTCTATTCAACACAGATATTAAACATACGCGACGCAAACGCATAGATACTACATATAAAAAAAACCTAGTCCACTCAACAAAACTCAGTAACGACAACGCCACCGCCGCCACCACTCCATCCATCATTGCTACCACTACCCCATCACCGCCGCCACCACTCCTTCATTGCTACCACCACTATTCCCCTGTTAACTTAAGAAAGGGGAAGGTGGCGGTATCACTAGACAAGGGAGAGGCTAGCAAAAGATATAAATAGATTGACTTAGTGACCTGCCCACCGGCCAAATGTCAACAACTATGGCACTGCTGGCTCCCCCCATCCTCACCAACAATATAAAAAGCCCCAGCACCACCACCGATATAGCCAACAACAATAACGGGCAACTTCAGCAAAAAGTATATTATATTATTGTAATGCACTGGGTGATTGCTGGCCTTGTGCCTGGAGTGGAGACAATTATCATTATTAATAATTTCATTCTTAAGCCACGCAATGCTCACATTAAGGAACCACTCATGATAATAACAATTTAAAAAAACAACAAAAAAGAAAACCCGTGACCAAGAAATACCGGGATAGCGGCCGACGGGGAATAGCCGTGTCTCTAGGGGAGAACGACCCCTCTAGTCTTGGTTGACACTCGTTCTAGAAGTGGTAACACGAAATGATTACCCCTTGGTGGATAAGGATAAAACGCGACAAAATAAAGTAAATGTCTAATGATAAAATCTCATACCGGATCGGCCGTCACCCGGATAAAAAAGGGCCGCGTCCCTCAGAGAGGAACCAGACTGGGGTCGAAAAATCAGCTAATGGTTCAAACCTTTCCATCACTTCGGAGCTGGAGACCTCCCATAACCGGAATACTCCTACTGTGGCCCTCCATGCTCACCACCAAGAAATCCAAAGAAAAAGAGAGAAAAATGGTCAAGGGAAGATAATAAAGAAGTCCTTGAGGCTTTCTACACTGCCATGTACTACCCATCAAATACATCGAATACAGAACAGACATATATCAACTGGAAAAAGAAACATCCCGAAAACAGAGGCTATATTGACAGTAACAAACTAGCCAATATACGAAGAGATATTGTAAAAAAAAAGTTACTAACTGATATAGAAATTGATCAGATCAAGCTATTAGCACAAAGTCAGCGAAGGGAAAATGAAACATGTGTCAGTGAAAACGATTTAAATTGTAACACTTCGGATCCCAGGGTTGGGGCGGAATCACTGGCAACAGAACAAATTAAAGAAAGGATCGAAAAAGTGGAGGGAGTGCATGCTCAAGATGAAACTCCAAATGAAAATAATGAGGTCGTAAATGATAAAGAAATGAATGAGAATGAACTTGCCAACTTGAAGGATGAAATTATGATCGAATGGATGAAAATGAAAGAATCTGACATGGGGAAACGAGACACCCTCCCTAAGATCCAGAACTCCAAACAGAACCAAAAGATAATACACAAGACTAACATAATTCTCAAAAACATTATCATCACAAACAAACTAAACATTACTGATTTAAATCATCTCTATTATGCATCGGCTAAAGTCACCACTCACTTATCTGGAGTGAAGATGAAAAAAGAAAGGAATTCCCACAAGAAATCTACTTGGCAAGAGAACATCAAGCTCCAAATAAACCTTCTCCGATCTGACAGAAATTTTAACAAACTATAAAGTAGGTGAACATGTTAAACAAACTAAACTTAGAAAATTGAAAAGAAAGTATAGTATAAAATCAACAAGTGACATAGACATGCTGATAGAAATAATCAAGCAAAAAGTGTCGGCCAAAGCTGCTCGTATAAGGCGCTTTGAAAAACGATCTAGATTCTATAAGGACAATAATATGTTCAAAAACAACCAAAGAAACTTCTACAGAAAAATTGGTAAGTCAACAATAACTGCTAAATCAATACCACCCAAGGAGGAAGTGCAAGAATTCTGGGAAAAGATCTGGGCCGAAGAAAAAGTTCATAACATACATGCCCCATGGATAGACAGACAAATGAAAGATACAGCTCACCTTGAGGAACAAATATGGGAAAACATAACAGTTGAACAGTTGCGCTTGGCTCTAAGAAAAACCAGCAAATGGAAATCCCCAGGAAAAGACAAAAAAAATTTTTTTGGATAAATGCCTTCACAGAGTCTCATGAGCTGTTAGCCCAACTTTACAATGAAATAGTTAAGGAGCCAGAAAAGATACCATCATGGCTATTTAACGGCATTACATTCCTGCTTCCGAAGAATGATGAGACAAACAATCCCAAAAATTACAGACCGATAACTTGCTTGACCACAATGTATAAAATTTTAACATCAGTCCTAACTGAATGCACATATGACCACCTGATAACAAATGACCTATTTCCCATTGAGCAGAAAGGGTGTAAATGAGGCTCATATGGCTGTAAGGATCAGCTTTTGGTTAACAAAATGATACTGGAAGATTGTCATAATAGACACAAAAATCTATCAATTGCTTGGACAGATTATAAAAAAGCATTCGATAATGTGCCACACAGTTGGATTGAAAAATGTTTAGAGATTTTCAAAATATCCCCCGTTGTCAGGAGGTTTTGTCATTCAGTATGAAGACATGGAAAACGACACTCCTTTTGAATAGTGAAACAAAATCACTGGAAGCTGGAGAAGTTAATATTAATTGTGGAATTGTTCAGGGTGACTCTTTATCACCGCTTTTATTCTGCATCGCACTTATACCATTAAGTAAAATGCTAAATGAAACAAAACATGGATATAGAGTCTATGACAAAACCATTAATCACTTGTTCTACATGGATGACCTGAAACTATTTGCAAAAAATGATGAACAATTGCAAGGGCTATTATCCACTGTGGAGCAGTTCAGTGATGACATTAAAATGGAGTTTAGACTAGATAAATGCGCCAAAGCAACGTTCACCAGAGGAAAGCTGCTGAAGAGTTCAGACATTAATCTTGATCGGGGGAACGTGATAAGATTACTTGATCAAGAAAAAACTTACAAATATCTAGGTGTTTGTGAAGGAGACGGAATCAAGCACTCGACAATGAGGGAAAGGATAAGGAAGGAATGTTACCGCAGAGTAAGAGCAATCTTAAGAACGGAATTGAATGCAAGGAATAGGATCGATGCCATAAACACGCTTGCCATACCAGTAGTAACCTACAGTTACAATGTCATCAACTGGTCAAGCACAGAGATCCGTAGGCTCGATACAAAAATTCGAAAATTCTTAACCATGTACAGAATGCATCACCCTAAGGCAGATATAGATAGAATATATCTCCCTAGGAAAGAAGGAGGAAGTGGGTTAGTCCAGTTAGAAATTGCGTTGAAAACTGCAACAACTGGATTATCTACATATCTAAGGGAATCACATGATTGGATGATCAAACTCGTTTTGAAACACGAAAGAATCAAAAGATCATATTCCATTACAAAAGATGCACAAAGATACAGTAATGGACTACAAATTTCAGAAGTCCCATTTACTGCTGAAATGGAAAACACAGAAAAAGCAAAGCAGGTAAAAGTAACTGCAAAGAAAGAACTGCTACAGAAACTGGCTAAGAAATGGCAAGAAAAGCCTCTGTATGGAAAATACCCAGAACGGGCTAACAATCCTGATGTTGACAAAACTTTACCCCATCAGTGGTTGGCATCCTCTGGACTGAAATCGGAGACTGAAGGACTGATTATATCACCACAAGATCAGTGTCTGCCAACAAAAAATTACCAAGCCAACATAATAAAAAATGGATGCAGCCCATTATGCCGTGTATGCAAAAAACAACCAGAGACCATTGACCATATAATTTCAATGTGCAGTCCTATAGCTCCAACCGAATACCTAAACAGGCATGACAGAGCTGCACAATACATACATTGGATAATGTGAAAGCATTTTGACCTGCCCCATCAAAAGAATTGGTGGGAGCATCAACCACCTCCCATACTTGAAAAAGATCACATCTCAACCTTGGGGAACTTTAGCATCCAAACAGACCGAAAAATAGATGCAAATAGACCTGATATAATATTGAAGGACTTTAAAAAGATGGTATGCCTGCTAATTGATATGTCCATTCCAATAGACAAGAATGTATCTATAAAGACATTTGAAAAATTGAGCAAGTATAAGGACCTGGAGATAGAAATTGGAAAAATGTGGAAATTGAGAACTAAAACAATACCAGAGGTTGTGGGCGCTCTGGGAATGATACCTAAGGGGTCTAATGATTACTTATCGCAAATCCCAGGAAACCCGAGTATAGGAAAAATACAAAAGATAGTACTAATAGGAACTGCCCATATACTAAGGAAGATTCTGTCAATATAAGTACATCACAAGTCTAAACACTAAAGATGCATGTGTGAGTATGTATGTTCTTTCTTGAACATGACGGACCTTGTTGTCTCTTGAGGTCACTGTTTGTGACTTGGTGATAACTCGTATGAACATAAAGCAAGATAAATGCAACTGTAATAATAATAATAATAATAATAATATTAATAATAATGATAATAATAATAATGATTTCTTTATTAACCACAAGGGTTTACATAAAGTAGACATTAAGGACAGTGCAGGACAATGCAGGACGGTACAAATGGGCATTTCTGCGTGTAAAAAAACAAAAACAGAGGATGTAACAAAAATAACAATGAAAATAACAATGAAAAATTCCCCAATAGGGGGGGAGACTTCGGAGGGACATTTGTGGAGAAAGCCCAGTAAAAAGCCACAATGACCCTGACCACCAAGGCAAGTGCCCTCTCCCAGTTTTCCACCTTTAGTTTACAGATATATACTCAGAGTCGGCCCATTCACTCGGGCCATTCTTGCTTCTCTCACCCATCTTTCAACAAAATGCTGGGAAGAGAGCACTTCCTTCTCTACTCTGATTTTCCTTTTCAAATGAAATTTGAAAAAGTCAATCAGAGCATCACCGAAGAGGTAAGTGCTCGTCTTCAGCCCTTTCAAACGTGTCCACCATACTATCTCTTTCGCCATGGCCACCAGACAGATAAAAACTGCCTGCCCTTCCCGGCTAAAGGAGGAGGGCGGGGCAATCCTCACGATAGACTCAGATGATAGCTGGATCCGTCCTAAACGCGACAGCAGGTGTTCGACATAAACCCACAAGTCAGCAATTTTCGGACACTGGACGAGTGCGTGCAGGACGGTTTCGTCGCTCTGCGCGCATCTCGGACATGCCCGGCTGACGGCACCTCCATGCCTGTAGAGTTTATCCCGAACTGGCAAGGCTCCTCGGTAGCACTGCCAGGCCAGAGATTTCTGGAAGTTGTCCATAGGCCCTGGCCCGAAAGTTCTTCCGAAGAGATTGGCTAGTTGATTTTCGTCGACGCCTAGAGTTTCCCCAAGTACGTCGTCGCTCTTCCCCTCCACTAATCCTCTATAGAACGCCGAGGTGGAGTTTCCACCGATCACATTGCCCGATTGGTCGAGGGCTGTGAGCGCCTGAAGACATTCCAG
This sequence comes from Eledone cirrhosa, assembly GCA_964016885.1. Classification (NCBI taxonomy): domain Eukaryota; kingdom Metazoa; phylum Mollusca; class Cephalopoda; order Octopoda; family Eledonidae; genus Eledone; species Eledone cirrhosa. The sequence continues at coordinate 73,439,500 of OZ024743.1, forward strand.
TCTCCAGGCGCTCCCTCTCGGTCTTCGCTTGACCCAGGACTGCAGCTCCGTCAAGGAAACGAGCTGGGGAAAAACGCGTCTAGCAAACGGCGACCACACCTGATCACCGTCGAGGAAGAGGTGGAGATGTCGTAGCCTGAGCGCGTGCCTGCGCATCATCAGCCACGGCATGCCCAGCCCTCCACGTAGCGGGTGTTGACAACAGATGGACCGCCTGACCATCGGAGCACGTCCCTTCCACAAAAAGCGAAAGAGCAAACGCTCCAGCGCAGTCAGGCGAGGCTTAGGACAAGGTACGACGGTTAGGCGGTAGCAGATGACAGACGCGATGTACGCGTTAGCCACCTCCGCTCGACCTTTCAGGGATAGCTTCCTCTCCGCCCATTTCTGGGTGAGAGAAGCCACCCTGCTCGTCACCTCGTCCCAGTTTTTGTCCGTCTGGAGGTCCGGACCGAACCAGACCCCTAGCAATTTAACCGGTCCGTCCGTCCAGCGCCCGACGACGCTGTTGGACGGCATGGACCTGCCTCTCCAGGTGCCGAGCTGCAGGCCCACTGACTTTTCCTGGTTGATCATTGCTCCTGTCACCGCTTCGTATTCTCTTAGTGTAGTGCCGATCGCCTCGATGTGTTTGGCGTTCGACACCACTACGGTGACATCGTCCGCATATGCTGACACGGATCTTCCGCATCCTAGTTCGCGCGGGACTCCCCTCAACGTCTCCAGTTTGTGCAGTAATGGCTCGAGAGTCAATACGTACAAGAGGGACGAGAGGGGACATCCTTGGCGGACCGAGCGCATGATGTTGAACGGTTCCGACAGGTGTCCGTTCACTCTCACCACAGAGCAGATGTCGCTGTGCATGGCAGCGATCCAGCCTCTGAAGACGGGCCCAAAGCCAGCCGCCCTCAGGACTGCCGCTAGGTAACGATGGTCGACCCTATCGAAAGCTTTCGACTGATCTAAATTGATCAAGGACCCACCCGTGCCAGGTTCCCTAGCTACCCTCTCTACGATGTATCGCATGAGGTGGAGGTTGTCGTGGATGGATCTGTCGGGAATGGCGCATGTCTGCGCCTCTCCCACCAGACCACCAACGACAAGCGCCAACCTCTTTGCTAGCACCTTGGCCAAAATCTTAAACTCTGTGTTTAGCAGAGTTATGGGCCGGAAATTGTCTATGTTATCCCCCTTGTTCGGATCCTTTCTCAGCAGTGCCACCGCTCCTCGGCTCACAGAACTGGGAATTCTCCCGTTCTGTTGCCAGTTGCAGTAGACGTCCGCCAAGAGGCCTCCGAACAAGTCTGGCATCTGTACGTAAAGTTCATAGGGCAGACCATCCAAACCAGGCGATTTACCCCTTGTGCAGCCAGTCATTGCCTCCCTTACTTCAGCGGCTGTTATCGGCTTTTCGCAACACTTCGCCTCAGTGGCCGAGAGCCGCGGCAGTCCGTCGAGGTAGACACTAAAGTCCATCCCTCTACCCGGCCCCCCGCTGCCCCCTAACAGCTGAGCGAAGTGTCGCTGAAAAGCTTCACACATTTGCCCGGGATCGAGTAGCATGCGCCCGTCGTGGTCCACCAAAGACCGGATCGTGGCTTTGTTGCCACGACGCGCCTCCGCCACTCGGGCCCATTGAACGGCTTTCGTCCCCTCGTGTCTGAGAGCACGCACCCTAGCTCTGACAACGCAGCCTTCGTGCTTTGCATTGAAGAATTGGTCAAGGGCCAATTTCGCCGCAAGCACGTCGGTCGCAATGCCTTTGCTAAGCGCCTCGTCTAATTTTCTAACTAGTTCTCCCTCTGCTCTATTTTTCTCTATTGCTAAAGCCTTACTAAACCTAATCGATTCTATTCTAATCGCTCTTTTCAGAGCAAACCACCACTTGTTGTTGACGATGGCCCCCGTCAACGCCCGCTTAACTAGTTCGCTAATCCGGTCTCTGTAGGCCTTGCGCGCTGGTAAGGACGCGTTTAGCTTCCAGTAGCCGGGTCCTCGTCTATGAAGCCTATCTAAGTCAAGCACACAGATCACGAATTTGTGGTCCGTGTAGCTGACTATCTTGAATTGTGGACAGCCTATGCTAGACCTATCTATTTCCCTACAAAATACTCTATCTAGATATGATCTGGATGACCCTATGCGGTTTGTCCAAGTCCACATTGGCACATTCGGGAAATCCAATCGGTACCTGTCAGACAGTTCAAAACGCCTGAGCAGGTTGGTGAGGCTCTTGCACCCTCCACCCCTATCCGCTAATCCCACACAGTCCCAGCGTGCATCTAAGATCCCGTTCCAGTCGCCCACTAACACTAAAGAGCGGGACGTTCCAAGAAAGGTCTCCAGACGCCGGAAGAAATCAGGCCGCCCTGCTCCTGTCGGGGCATAGACGGCCACTAGCCTGAAAGCTTGCCCGTCTCCGCTGGTCACGTCCAGCACCACCAGCTTACCCTCTGGGTCCAGGAAGATGGCCCGTATGGCGAGATCCAAACCTCTCCGAAAAAGCACAGCAACTCCTCCACCGGATCCAGGACGGCTGGGAGATGCGTACACATCGTAGCCGCCGAAGATCGGTGCGAAGGCCCGTGCTTCGGAGATTCTGGTCTCGCTGATGGCCACTACATCTATGTTTAGTGACCTGAGGTCGTTGAGCAGGTGACCCTGCTTCCATGACGACCCCAAGCCACGCGCATTTATGCTGCCTATTCTGAGTGAGGTCATGTTTAAAATAGAGTGGAAAAGATGGGAAAGACCACTTACCGTACTTTTGGTAGAGGAGGGATGGTTTTTACATCCCTTTTCACTTGATCGTCTGGTGAAGGGACCGTTGAATCGTCCCTTCGGCTGGTCGTCGGCTCTTCTAAGAGAATGTCTGAGTATACTCTTCGATTGATGGTTCCTCCTAGGTCCCTGAAATCACCAACTGCGTTGGGGAATTTCGTTTTAATATTTGTGTATTGTTTCTGTGCTATTTTTAGCAGTCTTATGTTAGTTGGCGTTTTGATTGGTGCTGGTATTATGTAGTCCTGTTGTGAAATGTCTGTGTGTTCAATTATGTAAGTCATTAGTTTCTTGTTGTGTGTATTTATTGCCGTGCATTTGTTTTTCTGGGGGTGGGGTGTGGTTCTGCTATTTTCTTGTCGTTGTTGCTGGGTGTGTGTGTTTTGTTGTTGTGTTTGCGATGTTGGTGCTTGTGGTGGTGGTGTTGAAGGTGTTGTTGCCGGTGGGGTTGTCGCCGGTGGTGATGGTGGCGCTAGTGTGGGTGGTGATGGTGTTGGTGTTGTTGCTGCTGTGGGTCTCTTTGCAGTAGACTTTACCCTTTTCTCATTTCTTTCCTCACTTTTCAAAGGCGACGATGCGCTGCTTCTGCGTTTGTGCCTTCTTACGACCTTTTGCCATCTCTCTCCCACCTCACACTCCATGTCTGATTCTGTGAGGTCGGGGAGGGGTACCAACTCCACTCTTTCACTTGTTGTTGTTGGTGATGTTTGCACTGGAGTCTCTGTTGCAGCTGCATTTGGTATTGCTGTTGTTGTTGTTAGTATTTCCACTGCTGCTGCTGTTTTTGATTTCCGTGGAGTGGGTATGGGTGCCACGGGCCTATCGTTCCTGGTTGCCGCTTGTCCTGTTGCTGGTAGCCGTGGAGCCGGATTCGGAAGGAGGGGGGTTTTCTCCTTTCTCAGGGTCTTCTCGTTGCAGAAGGCCCTGAGGTGAGTCTTCGATCCACAGCGAAAGCATTTCGGGCGTTTGCCCTCAACACTTATGGGAAGTTGAGTGCCGTTATCGAAGTCTATCACATCCGGGATAGCTTCGATGCACTCCTGGTTGGTTTGGATTAGCATCTCAATGGAGGAGCCGACCCAATCTTCTCTTACTTTTTTCTGTACTTGCAGTACAGTTGTTTTGTCCTCGATTCCGACGAGGACAGACGCGGCCAGCCAAGAAGGGGTCATTCCGGGGGGGACGTGGGTCAGTTTGACCCTCACAATTTTTTGCCCACAGTAGGAGGGCACCAACACCATTTCCTCGCTCCTTAGGGTCACTACTGATTGGGCCTTTGCCTCCTGGGGTGTGGCAAAAAGTACGTCTACGGTGGCATATTTTTTGCCTCGGGTGATGTGCGTTTTCCGCTGCCACACAGACCCCAAGGCTTTTTGTATTTGGGCCTCTGTGGCTCTTTCCACCCTACGGGATTTTGTACTTACTGTACGGTACGTGACCGTACAGTGCTCTTGGGTTTCGAAAAAATTTTTCGCTGCCTTGCAGATTGCTCGGTGTCCGTTCTTTGTCACCATCTTCTTCGCTTCCTCTAATTCCTCATTTGTTATGAGGATTGTTTCCAAATTTTTCGCAATACCTGCAAATGAGATTGGTTTTTCTCTGCTGTTGTTGTTGTCGTCAGAGCTGCTGGTACTTTTGTTGTTGCTGCAGGTACTACGACTACTGCCTCCGCCGCTGTTGCTGTGGTTGTTGTTGGTGTTGCTGCTGCTAATGCTGTTGTTGTTTATGCTGCTGGTGATGCTGTTGCGGCTGCTACTGTTGTTTTCATTGTCACTGTTGCTGTTGTTATTACGGCTGCTACTGCTATTATTCCTGACGTCAGACGAATGAACTGGGTTTTCGTATTTCCCGCACACCTGTTTCGTCGCTGTCGTCGTCGTCGTGGAGAAACCTTGCACGCTTTGCACGAGACTTTTCTTTTCTTTCGTCACTTGCGAAAGAGAAGGGAGGGAGAGAGACACATTTAAAGAAGGGAGGGAGAGAGACAATCTTCTCTCTGCTGTAGTGATGATTGAGGAAGAAGAAGACGGAATGAGTGGGAGTGACGTATGAAATTTCTTTTTGGTAGCCATGTTTTTTTGTTTAAAATGAAATTTTGGGTACAAAACCCCAATAACTGGTTATTTAACCCCGAAGGGCCAAATAACGGACAGAAAGACCCCTCTCACGAGGAGGAGGGTGTCTTTATCAACAATTTGGTTCAAGTTTTAAACAATTTACAATTGTTTTAACGGTTAAAAATTACTATACCTTACAGAGCCGAGCCTCCGTCAACCATGGCATTCAATAATAATAATAATAATAATAATAATAATAATAATAATGATTTCTTTATTAACCACAAGGGTTTACATAAAGTAGACATTAAGGACAGTGCAGGACAATGCAGGACGGTACAAATGGGCATTTCTGCGTGTAAAAAACAAAAACAGAGGATGTAACAAAAATAACAATGAAAATAACAATGAAAAATTCCCCAATAGGGGGGAGACTTCGGAGGGACATTTGTGGAGAAAGCCCAGTAAAAAGCCACAATGACCCTGACCACCAAGGCAAGTGCCCTCTCCCAGTTTTCCACCTTTAATTTACAGATATATACTCAGAGTAGGCCCATTCACTCGGGCCATTCTTGCTTCTCTCACCCATCTTTCAACAAAATGCTGGGAAGAGAGCACTTCCCTCTCTACTCTGATTTTCCTTTTCAAATGAAATTTGAAAAAGTCAATCAGAGCATCACCGAAGAGGTAAGTGCTCGTCTTCAGCCCTTTCAAACGTGTCCACCATACTATCTCTTTCGCCATGGCCACCAGACAGATAAAAACTGCCTGCCCTTCCTGGCTAAAGGAGGAGGGCGGGGCAATCCTCACGATGGACTCAGATGATAGCTGGATACGTCCTAAACGCGACAGCAGGTGTTCGACATAAACCCACAAGTCAGCAATTTTCGGACACTGGACGAGTGCGTGCAGGACGGTTTCGTCGCCCTGCGCGCATCTCGGACATGCCCGGCTGACGGCACCTCCATGCCTGTAGAGTTTATCCCGAACTGGCAAGGCTCCGCGGTAGCACTGCCAGGCCAGAGATTTCTGGAAGTTGTCCATAGGCCCTGGCCCGAAAGTTCTTCCGAAGAGATTGGCTAGTTGATTTTCGTCGACGCCTAGAGTTTCCCCAAGTACGTCGTCGCTCTTCCCCTCCACTAATCCTCTATAGAACGCCGAGGTGGAGTTTCCACCGATCACATTGCCCGATTGGTCGAGGGCTGTGAGCGCCTGAAGACATTCCAGTCTCCAGGCCCTCCCTCTCGGTCTTCGCTTGACCCAGGACTGCAGCTCCGTCAAGGAAACGAGCTGGGGAAAAACGCGTCTAGCAAACGGCGACCACACCTGATCACCGTCGAGGAAGAGGTGGAGATGTCGTAGCCTGAGCGCGTGCCTGCGCATCATCAGCCACGGCATGCCCAGCCCTCCACGTAGCGGGTGTTGACAACAGATGGACCGCCTGACCATCGGAGCACGTCCCTTCCACAAAAAGCGAAAGAGCAAACGCTCCAGCGCAGTCAGGCGAGGCTTAGGACAAGGTACGACGGTTAGGCGGTAACAGATGACAGACGCGATGTACGCGTTAGCCACCTCCGCTCGACTTTTCAGGGATAGCTTCCTCTCCGCCCATTTCTGGGTGAGAGAAGCCACCCTGCTCGTCACCTCGTCCCAGTTTTTGTCCGTCTGGAGGTCCGGACCGAACCAGACCCCTAGCAATTTAACCGGTCCGTCCGTCCAGCGCCCGACGACGCTGTTGGACGGCATGGACCTGCCTCTCCAGGTGCCGAGCTGCAGGCCCACTGACTTTTCCTGGTTGATCATTGCTCCTGTCACCGCTTCGTATTCTCTTAGTGTAGTGCCGATCGCCTCGATGTGTTTGGCTTTCGACACCACTACGGTGACATCGTCCGCATATGCTGACACGGATCTTCCGCATCCTAGTTCGCGCGGGACTCCCCTCAACGTCTCCAGTTTGTGCAGTAATGGCTCGAGAGTCAATACGTACAAGAGGGACGAGAGGGGACATACTTGGCGGACCGAGCGCATGATGTTGAACGGTTCCGACAGGTGACCGTTCACTCTCACCACAGAGCAGATGTCGCTGTGCATGGCAGCGATCCAGCCTCTGAAGACGGGCCCAAAGCCAGCCGCCCTCAGGACTGCCGCTAGGTAACGATGGTCGACCCTATCGAAAGCTTTCGACTGATCTAAATTGATCAAGGACCCACCCGTGCCAGGTTCCTTAGCTACCCTCTCTATGATGTATCGCATGAGGTGGAGGTTGTCGTGGATGGATCTGTCGGGAATGGCGCATGTCTGCGCCTCTCCCACCAGACCACCAACGACAAGCGCCAACCTCTTTGCTAGCACCTTGGTCAAAATCTTGAACTCTGTGTTTAGCAGAGTTATGGGCCGAAAATTGTCTATGTTATCCCCCTTGTTCGGATCCTTTCTCAGCAGTGCCACCGCTCCTCGGCTCACAGAACTGGGAATTCTCCCGTTCTGTTGCCAGTTGCAGTAGACGTCCGCCAAGAGGCCTCCGAACAAGTCTGGCATCTGTACGTAAAGTTCATAGGGCAGACCATCCAAACCAGGCGATTTACCCCTTGTGCAGCCAGTCATTGCCTCCCTTACTTCAGCGGCTGTTATCGGCTTTTCGCAACACTTCGCCTCAGTGGCCGAGAGCCGCGGCAGTCCGTCGAGGTAGACACTAAAGTCCATCCCTCTACCCGGCCCACAGCTGCCCCCGAACAGCTGAGCGAAGTGTCGCTGAAAAGCTTCACACATTTGCCCGGGATCGAGTAGCATGCGCCCGTCGTGGTCCACCAAAGACCGGATCGTGGCTTTGTTGCCACGACGCGCCTCCGTCACTCGGGCCCATTGAACGGCTTTCGTCCCCTCGTGTCTGAGAGCACGCACCCTAGCTCTGACAACGCAGCCTTCGTGCTTTGCATTGAAGAATTGGTCAAGGGCCAATTTCGCCGCAAGCACGTCGGTCGCAATGCCTTTGCTAAGCGCCTCGTCTAATATTCTAACTAGTTCTCCCTCTGCTCTATTTTTCTCTATTGCTAAAGCCTTACTAAACCTAATCGATTCTATTCTAATCGCTCTTTTCAGAGCAAACCACCACTTGTTGTTGACGATGGCCCCCTTCAACGCCCGCTTAACTAGTTCGCTAATCCGGTCTCTGTAGGCCTTGCGCGCTGGTAAGGACGCGTTTAGCTTCCAGTAGCCGGGTCCTCGTGTATGAAGCCTATCTAAGTCAAGCACACAGGTCACGAATTTGTGGTCCGTGTAGCTGACTATCTTGAATTGTGGACAGCCTATGCTAGACCTATCTATTTCCCTACAAAATACTCTATCTAGATATGATCTGGATGACCCTATGCGGTTTGTCCAAGTCCACATTGGCACATTCGGGAAATCCAATCGGTACCTGTCAGACAGTTCAAAACGCCTGAGCAGGTTGGTGAGGCTCTTGCACCCTCCACCCCTATCCGCTAATCCCACACAGTCCCAGCGTGCATCTAAGATCCCGTTCCAGTCGCCCACTAACACTAAAGAGCGGGACGTTCCAAGAAAGGTCTCCAGACGCCGGAAGCATAGACGGGCATAGACGGCCACTAGCCTGAAAGCTTGCCCGTCTCCGCTGGTCACGTCCAGCACCATCAGCTTACCCTCTGGGTCCAGGAAGATGGCCCGTATGGCGAGATCCAAACCTCTCCGAAAAAGCACAGCAACTCCTCCACCGGATCCAGGACGGCTGGGAGATGCGTACACATCGTAGCCGCCGAAGATCGGTGCGAAGACCCGTGCTTCGGAGATTCTGGTCTCGCTGATGGCCACTACATCTATGTTTAGTGACCTGAGGTCGTTGAGCAGGTGGCCCTGCTTCCATGACGACCCCAAGCCAGGCGCATTTATGCTGCCTATTCTGAGTGAGGTCATGTTTAAAATAGAGTGGAAAAGATGGGAAAGACCACGTACCGTACTTTTGGTAGAGGAGGGATGGTTTTTACATCCCTTTTCACTTGATCGTCTGGTGAAGGGACCGTTGAATCGTCCCTTCGGCTGGTCGTCGGCTCTTCTAAGAGAATGTCTGAGTATACTCTTCGATTGATGGTTCCTCCTAGGTCCCTGAAATCACCAACTGCGTTGGGGAATTTCGTTTTAATGTTTGTGTATTGTTTCTGTGCTATTTTTAGCAGTCTTATGTTAGTTGGCGTTTTGATTGGTGCTGGTATTATGTAGTCGTGTTGTGAAATGTCTGTGTGTTCAATTATGTAAGTCATTAGTTTCTTGTTGTGTGTATTTATTGCCGTGCATTTGTTTTTCTGGGGGTGGGGTGTGGTTCTGCTATTTTCTTGTCGTTGTTGCTGGGTGTGTGTGTTTTGTTGTTGTGTTTGCGATGTTGGTGCTTGTGGTGGTGGTGTTGAAGGTGTTGTTGGCGGTGGGGTTGTCGCCGGTGGTGATGGTGGTGCTAGTGTGGGTGGTGATGGTGTTGGTGTTGTTGCTGCTGTGGGTCTCTTTGCAGTAGACTTTACCCTTTTCTCATTTCTTTCCTCCCTTTTCAAAGGCGACGATGCGCTGCTTCTGCGTTTGTGCCTTCTTACGACCTTTTGCCATCCCTCTCCCACCTCACACTCCATGTCTGATTCTGTGAGGTCGGGGAGGGGTACCAGCTCCACTCTTTCACTTGTTGTTGTTGGTGATGTTTGCACTGGAGTCTCTGTTGCAGCTGTATTTGGTATTGCTGTTGTTGTTGTTAATATTTCCACTGCTGCTGCTGTTTTTGATTTCCGTGGAGTGGGTATGGGTGCCACGGGCCTATCGTTCCTGGTTGCCGCTTGTCCTGTTGCTGGTAGCCGTGGAGCCGGATTCGGAAGGAGGGGGGGTTTTCTCCTTTCTCAGGGTCTTCTCGTTGCAGAAGGCCCTGAGGTGAGTCTTCGATCCACAGCGAAAGCATTTCGGGCGTTTGCCCTCAACACTTATGGGCAATTGAGTGCCGTTATCGAAGTCTATCACATCCGGGATAGCTTCGATGCACTCCTGGTTGGTTTGGATTAGCATCTCAATGGAGGAGCCGACCCAATCTTCTCTTACTTTTTTCTGTACTTGCAGTACAGTTGTTTTGTCCTCGATTCCGACGAGGACAGACGCGGCCAGCCAAGAAGGGGTCATTCCGGGGGGGACGTGGGTCAGTTTGACCCTCACAATTTTTTGCCCGCAGTAGGAGGGCACCAACACCATTTCCTCGCTCCTTAGGGTCACTACTGATTGGGCCTTTGCCTCCTGGGGTGTGGCAAAAAGTACGTCTACGGTGGCATATTTTTTGCCTCGGGTGATGTGCGTTTTCCGCTGCCACACAGACCCCAAGGCTTTTTGTATTTGGGCCTCTGTGGCTCATTCCACCCTACGGGATTTTGTACTTACTGTACGGTACGTGACCGTACAGTGCTCTTGGGTTTCGAAAAATTTTTCCGCTGCCTTGCAGATTGCTCGGTGTCCGTTCTTTGTCACCATCTTCTTCGCTTCCTCTAATTCCTCATTTGTTATGAGGATTGTTTCCAAGTTTTTCGCAATACCTGCAAATGAGATTGGTTTTTCTCTGCTGTTGTTGTTGTCGTCAGAGCTGCTGGTACTTTTGTTGTTGCTGCAGGTACTACGACTACTGCCTCCGCCGCTGTTGCTGTGGTTGTTGTTGGTGTTGCTGCTAATGCTGTTGTTGTTTATGCTGCTGGTGATGCTGTTGCGGCTGCTACTGTTGTTTTCATTGTCACTGTTGCTGTTGTTATTACGGCTGCTACTGCTATTATTCCTGACGTCAGACGAATGAACTGGGTTTTCGTATTTCCCGCACACCTGTTTCGTCGCTGTCGTCGTCGTCGTGGAGAAACCTTGCACGCTTTGCACGAGACTTTTCTTTTCTTTCGTCACTTGCGAAAGAGAAGGGAGGGAGAGAGACACATTTAAAGAAGGGAGGGAGAGAGACAATCTTCTCTCTGCTGTAGTGATGATTGAGGAAGAAGAAGACGGAATGAGTGGGAGTGACGTATGAAATTTCTTTTTCGTAGCCATGTTGTTTTTTGTTTAAAATGAAATTTTGGGTACAAAACCCCAATAACTGGTTATTTAACCCCGAAGGGCCAAATAACGGACAGAAAGACCCCTCTCACGAGGAGGAGGGTGTCTTTATCAACAATTGGGTTCAAGTTTTAAACAATTTACAATTGTTTTAACGGTTAAAAATTACTATACCTTACAGAGCCGAGCCTCCGTCAACCATGGCATTCAATAATAATAATAATAATAATAATAATAATAATAATAATAATAATTGTTTCTATTTTTGGCACAAGGCCAGCAATTATCCCAGTGTATTACTGGTACTTTATTTTATCGACCCTGTAAGGATGAAAGGCAAAGTTAACCTCGGCGGGATTTGAACTCAGATCATAAAGGGAGGGAACTCCCTTTATGATCTTTATGATCTTTATGATAATAATAATAATAATAATAATAATAATAATAATAATAATAATAATAATAATGTTTTCTTTATTAACCACAAGGGTTCACATAAAGTAGACATTAAGGACAGTACAGGACAATACAGGACGGTACAAATGGGCATTTCTACGTGTAAAAAAACAGAGGTTGAAAATAAAATAACAATAATAATAATAATAATAATAGAGGAACTGAAGCAACGCATTGTACAAAGAGTGCAAAAATCAGGCGATACGAGAACAGAGTCAGTCAGTATAGACAGAACCGCATGTTCGACAACAACCAGAAGATGCTGTTTGGACAGATTGAAGAGAAAGAAAGAGGCAACGACTTGATCCCTGAGGCGGAACAAACTAAAACATTCTGGAGAGGAATATGGGAGCAGGACGTTAAACATAATGACCAGGCAGTGTGGATTGAGACAGTACAGAAGGAGATTAGTGAACAGGCACACCAACAAACTGATTTGTTGGGGTGCAGGGGTATTGGATTAAAAATATAACATCCCTCCACCCGAAACTGACAACCATGTTCAATGACTGCTTGATGTCAAGTGAGGTACCAGAGTGGTTGACAAAAGGTACCACAGTTCTGATAATGAAAGACCGAATCAAGGGTAATGATGTTACCAACTATAGACCTATCACATGTCTGTCCGTAATGTGGAAACTGTTGACAAGCATTATGTCTGAGGAAATCTACCATCACCTCCACACAAACAACTTGTTACCGGACGAACAGAAAGGATGCCGAAAGAAGTCACGTGGTACAAAGGACCAGTTACTTATTGATAAGATGGTAATGAGGAATTGCAAGAGGAGACACACTGGTCTTGCCATGGGATGGATAGACTACAAAAAGGCATTTGACATGGTGCCTCATTCTTGGATCACCAAAAGCCTGGAGATCTTCAAGGTGGCAGATAACATCAGACAGTTGTTGGGCAAAAGTATGAAGTCCTGGGAAACAGAGTTAACATCAACTGGAGAATCCTTGGGAAGCGTGAAGATCAAGAGAGGTATCTTCCAGGGTGATAGTCTGTCCTCTCTGTTGTTTGTCCTTGCCCTGATGCCCCTGACCAGTGTACTGCGAAAAGTGAGAGCAGGATACAGGTTGGGAAAGGGAGGGCTTACCATCAATCACCTCCTCTTCATGGACGATCTTAAGCTCTTTGGGAAGAGTGAGAAGGAGTTGGATGTGCTTGTTGACACTGTCCGTATTTTCAGCAATGATATATGTATGCAATTTGGTATTAGTAAGTGTGGAGTCATTGTGATGAAGAGGGGTAAGTTGAGCAGAAGTAACGGAATCCAGGTACCAACAGGTGAGATGATAAAGGAAATTGACTCTGAAGAAGGATACAAGTATTTGGGCGTTCTTGAGGCTGATGACATCAAGAACAAAAAAAATGAAGGAATTGATAAGAACTGAATACATTCGGAGAGTAAGGAGCGTATTAAAGTCACATCTGAACAGTAGGAATGCCATAAGTGCAGTAAATTCCCGAGCTGCGTCTATTATTAGGTACAGTGCGGGAATTCTGAGATGGAATGTTGCTGAACAAAAAGAAATGGATAGGAAGACTAGGAAGCTATTGACTATCTACAACATGTTCCACAAGAGGAGTGATATCAATAGACTCTACTTAAAGGTGGAAGAGGTCTTATCAGCATAGAGGGCTGTGTTCAGATGGAGAAAAACAACCTACACAAATACGTGACTGATAGTAAGGAGCCAATGCTCAGAACTGTACTGAAAGAGGGGACAATAGGCCAGGGGATGTCCAAGGAGGAAATAACATCAAGGAGAAAGAGCAGCCTTCAGGAAAAATCCCTTCATAGTACCTTCTTTGAGAAAACTGAATTTAGAGATCCACAGACATGGAACTGGTTGAATAGAGGAGACCTTAAAAAGGCTACAGAAGGAATGTTAATGGCTGCGCAGGAGCAGGCCCTCAAAACGAAGTGGTTGAAACACCATATTTACAAGGAGGAGGCTAGCCCACTGTGCAGGATCTGTGGAGAGAGAGAGGAGACTGTGGCTCACATTGTATCCGAGTGTAAACACCTAGCCCAGACTCACTATAAGGGCTGGAGACATGATGTGATGGGCAGGTGGATCCACTGGCACCTGTGCAAAGTAAACAATTTACCACATTCTGAGAAGTGGTATGAGCATAAGCCAGAGGCGGTGATAGAAGACGATCAGGTGAAGGTGCTGTGGGATTTTAGGATACAGACGCCAAGAAACTTGAACACAATAGACCTGACCTGGTGGTTGTGGACAAAGAAAAAAGATCGTGCCTGATTGTGGATGTGGCCTGCCCATTCGACACGAGAGTACAAGAGAAGGAGAGGGAGAAAATTAACCGATACCAGGACTTAAAGTGGGAGGTAAAAAGGATTTGGAACTGCCATGAAAGCAAAGTGATCCCGATTGTCATAGGCGCACTAGGGTCTATCTCAAAAAGTTTCCAGGGATGGTTAAAGAAAATTGGCCCCGCCACGCTTTTTGGAACGCTTCAAAAGGCATGCTTGCTGAGAACAGCAAGAACCCTCCGATACGTCCTGAATATCTGAGGCTGCAGGTAGTGGCTTGATATTCATTTCAACAAACTTTCCAGTTAACTAACATCAATGACTGAGACTTAAAGAACAACAATAATAATAATAATAATAACAATATTTTCTTTATTGGCCATCAAGAAAAACATTACAGATGGCACAGGACGGTACAGAACGGTACGCTGTGGGTTTGTGCGTGTAAAGATTTTTATTATGTATATAAGAAAAGAAAAAAAAGGACATAGGAACATATATATATAAACAATAAAAATGAAAATTGAAACAATGAAAAATTCCCCAATAGGGGAAACCTCCGAGGGTTACTCGTGGCGAAAACCACACAAAAGACCACGGCCACCCTGACCACCAGGGATAGCGCCCTCTCTCAATTTTTCCATTTCTCAAACTACAGACGTATATTCAGAGCGGTCCCGTTCACTCAGACCATTCTCGTTACATTCAATAATTGTTTCTACTTTAGGCACAAGGCCAGCAATTATCCAGTGCATTACTGGTACTTTATTTTATCGACCCCGTAAGGATGAAAGGCAAAGTCAACCTCGGCGGGATTTGAACTCAGATTGTAAAGGGACGTAACTATGCTGAAAATCATGGCGTCCGACCCTCTACCGATACTGCCAATCCACTACATGTGAAGACTAAAATCCAAAGAGGGCTCAATAAGGATAAATATATATCAATTATATAAGAAACCTAGAGCAAATATTTATTAAAATAACATTAAAGTTTAAGCAAAGAATCGCTGCTGTCACCCATAACGGGATGTTCAGAAGATCCCGTTATGGGTGAAAGCAGCGATTCTTTGCTTAAACTTTAATCTGTTATTTTAATATATATATATATATATATATATATATATATATATATATATATGCGTGTGGGGGGCGGGGCTGTGTCTGTATGTGTAAGGATATGTGTTTAAAATACTTTTGCACATAAATGTTTCAAACATTAACTCGACTCAATGCTGCTGGATAGAGTGTAGCAATTTATTTTTCTTTGGAGATAATTGGTTGTGGTTTCAAGGTTTGTTCTTGATCGCTTCGTATATAAACCTGATCGTCTTTCAAAATATCTACTTTTCACTGATGTGTCATTGATCTGTGGCCATGCTGTGACCCCATTTTCTCAGTTATAGTCAATTATATCAACGCCAGTAATTTTTTATCGATTAGTACTTATCTCATCGACCTGGCAAACATGAGAGTTAAAGTGGACGTGGGCCAAATTCGGTAAACTATTTATTTAGTCGCTCTACTGATTCTGACATCTACGTTGTTTAAGAGGTAGACAAAAGTCTCTTGTGGGATATATGTGATTGACAGATGTGTCTGGACAATTCAGCCAATAGTACATCATATATGCTACACCTATGTATTAAAAATATAACCGTAATCAGAATACTTACATACACACGCTCACGCCCACAGATATTTATCAAATCATTTAATTACACAAACATATATAGCAAACAACGAATACAAATCAAAGCATACAAACATTTATACAAATCAACACCTACATTTCAGTTTAAATCAATACTTACTGCTCGGTACATGTAAATGAGTTACGAAAATAGACAAACATAAAATACATCTGAAACTTAATACTATTCTGGCTATGAATACACACAAAACACAGACAGGCACACACATATACACGCATATATATCCATCATATACAAACTGAACCTGAACCGATAAGGTCTGGTTTCTTGGGTATGTCACCATTTATAAAACAAATTTTGTATTTTATCTGATGTGAACGTACCAAAATGTTGGTACCCTTGAGATATATATAATAAAATAAATATGGTTTTATAAATATAGTTTCCATTTATTAATATCATTGATATATATATATATATATAGTAATAATGATAAATTTGAAGACTAAAATTCAAAGAGGGCTCGATAAGGATAAATATATATCAAATATATAAGAACCGTAGAGCAAATATTTATTAAAATAACAGATTAAAGTTTAAGCAAAGAATCGCTGCTTTCACCCTTCGTTTTTCCCGTTCTTTGCCAGGGAACGTTTCCACGAAACAAAGTATCGTCTTCCTGTGTTCCTCCGGTTGCAACGTTTTTTGAAATAGCCACTTCTGCGTTTACAGATTGACTTTGTTAGTTTCAGAAGATCCCGTTAAGGGTGAAAGCAGCGATTCTTTGCTTAAACTTTAATCTGTTATTTTAAATATTTGCTCTACAGTTCTTATATATTTGATATATATTTATTCTTATCGAGCCCTCTTTGGATTTTACTCTTCAAATTTATTATTATTACTTATATATATATATATATATATATATATATATATATATATATATATATGGAGAGAGAGAGATAGAGAGAGCGGGAGAGAGAGAGGGAGAGAGAGAGAGAGAGAGAATAGAATTAGGATTTAGCTTCAGGCATAGCTCTATACAGATATGTATATATATATGGATATATATATATATATATATATATATAAATATATATATATATATATATATATATATATATATATATATATATATAGTAATAATAGTAATAATAATAATATATATATATATATATATATTTATATATATATATATATATATATATATATATATATATATATAGAGAGAGAGAGAGAGAGAGAGAGAGAGAGAGAGAGAGAGAGAGAGAGAGAGAGAGAGAGAGAGAGAGAGAGAATAGAATAAGAATTTAGCTTCATGCATAGCTGCATACAGATATGTATTGGAATTTCATATTTCTAAAGTAATACGGTATGTTTATAGATAAAAATTAAGAAAGGCGTAGCTATGCGAAAGCCACCAACGGCTATCACCACCTAGCGGTGTCCAGCAGAAGCCCGGGGAAGAATCTTCGATGCATTTCGAGCTGAACTCGTTATTATCAGGACGATCCATCCCGCTCTTGCAACTGCTGGACTTGAAAACAGGCAAGAATATATAGTTTTCTCGTCTGTGAAAATGAGGTGATTAATCTCATTTGCATATGACGAGAAGGGTCGTCCTGATGCAAACCGGTTCAGTTCGAAATGCATCGACGATTGCCCCCCTTGTTTCTGCTGGGCACCACCATGTGGCGATAGCCGCCGGTGTTTTTGCATAGCTACAGCTTTCTAAATGTTTGTTTATAAACATACCGTATTTCTTTAGAAATACGAAATTCAAATATATATATATATATATATATATATTACATTAACACACACATATTAACTCGACTACCAATATACATGCTTCACCTGAAAAGTATAAAAGGCTTCTTGTTAGTCCCATTTTTATCAACTTCAACAGCATCAACACCACAACACCACGCCCATAAGTATTTTTATAAGTACCACAGAATGACCACTACTATTACAACTATCAAAAATACTAATACTAGGAGACCATCACACCATTAACTCTACAACATCATTATTATCATCATCACCAACATAATCACTAGCCCCATCATGAGCACTACCACCATCATCATCATTGCCTTGTCTATAGTGATGCAGATAGAAATGCAGAGAAAAATAGAATCTACGGGGATGGAGATAGACTAACGTATGAAGGTAATTAGGAGTGTAAGGACAATGATTACGAAGTAAGAGAGAATATATGGTGAGAGTAGCAAGATAGAATTTGATAGACAGTTTCGTATGTAACGGTTGGTTTATCTGTGAGAAAAGAATGAAGGTTGTGTAGTCTTCGTATTGTATGGCATATGCATAATGGTTAGAGAGATCTCAAGATTGGTGAGCTAATATGTATATATATAGTTGTCGTTGCATGGTTGTAATAAATGCGTCCGTAGGCGGTATGCCGTTTGAGCACTCGATGTTTTGATGCATCACTGCTTCCTCGTTATCTATATGTATATATATTAAAATAACAGATTAAAGTTTTATTTTAATAAATATTTGCTCTACAGTTCTTATATATTTGATATATATTTATCCTTATCGAGCCCTCTTTGGATTTTAGTCTTCAAATTTATTATTATTACTATATATATATACACACACGCGCGCACACACACACACACACACGCACACACACACACACACACACACACACACACACACACACACACACACACACACACACACACACACACACTCACACACACACACATACGTACACACAAACGCACCCACAAGCCTTGTCAAGGGTCAGATGCATACAGAAAAGTTCGTGCCATCCGCCTATAGTTTTCAAAAACATTATTAAGGACAACCGCAAGAGGATATCCAGCTTGTCTTTTAACAAAGTTATCTTCGTCAAAGCACCCTAATATATCGCAGCCCAAAGCAACAGCAGCTCCGCTGATAAAATGTCTTACTCTCCAGATAATAACCCCAAAACTAGAAGAAATTTAGATATAAATCCACTATATGGTTCTTGCCACCTTCCTCTATTAACGTTAAAATGTATGTAGGTCAAAAATTCATAACAGTCATAGATACACATTTCACTAATACCATCAGATATTTAACCAGCACATGGTAAAAAAAACAACTATTCATGCGCCCAAGCATAACATTTTGCATAAAAAATAAACACAAGAGCCCTCTAACATCCGTATGCTCAGGCAGGAAATCAGAAAAATACCTGCTTGACCAACAACGCAACATTCCAGCTCTGACGTACTAAGTAGAAATTAAATCCACCAACCAGAACTATCACATAGAAAAGTGAGCATACGTAGACATGTCGAAGAGCCGCTTCAAAAGCCGTTTCCTCAACCGCGAAAGCACCTAAAGAAACCCACACAAGAGGTATAGCACTAAGTTTGCAAGCCACGTTTGAATCTCAATGATAATTGTTTCTACTATTGGCACAAGGCCAGAAATTACCCAGTACATTACTGGTACTTTATTTTATCGACCCCGTAAGGATGAAAGGCAAAGTTAACCTCGGCGGGATTTGAACTCAGAATAGCAAGGGCCGTAACTCTATGCATCAAAGCATGGCGTCCGACCCTCTACCGATACTGCCTTATCCATAAAATAGAAGATCCTAGAAAAACCCCGACCTTACATTTATGGATGGAAGAAGTGCCACTTATCTAAAATTGAAGTATCCTTAGGAACATATCTTCTAAAAAGAGATTCTTAAATACTCGTTTGGATTTATCCAGCCACTGCACACATTAAATGAAATTGCTATAATTATATATATATATATATATATATGCAGTAAATTTTGCTTATCAAAATATAACCTCTTATGATAGCTTGGATCTAGCTGTCAAAATGGTCGGAGCTCGGCCGTCGTGATCCAGAATTTTTTCATACCTACCCCCCACTCTCCTGAGCGTGAATTTAATAAACATTTATCGTACTGCCTCTCTGTTCTGTCCCTGTTCAATTTTTCATTATATATATATATATATGAAAATTGAATTGAATTAATAATTTCGCCGTATTTTTTTTACTACACAAAATACGACGAAGTTATTTATATATTCAAATCTCAAATTCCACTACACCATTCTAATCACGTGATGTTTATGTATATATATATGTGTGTGTGTGTGTGGGTGTGTGGGTGGGTGTCTGTGTGTGTGTGCGTGTGTGATGTGTGTGTGCCTGTGTGTGGGTGTGCGTGTGTGCGCGTGTGTGTGTAACAGTTCAGCCTTTTATACTATGGATCAAGAAATTCAATTTGTTAACTTATATATATATATATATATATATATATATATATATATATAGAGAGAGAGAGAGAGAGAGAGAGAGAGAGAGAGAGAGATAATTTAATATATCAACTAACATAAGTGCAGAGATGCACGCCTATGCCAGCAAATACACAGGTTTCAAAGCTCAGATTACAATATATATATATATATATATTGTAATCTGAGCTTTTCGAATATTAATAATTGTTTCTACTTTTGGCACAAGGCCAGCAATTATGCCAGGGTATTACTGGTACTTTATTTTATCGACCCCATAAGGATGAAAGGCAAAGTTAACCTCGGCGTGATTTGAAATCAGATCATAAAGGGCCGTAACTCTTTGCTGCAAAGCATGGCGTCCGACTCTCTACCGATACTGCCAATCCATCGATTCGTTTTCAATTATGCACACAAGCCTCATTTTTAAAGCCATGTCAGTAGAATGAACCGTTCATTCTTCCTCTTGTGTAAACAGTGTGTATTCTACAATGTGAATCCATAAAACAGATGGAATATATGTGGTTTTATTCTTTGTTCGTACGAATATGTATTAACTTAGTAAGTGATATGTTATTGCTCCTTGCTTAAACGATATTTGTAGCATGCAGTGAATTCTGCTTATCAAAATATAACCTCTCATGATAGCCTTTTTCTATTCTGCCTGTACTGCTGACATGATCTCAGCAGACTTTCAATACTTTCTACATCTTTTATATATGTCTCTGTCTCTTTAAATTGGAAAGATACCAACATATATGTCTCTTTAACTTTAATTAATTTAAATCCGAACTTATTGCATTTTCAATATGAGAATTATTATATTAAAGAAACAACATAATTTGCATAACAAGTTACATTCAGAGAATCAGATTGGAACATGTATTTTTTTTATACCAAACATTCCAATTAAGATATCTGTTTTATAACGATACCTACGTGAAAAACTGTTGTAACAATTGCTATGTCTCAATTGTAAAAGTATTTCGTTGAATGTCTCAGTAATATTGTGAAATCCTAGAAGCAATATTAATTAGCTGAATATGCGTAATTCATTGTTGGCTTCAAGAGATAAAATATCAATAAATTACGTGTTCAGAATGTTTTAGTCTCATAATTAATACGGCCTGAAGTTAAATTTTCAAAGACTGCTTTGGGAGGAAACTTCACTAGTTCAATGTTGATCAAATAGCATTTGATCAAAGGATAATATTATTTTAATATTTAGACCTCTACTATTAAAAACTTTATATCGCTATATTATCAGTCCTGATGCTTTATATCAAAACTGTTTTCTTCCAGACTTTGCAATAAAATTACCAGTACTAATGATGATAAGGAACTCTCTTATTTACGTGACCTCGTTAATAGAATATTCTGTTTTTTCTCACATTTTATATAATGTATTCAATCCCTACACGACACACTTTATAGTCAGTGATAGGATCTTCATTAATCCGCTTCATAGCAACATAAGTCACGATTATTTATTTTAATATGAACTATAAATTCTCCAACTTCCATATCTCTACAATTCAGTTTTCCTGGCCTTATCTCTTTCCCTCAGTTTTTGTGACTCTATTTCTAAATAGTTATAGCCTTCTAAAAACAATATTTTCCATTCTATATTATTACATCTCAGCATGCCACATGGAGACATGATTGACATTAAGTTTCGTCGAAATATTGCCCTCTAAAACTTGCAGTAAACCAATATATTTTTGCCAAAATGTTATTGGAAACATTCCCTTTCTACTATTTTATTGATATTATATTAGAAAAGACGGTGGATTGGTAGATTAAAGCGTCGAAATTTAAGTTTTATTCTTCCGAGGTCGCTAAAGAAAAAGCAAGAGTCATTAACATTCCAAATATTCTGCATATAATAACTGCATATACACATGTACAGATACAAAAACATATACACATGTACAGATACAAAAACATATACACATGCACACATATATCTCAAAACATACAAATCCACATATATAATAACAACCATGCCTGCACACACACGCATGGATGCAGACATGCAGAAATATCTACCTAGTTGATGTTGATTAAATTCCAATCAAAGTCTTGTGTCTATGTTAAAAACCGACTCTCTCTCTCTGTTGTTAAAAATTCATCAAATTATAAAACCAGAAGAAAATACATACATATTAACTAGTAAAATCCCAACGGAAGGCCTAGTTCGTTTAGCTGGTCTGCAAGCCTATATATACAGACTCTCTCTCTCTCTCTCTCTCTCTCTCTCTCTCTCTCTCTCTCTCTCTCTCTCTCTCTCTCTCTCTCTCTCCCACTCTCTCTCTCTCTCTCTCTCTCTCTCCCACCCCCTCTCTCTATCTCTCTCTCACACTCTCCCTCTCTCTCTCTCACTCTCTCTGTTAATATACTCGGTTTTGTTTCAAAAAAGAAAAAAGAAAGAAATATATCAAAACTGTTCTTCTAAATACCGAAAAATTCATTTTACTGCCCAAAGAGAAGAGAGGAGAATCGATATTTTCCAAATTAAATATCTCAAATTGATTTGCAGAGAATTTATCTTTTAGA
Organism: Eledone cirrhosa; assembly: GCA_964016885.1. Lineage (NCBI taxonomy): Eukaryota > Metazoa > Mollusca > Cephalopoda > Octopoda > Eledonidae > Eledone > Eledone cirrhosa. Next base: position 73,461,638 of record OZ024743.1, read on the forward strand.
CATATAAAATGACTATTGAATTTAGAATGGTACGTGTTAAAAATTGACTTCAAAGCAATATAAGAAAGTTAGAAAAATATAAAGAGAAATTATTTTGCGGAAATTAAAATCAAATAAAGAAAAAGATGAACCTCGGTGGAAAATTACACGGAATCTTGCTTTTGAGGCTGTGAAAATATCGACATTTAAGGCAGAGTAAACATTGTTATATGATGGAGGAAACGTGATTGTTAAAGAAATGGGAAGAATAAACCTCCACATATGATAGACAACAGAAGCAGCGTACATTTTATAGAAGACATTTGACGATAGAAGAGGGAAGAGAGATTGGAAAATATGTGTATTCATATATGTTTGCTTATATATATATATATATATATGTGTGTGTGTGTGTATGTGTGTTTATTTATATATATATGTGTATATATATATTTATATGTAATATGTATATATATATATATATGTGTGTGTGTGTGTCTGTGTGTGTGTGTGTGTGAGAATGTGTGTTTGAAAATCAAATTATGCAATTATTGATTTCTTATAAACATTTCTTGTACTGATATTAACAAATATGGAGACGAACGAAACTGTTCATTTGTATTGTGATTTCCTTCTACGTATCGGCATGTGTACATATGTATGTATATATATGTGTATGTATGTATAGGTGTGAGGGTGTCACTGTCTGGTTCTGTATGAGTACGTGTCTCTGTGTGTGAAAGAAAATCTAAGAACTAAAGACACATGTGAACAATATAATGTAATATAACTTAGATTAACGCTTGAGTCGGAAAAGAATATTAACGTTTCAGACGGTAATCATTCATCAGATGATAGAAAAAGAGAAAAAAATGGAATGTTTAGAAGATAGAAGAAAATGAAAGCAGAAAAAGCGTAAAAAGTAAAATAGGAAAAACAGAAGAGGTGAGATAAACACATATTTCTGTTAGTAGGTCATCTATAGTCGATGTATAGATTCAGAAGATCCTGCTTAGGGTGAAAGCTGTAGTTTATTGCTTAAACTTGTAATATGTACTAATATATATATATATATATATAGTGATATACTTGGGGAGGGTCATATTGTTGTAGAATATTGCCAGAAATAATAACAGAACACACTCACTGTTTGGTTGGTTTTCGCTTCTGTATCTTTTATATCTCCATGGTTAATTTATTTGGCAATCAATGTTTATCATTGATTGACCAACGGTTGAAAATACAGATATAAATATATATATATAGTCTATCAAAGTTCTTTCGTTACACATCTGCAACATCATCAGTGGTAATATTATGTTACCTCCCATTATTTTGTATTGTACGCCATTTCTATTTTATTTATTTATTCTTGTCACCGTCTCTTCACATGCATCTGCGTGTGTGTATAACGTTTGGTGTGTGTGTTCGTGTTTGAGTGTTTGTTTTTGTATTCTATCTTTTTCCACTAGTGTGTGTTTATATGTGTTTCTTGTTATTGTACATGTGTATATATTTATTTCTTTATTTATTTATATTTCCCTTAAGTCGGAGGCGATATTCAGTTAATTCCGGTTTATTTAAAACTCCGTTATACATATTTCACTGAGGGCTATCAGCTTAGATATCCTGAGCTCTTCGGACGGCAAAACCTAAAAATGAAACATTTCAAGCGTTAAGCTGGTATATTCCTTCCATATACTGCACCGATTGTGTTTTTATTTCTGTATATATATATATATATATATATATATATATATATATATATATATATATATATATATATATATATATATATACATACATATATATATATATATATAATATATATATATATATATATATATATATATATATATATATATATATATATATATATATATATATATATAGAGAGAGAGAGAGAGAGAGAGAGAGAGAGAGGGGGGGGGGGAGATTGGAAATAGCACTGAAAATATATTTAAGGGTATGTTTTTCTTTTCTTCCCCTTTTCTTTGAATGAGAAGGACAATGTTTTTAAAAAACGAGTTTTATAATGTATATGAAGTATATAAAGTATTACTGGTTTCGATGTATTAGTAAAATTCATCTAATCAAAAGTTGAATGTTACAATTAAAAAGAATAAATAAGAATTAAAAACTAAAAATTAAAGATTTAAAATCAAGTGTTGAGGTAAGTTTTAGCGCATATATATATATTATATATATATATATATATATATATATATATATATATATATATATATATATATATAATTGGTTTGGGATGCTTAAAGCGTCCGTATGCGGTAGCCGTATGAGCACTCGATGCCCTCGTGGAGCAAAGTATGATATCACATAAAAAAGAGAATCAGTGTTTCGACGAAGGAATTTATTGGACGTATTACAAATGTTTCTCGGGCGACCAGCTCGAGGCACGATCGATATGTTGATCATACCTGACTCTGAAATCTCTCGGTCGTCATATATGTCTCGATTCTACGAAGCAGATTTTCCTATGGGAAATCAACATATCGATCCTGCCTCGAGCTGATAACATGTCCAATAAATTCCTTTCGTCGCAACACTGATTCTCTTTTTTATGTGATATATATAAATAAAGATATAAATATATATACATATATATATATATATATATATATATATATATATATATATATATATATATATATATATATATATATATATATATATATATATAAAATGTAGAGGAGGATGAGCACACGCGTTGGAATATATATATGTGAAAATAGGGAGAAAAAGAAGATTATTAGGAAGAAAAATGTATTTTTTTCACTTTATTTTTTTCTCTTTTTTCTGGGTTAGAAAATGTTTAAAACAAAATATTTTACTTTGTGTGAAGTGTTAAGGTATTTGTTAATGTATTTATTAATTAACAATGACATTTATTTTTTTATTTATATATTTAATAATTGTCTATTTCCGGTTTCAGCATTTTATGCATTATCAAAGGGGGGAATTTGTATTGGTATAAAATGTAGGAGATATTGTGATGTTGAACATGTTAAGGAAATGGGAAAGAAAGAATATTATTATTTACAAACAAGGTTTTTGAAGTAAAAAGAAAAAAGAAAAAAAAGGGGGTGATGTGGAACATAATAACGTAATGGGGAAAAAAAGAATATTATTTACAGGTATAGTTCTTGAGGATAAGCAGTTCAAAAAGTGCTATTGTGGCAAGAGCATTTGGTTGGTCCATCCCATTACCTTATAATGGGATGGACCAACCAAAAGTGTCCGAAATGTAAAGATTATTTTCCTACAATATCATCGGTTGAACTAATGTATTTCTTCATTGTACTGTGTTGTTTGCCTTGTTGCTTCCGTTTATTTTTGTATATATATATATATATAGAGAGAGAGAGAGAGAGAAAGAGTCAGGACCCCGACGGCTGAGCTCCGGACGTTTCGACAGCTGAGTTCAGAACTATTACCCAATCTACTACCCAAAATATTGAGTACTCTGGTGTGTTATGGTCCACCTGGTTCCTTACCACACTTCCTTCGTTTTATATATATATATATATATATATATATATATATATATATATATATATATATATATATGTGTGTGTGTGTGTGTGTGTGTGTGTGTGTGTGTGTGTGTGTGTGTGTGTGTGTGTGTGTGTGTGTGTGTGTGTGTAATGTTAGCTCAGATGCTTCCATAGGCGGTATGCCGGTTGAGTACTCTATGCTCCTACGGAGCAGAATATTATAGAATGGAAAACGAAAAAAGAGGATATGCTTCGAAATCAATAGACGTGTCCGAGGAACCTGAGAGTCTAGAGTCAGGTTGATCCATACGCAGATCGCACCTCGAGCTGTTCGCCGGGGAAACAACTGTAACACATAATAAAGTGATGCATCGGAACTCAATTTATTATGTCTTACAATTGTTTCCCCAGCGATCAGCTCGAGGTGCGATCTGTGTGTGGATCGACCTGACTCTAGACTCGCAGGTTCCTCGGACACGTCTATTGATTTCGAAGCATATCCTCTTTTTTCGTTTTCCATTCTATAATACTCTGCTCCGTAGGAGCATAGAGTACTCAACCGGCATACCGCCTATGGAAGCATCTGAGCTAACATTAGACATATATATATATACATATATATATATATATATATATATATATATATATATATATATATATATATATATATATATATATATAAAACGAAGGAAGTGTGGAAAGGAACCAGGTGGACAATAACACACCAGAGTACTCGATATTTTGGGTAGTAGATTGGGTAATAGTTCTGAACTCAGCTGTCTAAACGGCCGGAGCTCAGCCGTCGGGGTCCTGAATTTATATATATATATATATATGTGTGTGTGTGTGTGTGTGTGTTTGTGTGTGTGTGTGTGTGTGTGTGTGTGTGTGTGTGTGTGTGTGTGTGTGTGTGTGTGTGTGTGTGTGTGTGTGTGTGTGTGTGTGTGTGTGTGTGTGTGTGTGTGTGTGTGTGTGTGTGTATATATGCAAAAATAAACGGAAACAACGAGGCAAACAATATATATAAAGAAAAAAGATTAAATCGAAAATGCAACTGGAGTCTTATTTTAAAAAAATATATATATTTATTTGGTTCCTTTACCGGTTTCGCAGTTCTTCTGCTTTTCAAAAGTAGAGTTGAGATGGAGGGTCTGTGGTTTTTCTTACATCTGGTTGGTCTCTGAATGTTACATGTTTTATATGAAAAAAGTGGCTCGAAATGCTAGGTTTTTCGAGAAGTAATTTGATTGGTTTGTCAATAATTATAATAAATTTCGCGCCAGTTTGCGTTACAAAGTTCTTCAAACAAGGTGGGGGGGTGTCACAGGTTGTTTTTTTCATATATGAATGTTTGAATTTCTTTTTACTTTAAAAAAAGGGGGGGGCTCACGAAGGCTTTTTTTTAATAAACGTAATTTGATTGGTTATAAATGAAATTATGGTTGTCACGTGAACAAGTTTTCATTAAATTATCGCGCCCTTATTTGGAAATCTATTCTGTAGCCTTTTTAGAGAGTGTTAAGCAAAAGATAATGGTCAAGAGAAATTGGATGGGAGAATTGTTCTGGTTCAGTGAATATGGTTAGTTCTCTGGGGTGTCAGAATTCAGATTTTCTATTGAAGTAAAGAAAGTAATGATGTGTATGTTTATTTATATGCTTGTGTGTGTGTGTGTGTGTGTGTGTGTGTATTGGAAGATGATTCTATTAGTAGAAATGGGGGAGGGAGTTGTGTGTGTATATGGGTGTTATGTGTGTGTGTGTGGGAGTATGTTAAGATGGAGAGAATATATATATTTTGTGTGTGTATATATGTGTGTAGGAAAGTGATTCTATTAGTAGAAATGGGGGAGGGAATTGTGTGTGTGTGGGTGGGGGTTGTTATGTGTGTATATGGGTGTTATGTGTGTGGGAGTATAGTTAGCATGTTAAGATGAAGAGAATATATATATATTGTGTGTGTGTGTGTGTGTGTGTAGGAAATGATTCCTTTAGTAGGAATATTTTTGAATGAACATATTTTCCTTACTTATTCGTATTTGTTCTGTTATATTATCCGTGCAAACGTATGTTAAGGTTTATTTAGTTCGGGTTTTTATTTTCTAAAGTAGAAGGTGTTATGTGTGTGTGTATGTGTATGTGTCTGTTTGGATGGTTAGCATGTTATGGTGTTGACATAATTTATATTAAACCATATTTAATGCTGGTCTATATTTTTGAATAAACATATTTTTCTTATTTATTCGTATTTGTTCTGTTGTATTGTTAGCGCAAAGGTAAAATGGGAAGACTTGGAATTTGGGTGTCTTATTACTTGCGCATATGTCTAGATGTGCGCTTAGTGGTATCTGTCTCGTGGTTGGATCTCGTAATTATTGGCGTTGAACTGTCATTCTGTTTCTGAGTGTGAGTTTAGTTTGTCCTATATAATCTTCATTGCATCCTTTACATTTAATGGCATAAACAAGATTTTTTGATGAGCAAGTGAAGTGATTTTTTACAGTAAAATTTTGTCCTGATTTAAATGTATACGTGTTGCCTTCAATGAGGTGAGTGCAGGTCCCACAATTAGAGCGACCATATTTTTTGACACTTGGTTGTGGGTATGTGGTAGGTAATTTGGCATTGGTGAGTAATGTTTTCAGTGATTTCGGTTGTCTTTTGCTTTTGATTATTTTGTGTGTTTCAAGGGCTTTTTCATTATTGGGTTTTGTTTTAGTAGTGGGATGTTCTTGTGAATAATGTTGTAAGCTTCCGCATTTCTTGGGTTGTGTGTTGAGATATATGATAGAATATTGGACGTACCTTGAATTTGTTTCTGTTTTCGTAATTCATCAATGCCTGTTGCTTTAGCCCTTTCTATTCCATTATTTATTAGTAATGGTGGGTACTCTCTTTCGAATAGAATTTCCTTTAATTCTTGAAGTCTTTTATTTCGCGTTTCATAATTGGAGACAATTGTGCAAATTCTTCTTGCTAGGTTAACAGGAATGTTCGTCTTCGTGTGCTTTGGGTGGTTGGAGGTGAATAGCAGGTATTGTTTGGAATCTGTTGGTTTGTAGTGTATGTCAGTTTCAATATTTGTGTCTTTTTTTTAGATTAAGATGTCCAGAAATGGGAGTTGATCTTGGCTGTATTCTATTGTGAATTGGATGTGGTTATTGATGCCGTTTATTAAGTTTTTGAAATCCTTCAGTTGGTCGAGTGTGTGGGACCAAAGAATGAGACAATCATCCAAGTAGCGTTTCCAATTGTCTGATAAATATTTGTGGAAGTTCAATCCGTATTTTGATTTGGACTGTTCATATATCGGGACTTCTAAGTATGCCATGACTAAGTTGGCATAAGTTGGAGCGGCTTTTGTACCCATCGCAGTCCCCGATATTTGCTTGTAAGTACTGCCATCGAAATCAAAAAAGTTGTTCTGTAAGATGAATTTTAATCCCTCGGTGATGAAGCTTTTTTCTATTCAGCCAGGTATCTTATTGGGATATTTCTCTAGCCAGAATCGCATTGCTTCTAGTCGTATTGGTGTGGGATCGTTTTGTAGAGATTTACTACATCGAAAGACACAATAATAGTATCGTTGTTGACATGTTTCGGGAGGTGGTTTAAGAAGTCCAGATCGTCTCTTACAAGACTTGGTATGTGTTTGAGAATTGGTTTTAGTAGTATGTCTATAAAGTTGCTCAGTCTGTGTGTTTCACATTGTGGGCCAGCTACAATTGGTCTTAATTTAAGGTCTGTGGGGTATTGTGTGTTCACGCAGGCTGAGGTGGATTGTTTACAGGCATCGTTAATTATTTTACACTTGTGGATCTTCGGAAGTCCGTAAAGGATGCTGGTTTTGTATTCAAAATGTGTTAAATAATCGCGTTCCTTTTTAGTTAGGTCTTCTTGGTATCGATAAATCAGTGTGTTTAATCTGGTCATTGTTTTTGATTGCTGGTAGTTTTTTACTCTTTCATTGTAATTAGTATTTTGTAAGAGAGAGAACATAGAATTTTTATATTTTTCAGCCTCCATAATGACAACAGTACTTCCCTTGTCCGCTTCCTTAATTATAATGTCCGTATTGTTTTTTAGTTCATGGATAATCTCCCATTCCCTTCGACTCGTGTTGGGTTTGGGTTTAGGTTGCGGTAGTTCTTTGTATGGGAAAGTAGCTATGTGGTCACAAAATTTATCCAGAACTCTGTTTCTACTTTTTGTTGGGTTGTAGCTGCTTTTATTCCGTACAATTGATTAGTCGTTATTCTCCTTGTCAAAGAATTCCTCTGTGAGACGTAATTTTCTACAGAAGTGTGAGATATCGTCATTTATCTCATTGGGGTTAGAGTATTGTGGTGTTGGTGTGAATTTCAGTCCTTTGGAGAGAATATTTACTTGTTGGGCTGAGAGGTTTGTATTTGAAAGGTTTTTCAAAATCGGTTTGTGCCACCGGGTGTCGTGGGTCCTGTAGCCTTGGTCTAAAAAATGATTTTTTCTGGAATGTTTTTTCAATGGTATTATTATATCTAATGGTATTTTCCCTGTTGTTGTATGGTCTTGTATAGAAGTTTTGGACATATTGAGGTTCGGTTTGTTGATAGTCCGGGTTGTAGATTTTTTCCTTTGTGTGGGTTGGGATCTACGGTTTTGGAACAGGCTCTGTGTGGGCAGGGGTCTACGGTTTTGGAATAGGTTTTGTGTGGGTTGTGATCTGCGGATCGGGTCCTGCCTTGTGTTCGGGGATCTTCGGTTTTTGTTAGTAGGGTTGGTTATAGTTTTGTCTATGGTTTCTGGGATTATCGTTATAGTTTTGCTGGAGGTATGTTGGACGTTTTGTTACTTTTTTTGTTATTTGTTGTGCATGTGGTGTGTGAGTTTTAGTTTGTTTTAAAAATGGGTTACCTGTATGTTGTTAATTTTTGAAGTCCATTTCGTAGTTGTTGAACCAGGTAGCGTTTTTTTTCCATCACTGGAGGGATGTTAGTTCTTCATCCTCACAGTTTTCTTTCCAAAGTGTTAAGGTTTTTTCGTAGAGTAGGCCTTCAGAGTGCTTTGAGATTTATGTGTCCATCTGTTGGTCGAGTGACTTGAATTTTTCTTCGTTGGAGTTGGCTCTTAATTGCAACAGTTCTATTTCTATTTTTAATTTTTCTAACGCCGTCTTTTCCTTAAGTCTTTGTTGGTTTTCTGGTTCATTCGGGATGGGTTTTATTTGGAGTTTTGGGGGGAGGATGATTGGGGTAGAGTTTAGCCACTTTTCATATATGTCTGCCGTGCCATTATTTTTTAGGAGATTCCAAAGGGCGAATTTGCGGGCTGTGAGCTTTTGAGTCCATATGATGATTAGGGTGTTTTTCACTGAGTGGACATCTCGTAGATGGCGCTAAATTTATTATAATTATTGACCAACCAATCAAATTACTTCTCGAAAAACCTGGCATTTCGAGCCACTTTTTAAGTAACATTCAGAGACCAACCAGATGTGAGAAAAACCACAGACCCTCCATCTCAACTCTACTTTTGAAAAGCAGAAGAACTGCGAAACCGGTAAAGGAACCAAATAAATATATATATTTTTTTTTAAATAAGACTCCAGTTCCATTTTCGATTTCATCTTTTTTTTCTTTATACGTTCACTCGTGTAGAATACCTCGGTAATTTTTCATTTTGTAAAAAAAACCTCACTTTCTAATATATATAAAAGAAATAGGATTTCGCTTCAAGCATAGCTTTATACAATATGTATAAATATTTCGTATCTCCAAAGAAATACAGTTTTAGGAAGCCGTAGCTATGCAAACACCGGAGGGCTAACGCCCTCTGGTGATGTCCAGCAGAAGCAAGGGAGACAACCGTCTATGCATTTCAGGCTTAACTGGCCTTCGTCAGGACGGTCCCTCCCACCGCTTGCGACTGCTGGAGTAGAAGACAGCTGAGAATATATAATTTTCTCGTCTGTGTAAATGAGCTAATTAAGCTCATTTGCATATGAAGCTCCATAAGTTGTCTCAACTTATAATAAAAATGAAATAGGATTTCGCTTCAAGCATAGCTCTATACATGTACGAAATATTTATACATATTGTATAAAGCTATGCTTGAAGCGAAATCCTATTTCTTTTTTATTATAGGTTGAGCCAACTTATGCAGCTTCATATGCAAATGAGATTAATCACCTCATTTACACAGACGAGAAAAATATATATTCTCAGCTGTCTTCTAGTCCAGCAGTCGCAAGCGGTGGGAGGGACCGTCCTGACGAAGACCAGTTAAACCTGAAATGCATAGACGGTTGTCCCCCTTGCTTCTGCTGGACATCACCAGAGGGCGTTAGCCCCCCCCCCCCCCGTGTTTGCATAGCTACGGCTTCCTAAAACTGTATTTCTTTGGAGATACGAATTATTTATACATATATATATATACTTATGTATGCACATGTATTTCTGTTTCCCTTTAATAACACTATTTTCTTTTCTCAAACAGAATGGTTATATAAGCTCAACCCTCCATTCCTTCGTAGCCATGAACACCAATTTCACTATTCTCAGCTATTTACCATTAAGGGAAGGTCACATTGATGATACCTTGAATAACACTAAAATCTATACGCGTGCCGTTGTTACGGATATTGTTGAAATGTTGAAGGAGACTTCTCTGTGCTTCAAACGATATCCTAGCACTGAGGAAATGAGGGAGAAAACGAAAAGAAAGCTACAAAAGGTAACTTTAATGATTATAAAATGTTATAGTTTGCTTGACGTGTTATATATGATATATTATGCAGAATGTTATATAAGGCTAAACAATGCAAAATGGACTATAAGATGAAGGTAACAAAAGAGTAAGTTAGCGGGTAATCTTTGTTTGTCTGTTTTTGTTTGTTTGTTTTCTGTTGTTTTTTTGCTGTCCTTTCTTTCGTCCTAATATTTCGGGACTTAAAATTCCCTTCTTCAGAGTATAAAGAACTTTCAAAGAAAAATGTTCCGGTTTCTTCTATTTGGAATTAAATTTAGATTTATATGTATTTGGCCTTAAGTTTAAAGTGTATCTGCATTGTGTGTGTGTGTGTGTGTGTGTGACAGCTCACACCTATGCAGGTTTAGCTGGCCTCCTCCAAGGTATATCTCGTTGGAGGTGTATTGGGAAATTTAATGATAGTAAACTGGAGCAACGTGAAATAAAGTGTCTCGCTGAAGGAAACAACCCATCACCCGGTCCGAGAATTGAACTCACAACCTTTCGAAAGCATGCCCAATGCTCTAACCACTGAGCCATGCGCCTTCACTATTTGCATTGGGTCGGAGGTTGTTACTTTCTATGTTTCTGTCTGTAAATATAGGAATGTGTCACATTCTCGACGGTTCCAATCTGCCAATATCTATATACTGTTCGGCGTCGATGATTCGGGCAAATGTTAAGTAAGCTCTAATAGTAGTAGTCGTGTGTATATGTGGCGTGGTAAATAAACACACATATACATCAGGTCCGAATACAATGGAACCAAACTCCCACTCTCAATTCCTACGTCCCTCTAGCTCTCCCCATCTCTCACTGTCATAAGCAAATGGGGCCCACGCGCTGGCCGTCTCGCGGCCCCGGCGGACAGAATAGAGAATACGTTTCCTCGGAGGATGGTGAGATGACTCGCTGGAACAGCTATTCCAGCTGGCGAGGCTGACGCCTGCGAGAAGCCAACTCGATGCCGATAGTGGTGAGTAGGGATGTGATCCTAGGACCAAGGACACATGAAGTCTCCACTGCTAGTAAGTACTTTTCTTCATAAAAGTAATTCGCTTCATTATCAGATGACCTAGGGTGTGGTCCTACTGAGAGAAACGGTATGGAAGTTTCTGGCATACCGTCATTTCTCTGCTCAAAGAGGGGATACCTGTGAGTGTGCATAAATAGATGTGAACTAAATGAGAGCCCATAATTTGAAATATACATGTAATTAGAATGTGCGGCCATCTTTGGAATATATATATGGGTATGTGCATATATATATAATAGAAAAAAACGAGCAAGTTTACATATGAAAAATATTTATTGCGTGTATATATATATAAAGATATATCTGCGTATATACACGGTGGTTAACCGGGATTGCACCTGTGTATATAGATATACACATTTTAATATGTAGGCATATAAACATAGCAGAACATACGAATCCCCACGTAAATTGAAAAAAATGATAAACATCTTTAATGGATTTTTGGACCTAGTTGGGTCTTCGTCAGAAAAGGTGTATATCATCTAAACTATCACAAGGAAACACATATTTGATGGGTTATATCCATATTTGATGGGTTAATATATCCATTCACTCTTTGTTGTTTTCTGAAATTGACGTACAAATTTGCATATAAATAGCGCTCATATTGGTAGTTAATATACAGGCATAATTGTATCGTACACTTTGGCTGCTAAGCGCATCTCTCATGATAGCAGTTATTTTGATTTATGAAAGAGCAGTTTAGTGAGATTCAATTGTTCCGTTTTCAAACTTCCAAGCCTTGTCTAATACAATGTAACGTTGTGTTTGCTTGCTAGGTTGTTGTTTTTTTTTGGGGGGGGGGGGGGGGGGTAATTGAACATCTGACAAAATCTCTATCGAAACCGACGAAGGATCCATTTGAAGAGGTAAAGTCTATGAAAGACGTCATTTCGCTTCACTTTTTAATGCTGATTTTATCAAATAAAATATATCTGTTGGGTTGGTGAACGCTGTCAAGTATCAAAATTGTTAATTGTAACAAAGTTCTCCTTCCGTTCATGCAAGTAATCATATATTTTTAATGGCCTTAGACTGTCACAAATTTGTCAGCCACCATTAATAATGGTTTCTGATTTAGACACAAGGCCAACAATTTGGAGGGTTTGAAAGTGAATTAAATCTATTCCAGTGAATTACTGGTACTTTATTTATCAACTCCGTTAAGGATGAAATGCAAGCTAACCTTGGCGGGATTTGAAATCAGATCGTAAAGAGCTGTAAATCTATGCATCGTAGCATTGTGTGTGGTGCTCTAACGATACTGCCAATCCATCGCCCTTCGGCCACCATTAAATGATATCGGTCTTATAGTCAATTGAAGATAACCAATGTACAAAATTGAGATTCAGAAAAACGAATAAAGGTGTCAGTAGAAATTTACTACAGTTTATGTATCATTGGATTGGCAGTATCGGTAGAGGGTTGGACGCCATGCTTTCTAGCATAGTTACGTCCCTTTACGGTCTGAGTTCAAATCCCGTCGAGGTTAACTTTGCCTTTCATCCTTACGAGCTCAATAAAATAAAGTACCAGTATTGTACTGGGTAATTGCTGGCCTTGTGCCAAAAGTAACAATTATTTCTTCAATTAATTTTAATCATCAGTGTTTGTGAGTGTGTGGGGGGATGTGTGTTGGTGTCTGTGTGTATGAGGGAGAAGGAGAGTGTATGTATGTGTATGTGTGTATGTGTATGTGTGCGTGTTTGTTAGTGTGTGTTTGTAGTTGTAGGTATGTGTAACATCCTCCCATATAGACATAACACACCTATCAGATTGTATTACCATATTTTTTAATTAAATGGAGGATGTTTTTGTGTATGTGAGTGGTTGTTTTTGATTTTCCATACTAAAATATTACATTATCTCTAGATTTCTGTTTAACCATTTACTAACGTAAATGTTATGGTTATTATTTAAACATTTGATAACCTTGTGTGACCAAAGTTATAGCCACAGACAATAATCAATGTTTAGTTCTTAACAAACAGTCCATAAAACAAACTCATCTGAAAAGTCCATTAGACTAAATATATGTAAGTTGTACGATCTGTGTTTCGCGTTGTATGTATGTTTTTCGTATATACACCATGTAATTTGTACATGAGTGTGTTGTCTGGACTTGTATTTCGTGGATGTGTTTCATATGAGTGCCGTGTGTAAATAATTTCTACATCAGTGTTGTGTGGACTTGTATTTCGTGGAGTTTCATATGAGTGCCGTGTGTAAATAATTTCTACATCAGTGTTGTGTGGACTTGTATTTCGTGGATGTGTTTCATATGAGTGCCGTGTGTAAATAATTTCTACATCAGTGTTGTGTGGACTTGTATTTCGTGGTGTTTCATATGAGTGCCGTGTGTAAATAATTTCTACATCAGTGTTGTGTGGACTTGTATTTCGTGGCTGTGTTTCATATAAGTGCCGTGTGTAAATAATTTCTACATCAGTGTTGTGTGGACTTTTATTTCGTGGCTGTGTTTCGTATCGGTTTAAAAGGTATGCCGTGTGTGTCTATGATTTGTACATGTGTGTGTTTTGTGGGCTTGTATTTCCTGGCTGTTTCGTATCTGTTTGAAAGGTAAACCTGGGAGTTATTTCGGTAAACAAGACTTCTCTTTAATCGTTTATTTGACTTTATTTCCTGTTATTTTAAAAATATCTTGTTGTTTATTTGTTTTTGTTTTGTTTTGTTTCTCTCTAGGTAAAGATAAATGGAGAGACGGGATATTTTCATTTAAACCAGAAGGGGAAAAGAAAAAGTATCAATTTATACTTTACAGCAGTTTTTGGAGAAATGACACAAAAGTTAAGTATCTCATTTTCTTATACGTTTTTTTTTTTTATTAGGGATAGCAGCCATTTCCTTTCAGACAGCATAACGTTCAATACATTACATATGAGTAATATGATAACACCTACTCTCGGGTACCAAATAATAAGGGGGCGGCTGAAATAATCGATGGGGTTGGAAAATCGATAATTTTTCTGTTGTCCCCCATGATTGTTTTAACCAGGATTAATCGTTTAGTTTACACATTGAGACCCCAACCCATCCTAAAATAGATGACATGTACTCTCGTGTCCCAAACAAAAGGGGGTGGAATAAGCGAGTTGGGTTGTAAAATCGATACGTTTTCTAGTTTGTCTCCATTGTGAGACAGTTCACACCTATGCAGGTTTAGCTGGCTTCCTCCAAGGTATATCTCGTTGGAGATGTTTTGGGTAATTTAATGATTTAATGTTTTGAGTAAACTGGAGCAACGTGAAATAAAGTGTCTTGCTCAAGGAAACAACACATCACCCGGTCCGAGAATTGAACTCACAACCTTTCGATTGCAAGTCCAAAGCTCTAACCACTAAGCCATGCGCCTTCACACGTCTCCATTGATCCATAGAAACCAGACTTAGTCGTTTACTTTACATACTGAAACACCAACCTATTCTATTTATATTATAACGAGTGGGATTTCTTGTATTGTTCTTTGTTTTTCATGTATATTTTTTAATGTATAAAGAAAATTAGTTGTCGCAGAAATGCTACCACTTAAAATAATATTTCGCAGGAGATAGATTAGCAAAATTTAGTAACCGGGGTGGGGGTTATGGAATAAGTCCTTGTCAGTATGCTCATAATGACACACTTATATTTATATTAAGAGCGGTGGAGTTTGAAAAAATCTGAACAATTAATAAGCGGGGGAGCGGGAGCATAATTATTCTGACCCGAGAGTAAACTGACAATCAAGGCGACATGTGTTGAATATTTATCTTTCTAGTAACATGTATTTCTCCAGTAAGATCAGTCTAAAGTATCTTAACGATTTTACTGAGTCCGTGAGCATTCCTCATTTTTACTGATTTAACAATTCAAATTTGTCTTAAATATTAGGCTATCTCTACATAACATCCTAATCTCATGATGGCAAACGTTTTAGCCTGATGCGTAGAAATTATTATTTATTTATTAATTCTTAAATATCATATATGTTCCAACATATGTGGCAAGTATGTATGTACATATATATGTGTAAACATGTATGTCACTATAGAAGTGGTATGTCTATAACTTTTATGACGTGTCTGACACATAAATAACATCAAAGATTATTTATTGCTGACCTAACTATTTCTCTCGGTTCAATATTTTCAACGTTGGTATAGCTGATCAGTTCACTATAGTATATTTTGTAATGATATCAGACCTGTTAACTCAGCCCGTCTGAAGAGAAGATCACCCACCCAGTTTGGGGTAGGTGAGAGAAGTTTTCTCTTGAGAAAATTGGTATAGCTTTCATTATCTAAAATCTCCCTATTTTGCCTCATTTCTCCCCGTTTTGGGGCACATTTTTCAGGTTGGCAGGTCTGTGCTATGTCTCTCCAAACTGTTGCCTCATCATTTTCTTGTTGAATACATTTTCAGATCGCCATTTGGAATTCTACTACTTACAAAGAGTTCCATGTATTTCAACGTAAAATCCATCCAAATATCACTTACATGTTTCCTTTAAAAGGGCGCAGAGTGAAAGTGGTCTCTATCTTGGTAAGTTCTTTGTTCTTATAGTTATATACTATAGTTTACTCTTTTACCTGTTCCAGCCATCCGACTGAGGCTATGCTGGGGCACCGCCCTTGTTCCTACACATTTTATCTCCAGCCTGTACTGGTTGGCCACTGGTGCAAGAGGAAGTTCATTACTGCTGCCCTTAGGTTTCCCTCGTGCCGTGGTGTGGGCTCACCCGGGATGCTAAATAGCAGGGTGTCGAGATGTTTCTTGAAAACATCCACGTCCACACCATGCAGATCTCTCAAATCCCTCGGCAATTTCGGTTTATCTAATTTAATAGGACACTCCTTCAAAATGCGAGGACATTTATATTACCAGCAATATCTTGGATCGATTTAATAAAGTTCTTTCTCTACGTCTTACGCTGCATGGGTCACCTGAGTGGGTTTTATTGTAGGATTGAGATTTGCGTTTATCTAAGTACGTGGATGGCACTGGATTTGTTGAGGCACACACACACACAGACCTACTTTTAATGTTTTTTATATATATATATATATGTGTGTGTGTGTGTGTGTGTGTGTGTGTGTGTGTGTGTGTGTGTGTGTGTGTGTGTGTGTGTGTGTGTGTGTGTGCGAGTTCAATCGGGAGTAACCACAGTAAGTATGGTACTCAATACATATCAGAGTATAAATATTTAATATAGAAATGGCTTCTACTGGACTAGAACTATTTCATTCGTAGGAAATCATATATATATATATATATATATATAAAAGAATGTGGTTGATATCGGATGACACTGTGATAAACAGGCGAGTAACAAGTTTCAGTATTTAGCCTTAATAAACTGAATATCTATATATATATATAAAACTGAGGATGTCTGTGTGTGTGTGAGTTTGAATCCCTAAAACTCGAGAAGCACCCAACCGACTGTTTTGAAACTTTACACATGTAATACTTATATTTCAGGGAGTGTTCTGAGCAAAATAAATTTCAAATGTTCAATGCCCTGGGGACCGCATTGGGCGATTTAGCGATCTCTCTCTATAATTCTTAGTCTTTCTCTTTTTAGATAGATACACACATATAACGTTGCGCCCTTATAATATCTGTCTGCATGTCTGGCTGTCTGCATTACGTCACTTCCCTGAGGATGTCTGTCTGTGTGTGTGTGTTTGTGAGTTTGAATCCCTAAAACTCGAGAAATACCCAACCGACTTTTTTCAAACTTTACATGTGTATTACTTATGTCTCAGGGAGTTATGCACATAAAAAATTCAACTTTTTGATCACCTAGGGCCTGCATTAGGTGAAAAACTTCATTTTTTCAGCATTTTAGGGCTTTTTTGAGGCGTTACGTCTAGCCGATTTTCCCGAATGTTCAAGGCATATTATGCACATAAAAAAAATTCATTTTCTTGATCCCCTAGGTGAAAACTTGCATTAGGTGAAAACCTGCATTTTTGCTGCTTCATCGAGGAAAATCTTAAAGATTATCCAGCCATCAGAGTATTCGGTTTATTGTCTTTACATATTTTCCAGACATGCAGTTTTTCCACGATTAGGTCTGTTGGCGGCCCGCGTTTCAAAATACCTTATCCCGGGCAACGCCGGGTACCACTGCTAGTATATATATATATATATATATACATATATATATATATATGTGTGTGTGTGTGTGTATGTGTGTGTGTGTGTGTGTGTGTGTGTGTGTGTGTGTGTGTGTGTGTGTGATATATTCATATATATTATCATTAAAACCGCTGTTTACCAGGACGCAATTGTAATAGAAGGCTGCTCTATCATAAATGTCCCTTTTGAAAGAGAACTGAGATATTCTCTTACTTATTTTAGATATAAAATTTCTGAATACTATGACTGGAGGACATGAGTTTTTGTTAATATATCTATGTTATTCCTTAGGATTATGGTATGATGCATGGGTATGGAAGTCTAGGCTGAAAGAGATACCTAAGAATATAACATTATTAACTTTATATATATATATATATATATATATATATATATATATATATATATATATAAGGAATAACAAAATATCGTTATAGATAATCCAGTTAGAGGTTGTGAATACTTCGTTTTATGGATAGTTTTAGCGTACGGCGTTGTTTGACTCGACAAGGGATTTACGTAGGTGGCGAGTTTATGAGTTCTCTTGTATTCCTATGTAAGTTTATCTTGGAGTAATAATATTGAAAGAGTGAAGAATAACATGGCCAACAGTACAAAAACGGGGGTTTTATTTACAGTCTAACAATTGTTTCACTGATTAAGTTGTCTAAAAATTGCTGAACACTTGAAGCAGTGCCACTCAATTTTAAATACGTTTTAGCTTAACCAGATCATATATATATTTATATATATATATATATATATATATATATATATATATATATATATATATATATGAAAAACATGGGAAGAAAGAGGAATACTGCGTGGTTGCACATGGGTTACGTATTATAAAATTAGTCCCTCATCAGTGATTTGCCAACCATCATTGGTATTTCATCGCATTAAAAATCATATACCTCAGATTGGTGCGAGCAATAACTAAAATAAGCTATTGGGACAAGTGAATCGCGTAAAGCGAGTGAGACAAGTAAACAACATAGAAGGAAAAGCAAACCGAAGGTAGGAAAAAAGCAAGCAACATGATGGTTATCCGATCAGCATAAGCTGGGTGAATTTCATGAGCGGTCAGAAAAAAGACCGTTCGACGTGAATGAGATGTGAGAAAGAAAGAATCCCACTACTAACGAACGGGAGGAAGTGAGAAGGGGAGAAACAGAGAGTGAGTGAGTGGAAGTGCGAGGAAGGGGTCAGTCGAGAGAAAGTGTAAGTGACAGAGGGGGCGAAAGAAGGTGAGAGGAACAGAGAGAACGGAGGGGGAGAAAGAGACAAACAGACAATATATATATATATATATATATATATATATATATATATATATATATATATATATATATATATATATATATATATATATGTATGTATGTATGTATGTGTATATATATCACGATAAATTAACGGAGGCATAGGCCGTCGTTATTCCCTGTAAATAATGTGCTCAAAGGGGAAGAGATACTGAGCCCTTTAGAATATAATATGTTGAGAAGGTAACACACCAGAGAGAGATATATAGTGCGTTATCAATAATACAGGGGAAAAACCACCAGTGTATGGAATCTATAACCTATGAAAGGCAGACTATAGACACGATAATTAAAAATATAAATTAAAGCGTAAATAAATACCTCTATAACTATATAACACACGTACAAATCCAGAGATATGTTTCACCAGAAAAGTTGTTGAAAGAAATGGTAGTCTCGGTTCATCAGCGTGTGTAAGGCCATACATTTCAGACAACACTAAGATAATTTTACAATTGACTGTCCAGCTACACGTGGGAGAGAGAAGTCACAGCGTGTTTAAGGGCAGTGAACCAGTGGCCTCTGAGAGACGAACTGCTAGAAAGGGCAGCCCAAAGCCACTCAGAGAAGAGTGCTCAACCAAACAGAGATAGGAAAGGCTGTTGTTAGGAGCGAAATATCACGATAAATTAACGGAGGCATAGGCCGTCGTTATTCCCTGTAAATAATGTGCTCAAAGGGGAAGAGATCCTGAGCCTTTTAGAATATAATATGTTGAGAAGGTAACACACCAGAGAGAGATATATAGTGCGTTATCAATAATACAGGGAAAAAACCACCAGTGTATTATTGATAACGCACTATATATCTCTCTCTGGTGTGTTACCTTCTCAACATATTATATTCTAAAGGGCTCAGGATCTCTTCCCCTTTGAGCACATTATTTACAGGGAATAACGACGGCCTATGCCTCCGTTAATTTATCGTGATATTTCGCTCCTAACAACAGCCTTTCCTATCTCTGTTTGGTTGAGCACTCTTCTCTGAGTGGCTTTGGGCTGCCCTTTCTAGCAGTTCGTCTCTCAGAGGCCACTGGTTCACTGCCCTTAAACACGCTGTGACTTCTCTCTCCCACGTGTAGCTGGACAGTCAATTGTAAAATTCTCTTAGTGTTGTCTGAAATGTATGGCCTTACACACGCTGATGAACCGAGACTACCATTTCTTTCAACAACTTTTCTGGTGAAACATATCTGGATTTGTACGTGTGTTATACAGTTATAGAGGTATTTATTTACGCTTTAATTTATATTTTTAATTATCGTGTGTATATATATATATATATATATATATATACACATTAAGTCAATAATGGGTGGTGGAGGGTCAGACGCCATGCTTTGCAGCAAAGCGTTGCGGTGCTTTATTGACAGAGTTCAAATCCCGCCGAGGTTAACTTTGCCTTTCATAAAGTACCAGTAATACACTTGGATAATTGCTGGGCTTGTGCCAAAAGTGAAACAATTATTAACTTAATATCGACAGTAATGTTTAGCCTTAGGGTAATAACAGTCTGCTTTTCATACAGTCCACAAGTGGGTCGTGGGTGAGAATCACTATCTTTGTCATGCTTGCCTTACATGTGATATAATGAAAAATTATTATGTCGCTCATATCAAAATTAAATAAGATGTGCTATTTGGACCATATGACAAAACGATAAATGAGGTTCGGAAGCTAATGTGATAAGAAACCTATTTAACTTTTTCTGAAATTGTCAAGCTCATGGCTGTCTTTATGGACATAAAAGCTCTTGCCCGATAAGACTAGGTCATCTTAGTTCAGTGATCCCAGAAGCAACCAGGTTCTCCAGTGCCCGCCATCACTAGTGATCCTGTGCAAGCCCCTCTGCATCCTCCAAAGTAACTTCGAGCCTCTGAACATCTTCCTTAATGACATCCAGCCCTGTTGTGCGGAGCCTGCCGTGAGGTTTCCTCCAGCCTGTAGCTGCTACATCGAATAAGATTAAGGACCTGGTAAGATGATCTGGCGGCAGGCGAAGGACATGTCCGTACCAGTGCTTGCGGCGGATGGCTATGATACGGGAGGCTGCAAGCTGACAATAATAATAAACTCCATGCTATACGCTTTCTTCTCATATTCATTTCTTGTAAAATAACTATAGTTAAAAAATAAATTATAAGAATTTAAAATTAGGGAGTTACTTTTCAATCACTCTGTAGTTTATGTTCTGACCAGCTTATTGTTATTTTATGGTTATACTCTCCTGGTGACAGATTTTAAAATTAGGTTTATCAAATAAAATTTGACAATATGGATCTATAAATTCTAAGTAAAAGGTAATTTTACATCATCCGTTATCAGTGTGTCTGTCTTTTTATCAGTCTCTCTCTCTCTCTCTCTCTCTCTCTCTATATATATATATATATATATATATATATATATATATATATATACATCATGCATACACACATACATACGTCCATACATACATACATACATAGATAGATACATACCTATATACATACATCATATACTTCTTCATTCTACTGTGTCGTTTGTTTTGTTATTTCTGTTTACCTTTTTCACACACACACACACACATATATATATATATATATGTGTGTGTGTGTGTGTGTGTGTGTGTGTGTGTGTGTGTGTATCAAAGGTATATATTGAGTTAGAATCTCAAAATAGTCTCTTACAATTAAATAGCCCAAGGAATGAGATTTTTCCGAGCCGTGTAATATAATTGAATATAAAAGAGAGATAAACACAGATATATACATATATATGTTCAAATCGAATCTGGTCCCCTACGATTTGAACACATATATGTATATATCTGTATTTATCTCTCTTTTATATTCAATTTTTTTTTTTTTTTTTTTTTTCTGCCAGGAAAAGCCATTCACTATGTATAAACGCGATTATGAGAAACGACACGGAAACGACCAGTATGAAGGGTTTGCTGTAGATCTAATGGATGTCGTATCGAAACGTCTGGGATTTGAATATGATTTATATCTTGTTGTTGACGGAAACTTTGGCGCCAAAACTGAAAGCGGAGATTGGAATGGGATGATTGGTGAAGTCCTTGCTGGAGTAAGTGTAATCGACTTTTTTTTCTCTGCTTCCACCGATATCATCAGTGAAGCTATTGTTTATTTCATTCAAGTTGTTATTATTGTTGTTGGGGACGGACATGGCTTAGTGGTTAGAGCGGCAGGCTTACAATCGTGGGGTTGTGAGTTTGATACTCGGACCAGATTGTGTGTTGTGTTCTTGAGCAAGACACTTTATTTCACGTTGCTCCAGTTTACACAGCTGTATAGAAATGAGTTTTGACGTCACTGGTGCCAAGCTGTATCGGCCATTACCTTACACTTGGACAACATCGCTGACGTGGAGAGGGGAGACTGGCATGCATGGACGATTGCTGACCGTCCACAAACACACATTGCACAGACATGTGCCTCAGTGGGGAACTTTCAAGGAACAAATCCCGTAGTCATTCGTGGCCGAAGGGGGTCTTTACCCTTTTATCAGTGGGGTGTTTTGACGGTGATCGTGGTAGCGGCGGCGGTGGCAGCGGTTGTGGTGTTGTTTTAAGTAGTAGTGGTTGTGGCAACATTTCAGAGACAATATTGCCTTTACTTTAGAGTTCAAATCTAATCTCGACTTTGCTGAAAAACATTAAACAGATACGTAGTTCAAGTGAATCCTACCGAGGGTTGAACCTGAACTACTTTTACAATTTTTCTTCTATATTTGACACAAGTGTAACATCTTATACTTATCACAAATCTAATGTCTTAACGATATTTATGTAATAGTTATGCCTTCCCAAACAGAACATTAGAGGCACGTAAAATGGCTGTCGTCAGATATTGAATCTACAGATCTTCTTGTTCGACAGTGATCACCGCTACCATATGAATTGTTGTGCATGTCTCTACTACATCTTTCCAAAAACACTACAATCTTGGAAAAAAGGAGATAGCTATTCAGTTCATGGTGGTTAAATTCTATGAGTTAGGATTATAAATTATATTTTTTCTTATCTCACGAAGCTTTGTTTATAGTCAGAATTAAACATGTGTACATAATTTATTATATCCCAAAATGCAATGCGATTTAGGACTTTATCAAAATAACTTTCACTTGTCAATGTCCTTGGGATTAAGAAGTGAAAATCACATTGATATTCCAATACACACGTTTGTTATATCATAGAGTAGATATATGCATTAGTTGTTCTAGTAAAAGGAATATATAACAGTAATTTTGGTTTATTTATTGTTTGACTTGAACTAATATCAGGAATTTTGAAAGACGCACCGCAGATGGGAAGGTGTGGTGATGAGTCGTATATAATGATATGCAACAGTTGGAAGCTGAACGCTCTAGATAACGGGATGTTCGAAGGGCAACCAGGTACCATTGTCAAATTCTATCATACAACAGTCACGTTGTAGCTTTTCACTCATGTCCACCTTGGATCCGAATACGTCTTTCGCATATTGATTTCCAATATGCGTGCCCATCAAGACGTGGTCACGATATCAGATGAAGAGAAGCCACATCATAGAATTGATGGACAGCCAGTAGCAATTTTGAAGAAGAAATCTTAAATAAAATGTGTAATAATACAGAATCTCAAGTAATTGACGAAAAGAAACGATGATAATGATGTATTTAATTTATTTAAAACATTTGCGTAGTTGATAGGAACAAAGCACTGTAAATAGAGAGAAGTGAAACATTTGGTGATGGTGCAGCAGTGACACTTAAAAAGTTTTGATTAAAAGGATATCTGTCATATGGACAGTTCACTGATAAAAACAGTGCGTTAGGTGTGTCTGTGTCTTGAGGAGAAATATTTATATTGGCCAAGATAAACAAAAGATAAATCATTTTATTGATTTAGTGGTAGTAACATATGATGGCGTGATTAGGATATGGTACAACCAAGCAACACAGGAGTGGTCCATTTAGTCCAGATAGCCCATCATCTCGATCGATGGAAAATGAAAGACAGCCCAGCGTGTGACTGTGGGGACTCGTCACTTTTATCAATTCCAATCCAATGGTGGTACATTTGACAAATTAATGTGTATGTTGAGTTAAGTGTCTCGTAGTATTTGTTCCGGCACTCTGCGCTCTATGATCAAATCCCCCCGATCTCACCTTGTATTTTATTCCTTTTGATGTCGACAAATAAAGTACCTGTCCAGGGTGGGAGAATGGCAGAATTATTTTACTTCTGTATTGTTTGTAAACGTTTTTCGTTAAATTTTCTGTTTTCATTCGTCTTCTTCTCTTCCTCCCTTTAAACTACTCTTTTATATATATTTATATATATGTATATATATATATATATATATATATATATATATATATATATATATATATATATATATATATATATATATATATATATATGTGTGTGTGTGTGTGTGTACTAGACCTGAAAAATGCGCAAGCTCAAAAGAGCCACAGAATGTTATAATAAACCTTCAAAAGTGTGGGACTAGAGTTGTTGCTCAAAAATATTGTAATTATTATCTATCGTACACTCTGTGGCATCCTTTTATAAAAAAGAGACTCATAACGAACTCAAGACGACACGATAATTATTTAAGCTAATGTTCAATATCTCATATTAGATGTTTAGTAATGATTAATACGAAATGCACTTGAACCGAATTCTATATTATAAATTCATTTAAATAATTATCGTGTCGTCTTGAGTTCGTTATGAGTCTCTTTTATATAAAAGGATACCACAGAGTGTACGATAGATAATGATTACAATATTTTTGAGCAACAACTCTAGTCCCACACTTTTGGAGGTTTATTATAACATTCTGTGGCTCTTTTGAGCTTGCGCATTTTTCAGGTCTAGTATATATATATATATATATATATATATATGAAATACGGCTGAAAAGGAGGTCATATAACTGTCCATGCATTAATAAATTGCTCCGAAGAATCCAAACCTCGGTTTGGAGGAAACAGCTGTAAGCACAATAATGTTTTGAACAGTTCTTTGATTCTTATATTTCATATAACTGCTCTGTAAATCATCTGATGTTTTTACATGGAGCTACTTAACTTACTGGTAATAAGGTAGTAATACATTACTGCCTACCACTATTTAGGGTGTGTGTAAAATACTTACAACTGCTTAAGGTTTTGTGTTTACATAACCATAAATAGTATAACTAACACTATATATATATATATATATATATATATACATATATATAAATATATATAAAAGAGTAGTTTAAAGGGAGGAAGAGAAGAAGACGAATGAAAACGAAATATTTTTACAAACAATACAGGTCTAGTTTAATATTTTTTAAAGGCAACACTTGTAATAACTCTAGTTAAACATGATAAATATTAATAATAAATTATCGTTGTAATGTAATTAGATTATATAATTGTTATTTTATAAATTATCTTATAAATATTATTGTAAGATGTATAAAAATATTTTCAGACTTTTAATATAAACAACTACAAAATACAATCAATAATAAATAAATATATTTTACATAATAATTGTTATAGTTGAATTAATAAAAATTAAATATTACATACAAATAGTCTAACATAATAAAAAAGAAAATCATCTAACATAATATTAATAAAATAATCTAACATAAAACGAACAATAATATGGACAAATATACAAGTAAATATGATACAACCAATATAATAAGCGTGTTATAACGAACTGAAAAAAATAGTTAATATAAATTTTAAAAATCATATCTAAATTAACAATATAGCTTACCAAAACGAGAAAAATATTTTCATGATAAACGACGAAATACAGGAGGAAGATTTGAAAGCGAAACGATAAATAAACGTGCAAACAAAATGGCGGATGCTTTTGAGCAACAATTACTCTCGTTGGTTGATTAGTCAATAAGACGATGAAATTAGCCAATAAGACGATACATTACAAAACATTTTTGGCAGAGATCACCACGGCCAGCGACACCCTTGAATGTTTTATTCACAAGCTACGCATATATATCAGACACGCAGACTTAAAACATTCTGTTGTTAGTCACTGCGTTTCTAACAGATATATATATGCATATATATCATAAATTATGTCCATAGAATCATTTGATAAAATATATACACTATTTCCTCTCCCAATTAGGATAATTAACCACATAAAAAATCAATTAGACCAGGCTATAAGAATAAAGGCCCATATGAAAAAATATTTGATAAATAAACGAAAGCAGCCTCTTCGCGGCCGACCGCAATAGAATATTTACCCAACATTTCAACAGCATGTAGAAATCGACTAAAAATACCGTCAACCATACACAATTAGGTATAAATTTAAAGTTAGAAGAAATGCGTACACTCTTACCGTGATTATGTCCCTACCCTGGGTTTCGTTCGCGTTTTGAGATATCCTATTAAGGATAAATCTCGAGTATCGAACTCATCAGGGGACAAACTCATAGGACAGTTAATTTTCCAAAGCGATCCCCGCCAGAAATAGATTAAAAAATGGCTAAGAATCGTGACGTATCAGTGGTCAAGTTAGAAAGAATGTGATTAGTTGCTTACGGCGAGTGGGCTGGTTGCTATAAAGCGCAGCCCAATATTGCCCAAATTGCATCTCAACCTAATTGGAGATTATTAAATATAAAGATTTACCTATACACAAAGTCACAGATATATATGTGGCAACCGTTCACGATGTGTCTCAATGAAGAATTAATAAATTAAATAATCAGAGCAATATATCATAAATTATATATGTATATATATATATATATATATATAACAGATATAACAGATATATATATATATGTACACACACACACACACATATATATATATATATATATATATATATATATATATATATATATATATATATATATATAACGAAGGAGGTGTGGTAAGGAACCAGATGGACCATAACGCATAGTCTAGAAATAGCCGTCGAAACGGCTGGAGCTCTGCCGTCGGGGTTAAACTTTTTCCTATATATATATATATATGTGTGTGGGTAGATAAATCTACCAAAATATACGGTAGTATCCAATCCGTATGAAGAACTCAATGTAATCCAAATATCATGAAAAGAGAAGATGTATTCAAAATTTTTTCGATGAAAAACACATGAAAACAGAGTCAAGATAAATTAATAAAAATAATGAATAAAAACAAAGAAATAGTTCCTTATATTAAAAAATTCATCATTTTACGATCGTTTCTAGGATATATATGTATGGGTTGGTATGTATATCATATAGATCTATGTAAAGTTTTTACAAACTATCAGAGGGAATATACATACCTACACATATATATGTGTAGAGATATATATATAACTATTTAGCTATATATATATATATATAGCTAAATAGTTATATATATATATCTCTATTTCTATCCCTTTTCCTCTAACTCTTCCTCTTTCTCTTCCTCTCTCATTCTCCCTGTCTCTCTGTCTCACTAACCCATTTTGTCTGTATCAATGTATATATATATCTATCTATCTATCTATCCAACTCTTTTCGTCTGTATCAATGTATATATCTATCTATCTCTATGTGTCTCTCCTCACTGATCAACTGATGTCTTCCTCCACTTCACTTTAGAATGCCACTATGACAGTATCGCCCCTCAGCATTAATTCCCAGCGCGAGGAGGCAGTGGATTTCACTAAGCCATTTATGACACGCTACATTAGTGTAATCATGAAGAAAACTAAACTGGAAACATCATATTTTGAGTTCCTCAACCCCCTCTCGCCACCTGTTTGGATATGCACATTCGGGGCATTTATTGTTGTCAGTGTAATACTGTACTTCCTGGAGAAACTGGGCATGCGTAAGAAGAAGGACTATCCTTCTATTTCGTTCAGGGAGAGCTTCTGGTTCATCTTTGGATCTTTATTACAAGGTAAGTGTATCCGTGTATCTATTAGTATACATATCTGTGAATCATCAATCATTTTCATCATCATTTTACATGGGTTGTTTAAATTCTTGCATGGGTTGGACAAGTCTTTTCTAGCACATCCTTCCTCCACTCATTGCAGTCATTCTTCCTCTCTGTACACTTCAGTGTTTTGAGATCAGCTCTCCCAACCTCCTCTCAAATCTTCTTTGGTCACCCCACCCTCTAATGGAATTTCTTGCACTTCTTCACCCAATGACCATTACCCATACACATGACACGGCCATACCAGCGTAGTTTTCTTTCCTGAATACTAACTGATTGCTCGTATACCCAGCTTTTATCATAGTATACTAATATTGCACATTCATCGAAGCATGCTTGCATTATTACTCACCGGACTTTGCAAAACATCTGCATTCACTGCCCACGTCTCACTGCTATGCAGCATTACACATCACACACAGGCATCATACGCCCGGTCTTTCGTTCGTAACCTTGCTGTCGAAGGAGATAGTAGCTTCCTGGGCGTTTTCTGTTCTGTCCTTATTTTAGCTATGCTCTGAGAGGAACTTGCTCCACTACTAATTAGAGCATCTACTTTCTGAGATTGCAAAAAGTTTATTTAACTCATGCTCCTACTTCCTATGCATCTGCTACCTTTTTTGTTTGTCTGACTCCTATCACACTATGCCACTTGTATACACAAGATTTACTTTGTGTACATTATGTTGCGTTTCTACCTAATGTTTTTCTACACATAGAGCAAGGTCACGTCCATATCTTAAACTAATGTTATCTCCTGGAGACCTATAACACAGAATTGTGAGCTGAAGACTTATATCTGATTGATACCTACCTGTACATTGAATTTGTCACTAAACCATTACCTCTCTCACTTTACTGACAGCTCCACTGTGCACAGCTTGCAATGATCTCACAAGCCATTCTTCTACACCTGGTTCCCTTGGGCACCACCAGATAACAGATCATTGAATTCTATCAATGGTCTTCTCTCACTCAACGAAAGCTAGATATAGTGGCTTATACTTAGCTAGGGATTTCTCTTGTAATCATCTCACTAAGAAAAGAGCATCTGTGCTCTTTCTCGCTGGCACAATTTAATTCTTTCCCTAATTAGCTACACTAAAACTCTTTCGGTCATTATCATAACTTGTTCCATTAGTTTTATATCTTTGTTGTTGCTCCTTTTTAGGCATCAGCTTTTACCAGTCTTGAGTATGGTTCCGTCATGTGTTATCTGAGTGATTATGCGAGTGACTAATTTGACTCCTACATCCGCAGAATATTTCAGCATCTCCGTAACTATCTGTGACGGACCAGTGGATTGAGCATTTTTTATCTTGTTTTTGTCATACTATAACTATTAATTTTGATAACTCGTCTTAAAGTTGGGTCAGCAGGGGTCAGTCTATCTTACTTCCACTTTAATTATCAGGGACATTCAGGGTTCACACAATTGTGCCATGTCTTATCCCATGAATTACAGATACAACTCACTTTTGCTAATTGAGTAGACTGAAGCAACGTGAAATAAGATGTCTTGCTCAAGGGTACAACGCGCCACCCGTTCCGGATCTCGAGCTCACTACCTTACGATCGTGAGCCAAACACTTTAACACTAGGCAAAACGCTTTTATTGATGTATAAATATTTATCATTTAATTAATTGCGATAACATTGAAATACTCATTAATCAAATTAGACTATTTCAGTTAAGTTATGTTTGATGTTTGATATAAAAATTTGCTATGAATTATTTTCTTATTATTCATTGTCAAGTACTCTCAGGTCCCTAATGTTAGGGGGTAGAATAAGCAGGGTGGGGGAAATCCATAATTTTACTAGGTTGTCTACGTTGGTTTTTTTTTATTTTGACACCAGAATTAGTCGTATAGAATCTGCAACCCATCCTATATATTTTATAAAGTATGTATTTCTAGTAATGTTCTTTTCTGACTTGTGTAATGTTTTGTTTTTATTTATAAAGAAAGTTAATTGTCGCAGGATTGCTACTACTTAAAAATTATTTCGCCGGAGATAGATTAGAAAATCTGAAAGCCGAGTTGGGTTGGAATAAGAGCGGTGTTTGAAAAAAATCTGAAAAATTGATAAGTGAGGGTTGTGGAATAAGAGCGTGGGGTTGGTTGGAAAATATCTGAAAAATTAAGGGTGAATAAGAGTAGGAATTTTGAAAAAAATCTGAAAAATTAATAAGCGAGGTGGGTGGGACGATTATTCGAGACCCGTGATTAGCAATGAAAACGTGACGGTAATCGATGTTTCTTGGTATATGACCTGCATTACAAAACGTTTGCACGCTTATTTAGGTTTTAAATTGAGTCCTCATAATATAAAAACCGAGAGTCTGATTTACATTAAGCTTAAATTCTTCTTTAGAATTTGATTTCTCGCTCATCAATAGCAGGTTACATAAATGTATTTATGAGTTTCATATTATAGCGTAATGAGGATGGTTTGCTTCTATACGAATCGAATATTGTGGTGGATTAGTAGTATCTATAGAGCGTTGGACACCATTCTTTGCGGCTTAGAGTTATGGCCCTTTATGTTCTGAATTCAAATCCCACCGAAGTTAGCTTTACCTTTCATCCTTACGGGACGATAAAATAAAACACCAGTAAGTATTGGGGTCGATTTAATCGACTTTCCTCTCCCATTCAAATTGCTGGCCTTGTGCTAAAGTAGAAACAATTCTGAGTTCAAATCCCGCCGCGGTTAACTTTGCCTTTCATCCTTACGGGGTCGATAAAATAAAGTACCAGTAATACACTGGGGTAATTGCTGGCCTTGTGCCTAAAGTAGAAATAATAATAATTATTATTATTCGATATAAAACTCATAATTACATTTATTTTCTATTTTACAGGAAACACAGATGCTTCCCCAAACACGGTGCCTGGACGTATCCTTACTAGTGCTTGGTGGTTTTTTTGCCCTCATCCTCATCTCATCCTACACAGCTAATCTAGCTGCCTTCCTCACTGTAAAGAAGATCAATACGCCCATTTAAAACAATTTCTGACCTTCCCAAACAAACCTAAAATCAAATACGGTACTGTCAAAAACAGTGTGTCATGGCTTTCTTTAAGAACACAAAAATCGAAACATTTGCAAAGATGTGGGTGAGTTAATGACTTTTACTGCTGCTGCTGCTGCTTTTGCTGCTGCTACTGCTGCTGCTGCTATCTCACTTTATTTATTTCTATTTTATGTATTTTGTTTTATTTTATTTTGTTTTTTAATTCATATTTTTACACGTAATTTTAATTTCTTTGTGAATTTATTTAATTATTCAGCTGTCAATAATAATTGGTAATGATGATGATGGTGGTGGTGGTCGTGGTGGTGGTGGTCGTCATGGTGGTGGTGGTAGTGGTAGTCGTAGTGGTAAGTGGTAGATGATGATGACAGTAGTGAGGTGGGAATTAATGTAGTATTAGTGGTGGTGTACCATGATAATGATAATGTTGATAATGATAATGATAATGTTGATAATGATAATGATAATTTTGATAATGTTGGTAAGGTGTGAGAGGTGCAGATGTAAAGATTCTACCAATAACAATTATAATGGCGCTGATATTCATGTCGTCTTTGTTGTTGTTGTTATCGTTGTTGTTGTTTATCTTCAGGCGTGCCTGAATACCTGTAATCAAAGGTGGTACTTGTAGTGATGGTGGTGGTGGTGATGATAGTGGTTGTGGTGGTGGTGTTGGGGTAATGGTGGTGGCAACGGTGGTGGCAGTGGTGTGGTAATGTTGGTGGTGATGATGATGGTGTTGATGATGGTAGTTGTAGTGGTGGTGGTGGTGGTAGTGGGTGGGAGGTGGCAGTGATGATAACGTTGGGGTAAATGTGGTGGTGATGGTGGTGGTAATATTGGTGGTAATATTGGTGGTGATGATGGTGGTGATATTGGTGTTGATGATGGTGGTGATGACGTTAGTTGTGGTGGTGGTGAGGGGGAACTTGATAATAATTATGACAATGCCACCATTTTCAAAGTCACCCTCAAGCTTCTGTAGTGTTTATGATACAATAACCATGAAACACATATCTTGGTGGCATGTTTCTTACTCATATTTCTATTTTAACCCTAATATCCAAATATGGCCATTTTCACTGTGAATTTGTGTATGAAAATCGAACCGTATAGTTAAGATTTGTTGAGCCAAGTCTGCGAATCTGCTTTGACTCCCGGCGAGAACTTTCACTTCTCCTACACCACATTTGCTTTTGAAGACTGATATGAATGCCATAGAAACCTCAAATATTGTAGCCATTTAATAATTTAATAATTATTATAGAGGATAGAGCAATTGATGAAGACGGCACGACTCCAAAATAAGGATTAACAGCCTCGCTATTTGTTTCTAAGCTGAAAATTTCCAAGGATCCATTATTGTTTTGTTTTTTTCTTTACATCCTTTCTGAATCTGTAATTATAAAGATCACAGAAATTGAGGATGAAACTGGCGAGGAGAATTCATTGTTTTATGGTTGTTGTGGTGAATAAAGACTGTTTCAATTCCCAGTTAGAGATACTCAATTGATAGCACTAATGCTTTTGTCACTTCAAGTCGTGCTCAGTTACTAGAATATGTGTGAATGAGAATTGTATAATGAGACGCTTTTGCATTCACTGCAGAAATGTAGTGAAATTGAAGGAATTGGCATAAAGACTTTTCTTTCTTTTCTTTCTTCGTCTTTTTTTTCTTATTTTTCTTCGTCTTTCTTTCTTTTTCTTCCTGTTTTTTTTTCTTCCTTTTTTTCCTTCTTCCTGTCGAAAGAGTCGAAGGTGTATAGTCCTCAGACATACCTTCCAGAAGCACCCATCACCTAACGATCCAGCTAGATCCCCAGGCGAGACCACCAAGCTTATGAATGTTATCCAACCATCTTGCTCGTGGTCGACCTCTATTGGATTTGCTCATAAAATCTTTCCGGCAATTCTTTCCTGAGACATTCTAACCACATGTCCGTAGAATCGGAGCTCTGATCTCACGGTGCAGACATTTAGCGGATCTACCTACTGTGACTCTTTGATATCCGAGTTACACACTCCATCGAATAACGTTTCTCCAAATTAATTGGATTTAGTTTATCCGTCATTTAATCCCTGTTTATTATTTTAGGTTCAAATGGCTGAATTAGATCCTGAATCAATGGTATCCACAACAACTGAAGGGTTTGAAAAAGTTAAAGAAGGTAATTACGCATTCTTCTGGGATACAACAGTGAGCAGATACAAATCTATTGAAGACTGTTGAATTAACGGAAATCGGACCTCGTTTTGATCCAAAGGGATTTGGTATTGCAGTACCCCCAGGAGCCACGTACCGAGAAGATTTATCCATGGTTATTTTAAATCTCAGCGATACAGGAAAACTTCATGAACTTGAGAGCAGGTGAATGCAACAATAAAGATATTAAAAAACAAACTGTGTTCCTCCCAACGCAAACGATCATAATAGTAAATGATCACTATAAATAATATGTGAGAAAATAAAGTAAAGTAACACTTGAGACGTGATTTCCTTAACTATTATTTATAGTGATCGATTATTATTAATTTAGTTATTTGCGTTGGGACAATTACATCTCAAATTTCAAATTTTCCCATTGCTTCTTAAACCGACCGTTGTTTACAATGAAAATATCATTTGAGTATGTGAATGAACGGGAGATATTTAATAGCTACTTATAAACTAAGTAAAGGTCATCGGAGCAGGATGCTCCATTTCTCTCCGTTCATCATCTGAAAGGAAATCATACCCTTGAAATATGAAATATATAGGGAAAAACATATTCTTTTGTTTTGTCATTCTTATTTTACCCTATATCTTCTTCTTTGCCCGCTTATTCCTGAGAGGGTCGTGGGGGGCAGAGTCCCTCAAACGCACTTTCCAGCGAATCTAATCAGGTTCAACCGTCCCCAATTGACCCGGCTGGATCATCAAAGGAGACAGCAGCCAAGCACATGGATGTAATCCAACCATCATACATGGGATCTACTCCTTGGTGTCCTACCGGAAGGTTTGGCCCGTAAAATTTGTCTAGTGATTCTTTCCCGAGACATACTAACTACATGCCTATAGTATCGGAGCTGTGATCTCTCAAGCAGATCATAACCTTGAAATATGAAATATATAGGGTAAAATTATTCTTTTGTTTGGTCATTCTTATTTACCCTACTCTAATTTAATCTTTAAATTTCTATCCGCATTGCAGTGGCTTTCCAAACACTCATTGTTTATATTAACGTTAATAATAATTGTTTCTACTTTTGGCACAAGGCTAGCAATTACCCCAGTGCATTACTGGTACTTTATTTTATCGACCCCGTAAGGATGAAAGGCAAAGTTAACCTCCGTGGGATTTGAACTCAACCGTAAAGGAATGTAACTCTATGCCGGAAAGCATGGCGTCCGATTCTCTACCGATACTGCCATGAAAATAAAATATCAATATTTTCTTCTTATTGACAAGTTATCAAAATGTGGATATAATATACGACACTTGTCAACAATGTTTTAACTCCACTTCAAAATAACATTTATCGTTGTCTTATCAAGTGTGTGTGTGTTGATATTCTCTCTTTCATTCACTGCCTCCTTCACTCTCGCTCTCCCCCATCTCTCACTAGTATATGCAAATGGGACCCACGTGCTGGCCGCGCCACGGTCGCGGCGGACAGAATAGAGAAGGGATTTCCCTGAAGGATGGTGAGAGAGACACGTTGGAAGAGCCATTCCAGCTCACGAGGCTCACACCTACGGGTAGCCATCTCCTTACATATCTGTCTTTCCTTTATATAAACAATGTATATATTATAAAATAAATTGAATGGAATAGACCTCTATTTCACTTACGCAGAGGGATCGCCTCGCCAACTTAATGATTGCGAAGCAAACTTCTAAAATGTTCAGCTAAACTGTATCCATTATGTTCAATATAAGATAGATTTAATTTTTTTTAATTGAGACTGAAGTTAACTATGTTATTTCCTTGAAAATAAAACGTTTCGTTTAAAAAGCTACAATTTTAATTCACAGGATATAATTGAATCATAATACCACTTTACATTCATATTAGATTTTATAATATACAGCAAATACAAAGTTTTAGTATTACAAGAAAATAAGACCCGGTGTTAGTTTTATGTTTCTTACAAATGGTTTCTATTTCAAACTAACTTAGTTAGATACATTCTTAAGTCTTCCTTTTTTTGTCATATTAATTATACTGAAGCTATATTCCATCTCATGTGAAGATGAGATTGGTAACATTACCATTCTTGTTAATAAATTTGGTATTTAGTCTTAGAATCATCATAGAACTCCGTCATTCTTCCTGTACAAAGCCTTCTGATGTTTTAATAGACTCATAGTTTGGTATTTTAAATAACTCGTCATGGTACCTCAGGCTCATTTCAAAATACATAGTCTCGAGTCGAATAATCGACGCCTCCCCCCCCCCCCCCCCCCCCCCCCCATCTTATTAATTTTTAGATTTTTTTCCAACCCCACCCCCGCTCTTATTACAAACCCTGCTTATTAAATTATGCTAGTTTATCTCTGGTGAAATATTATTTTAATTTTCTTTTTATTAAATTATGCTAGTTTATCTCTGGTGAAATATTATTTTAATTTTCTTTAAACATTACAAAACATTATACATGACACAAAAGTATATTACTAGAAATCCCATACATTATAAATAAATAGGATGGGTTGGGGTCTCAATATGTAAACTAAACGACTATTTCTGTGGGGGTTTTTTAAATAACGGAGACAACCTAGAAAAAACACCGACTTTCCACCCCCACCCTCACTCCCTCTTATTCTACCAACCCTGCTTATTCGAACGCTATCCCTATTATTTGGGGTCCCAGAGTACACAAACAAAGAGTTAATTAGCCAATTTGAAAATTTTATTTCATTTAAATTAGAAAATTTGTATTTTAAATCCAGGCCACTATTTTCAAATGTTCCACAACATACGCAACATGGCTATATGGTTAAATTATTCGCTTCGCAATCATTAGATTTCGGGTTCAATCGATGGGAGTTCCTATCGGTTCGAGGTCCATTGATCGATCCACAATAACAATTAGAAACATCTCCCTGTATTTAAACATATATAGCTAGGCTGATATGTTTACTTAAAGAAATATAAGGACATTAGTCCAGAATTGTAAACAAGACAAATGTTTTTTTTTTATCGTTCAATAAAGTCAACTTGCTCATTTAAAATTTTCAGTTTTCTCAAATATAGTTTCTAAATAACACTACTGAAAAAGATAGAAAAGCAAACTTTGAGTATATATATATATATATATATATATATATATATATATATATATATATATATATATATATAGATATATATATTTATCATATTTAATATGTTTAATGTAGAAATGGGTTCTACAGGACTAGAACTGTTTCATTCAAAAGAAATCAGGAAGGTTGGCTTTCCTGGTGATATCTTTTGAATGAAACAATTCTAGTCCTGTAGAAGCCATTTCTATATGAAACATATTAAGGATGTTTACACTCTACTAATGTATTGAGTATCTTCCTAACTCTGGTTACCCCCGATTGAACTCGGGACTCACACATACATATATATATGTGCGTCTGTGTGTGTGTGTATCTTCGTCTCTATTTAACTTACTATATGTCGCTGTTATATTCTACTCAGGTGGTGGAATAACCGAATGTGTCCAGATATAAACAAAGCATCCGCTGTAGAGACATCTGAGTTACAATTTGAAAACGTTGCTGGTGTCTTCTTCCTTTTGGTTACTGGAATACTAGTAGCTGGTGTTGTTTGTCTTATAGAATATTGCAGCGCCAGGTGATGCACCTTGGAAAGGTAATATAACATTTGTTTTTCTAACTCCTCGCAACATCATAGATAATTCTCATTATCTCTCCTATATCGGTAGAGGGTCGGACGCCATGCCTCGGTAAAGAGCCGAACGCCATGCTTTGCAGCATAGAGTTACGGCCCTTTATGATCTGAGTTCAAATTCCGCCGAGATTAACTTTGCCTTTCATCCTTACGGGGTCGATAAAATAAAGTACCAGTAATGCACTGGATAATTGCTGGTCTTGTGCCAAAAGTAGAAACAATTATCTCTCCTATATCATTTTCCATTCCCTTCTGTCACTGCCTCTTTCTCTCTCCTTCTTACCTTCTCTCACACACGCTCAATCATTCTCTCTCTCTC
>OZ024743.1:73503562-73525272 GCA_964016885.1 Eledone cirrhosa
TATACATATATATATGTAGTATTAATAATAAATGTGAAAACTAAAATCCAAAGAGGGCTAGATAAGGATAAATATATATCAAATATAAGAACCGTAGAGCAAATATTTATTAAAATAACAGATTAAAGTTTAAGCAAAGAATCGCTGCTTTCACCCTTAAACTTTAATCTGTTTTTTTAATAAATAATCATATATATATATATATATATATATATATATATATATATATATATATATATATATATATATATATATATATATATAAAACAAAGGAATTGTGGTAAGGAACCAGATGGACCATAACGCACCAGAGTACTCAATACTTAGGGTAGTAGAGTGGGAAATAGGAAAAATTATGACCCCGACGGCAGAGCTAAAGCCGTTTCGACGGCTATTTCTTAGTCCAGAAATAGCCGTCGAAACGGCTTGAGCTCTGCCGTCGGCGTCATACTTTTTCCTATATATATATATATAGTTATACTTAGGGATGGTCATGCTTTTGCAACGGCAAGAGCTCAATGTATAAATACCACCATATTTCTTTGACAGTCGGCGTCCTGGTGATTTCCTTCGAATGAAGCAGTACTAGTCCTGTAGAAGCCATTTCTTTATAAAATATTTAGAAAATATTTAGAAAACATGGTTTAAATCTGTGATGTTATTATTGTGTTCCGTTATAGTTAAAGTTGTCATTAACTTGTTCGTCGCCATGACGTTCATAATGTTTTGTTATTTTTCTTTGCAGGAAAGCAGAACTCGCAGAAATAAGTCTAATTACATCTAAAGTCTTGGAAATAATGCTACTGCCATTCTTTGGTGCGTCAACTGCGACGCATGCGCATTAGACAAGACAATGGAGACGAAGATGTCTTTCAGTGAAAAAGAATGAATGTTCTTTAAAATGAGAAAATAAATTAATCAAAATTATTTAAACATGAGAGATGTAAACATGAGAAAATATGTGTTACACATTTCTACATGTGTGTGTGTCAGTGTGTGTTGGCGTATATGTGTGTATATGTGTGTGTATATATGTGTGTATATGTCTGTGTGTCAGTGTGTTTATGCGTACAGATGTATGTGTCAGTATCTGTGTGTGTGTCAGGAATATATATCAAGGAATATCTCAAATATGAGGTGTAATTAGTTGTGGTAGTGGAAGTAATCGTCGTAGCAATAATAATAATAAGGATTTAATTTATTGGCCACAAATGCCGACATATAAGGGGACAATACAAAGACAGAGATAGTGGGGGGGGGTCCAATAATAATAATAATAATAATAATAATAATAATAATGTTTTTTCTTTATTGGCCACAATGGTCGGCAAATAATAATAATAATAATAATAATAATAATAATAATAATGTTTTCATTTATTGGCCACAAGAGCCGACATTAATAATTCTTTATTTAGATATTTATTTAATAATAATGAGGTTATTATTGATAATGATAAAAATAATATCGATAACGATTAATCCTTTATACACGAAGATGTGGTATGTAGCATAATTCAACAGTAAACTAGTCAAGTGAGGAATTAAAGAAAGATTATGAGCGAATGTTTTTTTGTTTTTTTTTAATGTTATTTCCCGATTAAAACCGTTAATGTGAAAACAAGTTTCTGTAAGGAAATATTTGGTTATTGATACCGCCTGTGTGATTACCGTTCTTTTTCAAACAATTTTACAAACATACACTATATATATATATATATATATATATATATATATATATATATATATATATATATATATATATATAAACCTCGTAAAAGCACCTGAAGATTAGCTCACAATGTTTTGATCCCTCTTACATTCTGGAGATATGGTCAATATTGGTACTGGGCATTGGAACTTTTGGTAGCGCTTTTGTTCCGTGTATGAACATAAATAAATTATATATATATATACGAGTCTGATGATCCTGTCGGTGAACAGGTGGAACTCCTGAGTAAAACGACTCACCATTTAGCCATAATAAAGAATATATATACACTACTTGCCATGATATAAGTGTGTATCTACAGTATACCAAACACGCTAGAACTATTTCTATTTTCATGCATCTTCACAAGAAATATATTGCATACCTTTCTAGAGCGTGAATCCTTTTCTTAAAAGACAATTTAACACGGAAGTTTTACTGTCAAGCTGTTTTTTCTTGATATTTTACTCCTTATCCTCTGAATTATATATATATTATCAATGACTGCTTAACATAGTTAATCAGTATCTGAGGTTTCAAAGCATGCCCGTGCCCCGTAGAAGCCATATAGTATTATGATGGTCTACTTGGGACTGTTTTTCTGCAGGCATGTAGATACGATGTCTCTAAACTATTCGTCTGAAGAAAGGCAGTCCCAAGTACAGCATAATAAAACTATATGTATAATACAAGGCATAATTCGAAAACTTAGGCAACAATCAAGCAGACATTAATATTTCAACTCTATTGATGACATATATATATATATATTTATATAAACATATATATATATATATATATATATATATATATATATATATATATATATATATAATAGCGTAGGAACCCTATTCATATTATTAATTCATTTAGTTTGCTTAGCCTTCTCTCGAATTTCTATTGCACATTGAAACGCAACTCAAAGGAGAAATTGTGTTTGATTGAAAGACAAAATAATTCATGAAAGAAATTAATATAATTTAGGACTGGTCTAGTTTCCTTGTCAAAGAAATTTAGTAGAATTCATTTCAAATAACTTTAGAAGAAATTTTTTTATCATTGACGCCCAGATATGAAACTTTCTTATATATATATAT
Source organism: Eledone cirrhosa (assembly GCA_964016885.1). Classification (NCBI taxonomy): domain Eukaryota; kingdom Metazoa; phylum Mollusca; class Cephalopoda; order Octopoda; family Eledonidae; genus Eledone; species Eledone cirrhosa. The sequence goes on from OZ024743.1 coordinate 73,506,371, forward strand.
TACTTAAGATGTCGGTTCATATTGATTTGAGTATTCGCCAACGTAGATAAACTATTAAACTGGTGAAATACACGTGAATATTTTGTAAATGACAACGGGTTGTAATTGAATTAACTATAATGTTTACAAAATTATTCAGATATGAATATTCACGTTTATTTAAATATATATATATGTGTGTGTATATAGCTATGCATATATAATTTGTGCATATAATATACACATAGTTACTGCTGCTCATGTGATATAACAAATGTCTTTCTAAAATAACAAAGTATGTTGGCAAATTCTACAATATAGCACCGAACCGATATTCTGTCGTTCAAGGAACCCTAATCAGTCCGAAAGTGGAACTTTTAAAAGCAAGTGTCTTTTACCAGATTTATCACAACTTCATCAATTAACATAAAATGCAATAATTCAAAATGGAGTTACACGCCATTCTGCTTAGCTTTTCAACTTAAAACTTGATATACCATTGGCAATATGTATAATACTCCTGATTTACTTCATAATTTCCCTTGAGAATAATTAAACATGATTAAAGACTAACTGCTTGCTGTGACGCTCCCTCCAGTTTTGATTACAGCTATTGATTTATGTCTAAGATAATAATCTCGGCTATTGATCTGTGTCTTCTAGCGTGTTTATTCAGAAATTTCATTTACATTCGTTTCTTTGTTTGTTTTAGACAATAAAGCTGGATAAATTTTGAATTTCACTTATTTATTTTTTACATAAATATTCTTTAATAGCTGACAGTTTCATAAACAAAACTGTAAGATATAATCTGCCAGGGATGTATTTCTATCTGAAAATAAATATCAATAAAAAATACTTCCATATAAAGATTCATGTTTTCTGTTTTATTTTGTTTTAATTTCTTGCTGGAGACATACAGCGCTGCTCAGGAGAAAACCATGGAATTTTCAAGAATTTTAAGATCTCAACGGTCTTTGTGGAATAGTAGTCATTTCCTTAAATGAAAAGAAAGTTTTATAAAATAAAGTACCAGTAATGCACTGGGTAATTGCTGGCCTTGTGCCAAAAGTAGAAACAATTATTATAAGGTATAAAGACGGTGGATTGGCAGAACCGGAGCAGCAAAGAGTTACGGCCCTTTACGAGCTGAATTAAAATCCCTACGGGGTTAACTTTGCTTTTCATTCTTACGGAGTCGATAAAATAAAGAACCAGTAATGCATTGGGGTCGATTTATCAATTTTCCCCCTCCCCTAAAATTGTTGGCATTGTGCTTAAATCAGAAACCCTTATTACACGGAATATTATTGGATAGAGGGATATCCTGGTAGATAAATAGAAGAACTTGTGGACTGTCGGGATCTAGGGAGACTAGATTATTGGTGAACAGAGATAGGGATATAGAGAGATGGACGAAGAGATGGATATATAAATGAATGTGATAGATCCATCTCGATATCTGAAATCGTGTTATTGAGAAATATAGGGCTCAAACTGGTGAACCAATAGTAGTTTAACGTTACACACCAATGAGCTATATATATATATAAACTATAATAAAGTAAGGAGTGCGGAACTGCATCCAGAATATATTTTTTATCCCGTTTGAAAAATAAGTTCGATTACTTTGAATAAATAATTAATGAATATTACATAATTTATGTACTAAATTTCGTAATTAAATTTCGTATTTATAAATAATTTAAAATTGACTTCTTTTCTGAGTTACAAATTGCTAGACTCCCGGTATATCGTCGCCATCACCACCACTTCAACTACCATATATATAAAAAGAGAGAGTGTGTGATGAGAGAGATACAGTGATTATGACTTTCTACACGCTGACGCGTATGATTGTGCACGTACATACATCTATATGTATATGAGTATTTAACTACAATCGCGAAACTTACACACACTGTACGGTTTATAATTGTTTATCCCATTAGTAAAATAAGTTGAATTACTTTGAATAAATAATTGTTTCTACTTTAGGCACAAGGCCAGCAATTACCCAGTGCATTACTAGTACTTTATTTTATCGACCCCGTAAGGATGAAAGGCAAAGTCAACCTCGGCGGGATTTGAACTCAGATCGTAAATGGAAAGCATGGCGTCCGACCCTCTCTCGATACTGCCAATCCACCACCATCATTGGCTTTGGATAAATAATGAATGAATATTACATATTTTATCTACTAAATTTCGTGGCTGTTGATTAAATATATTTTGTTTATTTAAAGATTCACTTCTTTAAAATTTCTGAAATGTCAACACTTCCGGTTGGCCATCGCTTAAATAAACATGCTAATTTTCTGTCACTAATTTTCTCCTAATGCAGTTTATATATAATATCGTCTTTTTTAATATATCATGGATTACGTTACTGATTAAATAAGACAGTGTAACTCAGTCTTCGTTCAATTTCTATGTATTATATATTGTCAATTACGATTTTATTTGATGTATCATATCTACATGTATATATACCTGCGTATAATATCAATATACACACTACACATGCTAGCAGAAAACCACCTGAAGGGTGGTTTTTCTGCTGGTTTAATATAATGATTACAGAACGAAAACACTAACAAATATGATATATACAAAGGAAAGGGAAAGGAAAAAAGAAAGAGAAAAATACGCAAGCACATAATACCCACATCTTAGACCTCAGAACAATATGCAGGCGAAAGAATGGAAAACGAGACGCTAGCAGAGCAAAAGATAGCAATATAGAGAGGAGCACTGGGAAAGCTCTCTAATAATTTTTTAGGCAGGCCAGCACGCTCGCGGCGTTACCTGGGATGATGGCGAGGCTGAGGTGCTGGAACAACCAAGTGCCCTCACGAGCATCACCAGTTACCTCTGTTTGGCGAGTCGCCAGTGAAGATAAGAACCTCGCAGTCAGTAGCCCGACTCCCCCAAACGTCTCGAACGCCACAGACTGGATAATATAATTAGCTGACAGACACGGTATTTTAGGGTTTTGTTCCGTTCAGCTGCGGATGCTGTAGCTTTCGCCCTTACCGCTGCATCCAGGATGTGGGAAGAAGCAAAAGAGTCACTAGATGTGACGTCCCAGGTAAGGCACTGCCTCTTGACCAGGAGCACAGAGTAAGGCCGTCAAGTCTTTTTCCATCAATTATGGACAACCCAGACAGTTCCAAAATTGAGGGGATGTTTGCCAGGGCCAAAACTCTTGAGTGGTAATAAGACAGTGTGTGTATGTGCACGCGCAAGTTTGTCGGTGTTTTTAAATTAGAGACGTGTGCGTGTGTGCGTGTCACTGTTTTTAAGTTAGAGACATATATGTGTGTATCCTTTTCCTTCCTTTTTCACACACATACATTCACACAAACACAAACACATTGTGTGATGGACGGGTGGACAGAAGTTCCTCAAATGTATATACATGTGAATGGAGTTCTACTGAAGCAGTTAGAGAAGTTAAAGTATCTTGGAACTGTGTTCATGAGTGATGGAATGCAAGAGGCTGAATTAAGTGCAAGAATTGCAAAAGCTGATGCAGTAATGCGCCAGCCTCAGCATTCAGCAATTAGAAGAAGGAGGGTAGGTGTAAAAGCAAAACTCGCTGTCTTCCTGGTATTCCTGGCAATTCTTACTGAGGATCGTGAATCTTGAGTAATGACCAAAAGAATACAATTGCAAATAAAAGCGGCAGAAATGGGATTCCTCCGAAGAATCTTTGGAGTAACGTTACTCGATAAAGTGCATAGCTCAGGGACCAGAGAGTCATTCCTGGTAGAGCCGCTACTTCTCCGAATTGAGAGATCACAACTCCGATAATATCAGCATGTGGTTAGAATGTCTCAGTAAGAATCGCTGGATACATTTTTACAGGCAAAACCAGCCGTCAAGAGACTCGAGGTAGACCAAGATAGTTGGATAACATTCATGAGCTTGGCTGGTCACGCTTTGGAAGCCAGCTGCATCAGTTACAGATGTTTGATTCTGACAGACTCGCTGGAAGGAGTGTTTGAGAACCTCTTAGAAATAAGTGGGCGAAGAAGAAGATATTTTCAATTTACTTTTCAATTTACATATATATATTTGCGTATAATAGCAATATGCACACTACATATGCTTGCAGAAAACCGGCCGACGGGCAGATTTTCTGCTAGTATATATAACAAAGGAAGTGTGGTAAGGAACCAGGAGGACCATGACGCACCAGAGTACTCAATACTTTGGGTAGTAGTGTGGGTAATAGGAAAATATCTAGAAATGTCCAGAAATAGCCATCGAAACGGCTTGAGCTCTGTCGTCGGGGTCATGAAACATTTTTCCTATATATATATATATACATATAGATATAGATATATAACAAAGAATGTGTGGTAAGATACCAGGTAGACCAGAGTACTCTATACTTAGGATAGTAAAGTGGGTAATATGAAAAGAGTCAGGACCCCGACGGCTGAGCTCCGGCCGTTTCGACAGCTAGACAGCTAGATCCGGATCTAGCTGTCGAAACGGGTGGAGCTCAGCTGTCAGGGTCCTGACTTGTTTCTGCTGGACACCACCAGAGGGCGTTATCCCCGGTGTTTGCATAGATACGGCTTCCTAAATGTTTCCTGTAAACATACCGTGTTTCTTTAGAAATACGAAATTCCTATACATATTTCTATAAAACTATACTTGAAGCGAAATCCTATTTCTATTATATATATACGTATATATATATATATATATATATATATATATATATAGAGAGAGAGAGAGAGAGAGAGAGAGAGAGAGAGAGAGAGAGAGAGAGAGAGAGAGTATATGTTCCTACACGCACAAGGCGCTAAGGGACACATGTATTGTCCAACTATATGCCAATGTGGTTCAATGGCAGGTTAATAAATTAACGAGCCTGAATATATAAACAAGATTTTGCTAAGTAAGAAAAAGTTTCAAAATAAATTTTTAAAAATTAACTTTACTTCCTATAGTTACCTTTACCGAATCGGTTTCGAGTCTCAAAAATAAACGGAGTCCATACGGCATCCGTTGCAAAGAAAAACTCTCGTCAGAAGGATCTTTTCATTCGAAGAATATAAAATTCCCGAATTCAAATTACGAACTGGCGCTATTCAAAATTGTTCCCGAGATGAGAGTAAATGAAGTAGAATCAATTTTTTCAAGGACCGAGTGTAAAGATAGAGGCGGAGGCAGTGGCGTCAGTCGGCTACCGCTATAACTAGCAGCAGTCAGAACGACCAAATTTTTTTCTCAACCAACAGGAGATTATTAATAATAGAGTATATGTTCCTACACGCACAAGGCGCTAAGGGACACATGTATTGTCCAACCATATGCCAATGTGGTTCAATGGCAGGTTAATAAATTAACGAGCCAGAACATATATAAACAAGGTTTAGCAGTTCGTAATTTGAATTCGGGAATTTTATATTCTTCGAATGAAAAGATCCTACTGACGAGACTTTTTCTTTGCAACGGATGCCGTATGGACTCGAAACCGATTCGGTAAAGGTAACTATAGTAAGTAAAGTTAATTTTTAAAAATTTTTTGCTAAACCTTGTTTATATATATATATATATATATATATATATATATATATATATATATATATATTCTCTGTACGACTATCCTTTTCTCTCCTGTTGGTACTTTTCGCGCATTCCACATTTTTGTTCTTGTTTGTTTTCTTTTTTTCCTATCCTTTCTTTCTACTTCTGTACCATTTAATTAACTTTTGTTGTGTATTTCTTGTTTACATCATGGTCATCTATTTTCAACTGCGTTCTTATCTAACCCTCCCTGTCGGGGTTCCAGATCGACCACCCCGCACCCTGTTACTATCTGTTTCTATCTCTTGTTCTTTCTATTAATCTCTAAATACAAACCTGGGCCGCCCTAACTTCGTAGTGAGACTCACGCCTCATCTATCTTGAAACTTTTACATTATTTTACTTTATTGTATTTTATCAATTTATATATGTCAACACTAATTCTCAACTAATGTGTATTGTACTACATACTGGCGAGACTGGTTATTATATTATATTACAGTACTGCCACTACTACTACAGTTACTGATGCTGAGTACTGCTCCTATTTAACTATTTATTGTTGATGCTGCCGGTTTATGCCTATATCTACATAGGATTAGCGATTCTAGATGTAATCTTTTATGTATTAATGAAATACGTGTAAGTTATGTAATAAATATTGATCCTCCAATTGTGGAATTTGGTTTAATCATGTAATTTATTAATATATATATATATATTTCTTATTCTCACTTCATTTTAAGCTACCTTAAATAGCAACTACACATCCAATCCTATATTCCATATATTTTATCATGATACGCTGTGACCAGTCTTCTCTCTCCTTCTACCTACCTATTTCGTTACTATCTACTCTTACCCCTATTTCTTCTTCTCCCTTTCTCCCTCGCACTTTCACTCATCCTCTCTCTGCTAGCCACCTCATTGTTTCCCTCGCCAGACCCTTTAGCAGTCCTTTTCTCACTTACACTCGCTGGGGGTCAGACGTGTCTTTTCGCTCGCCCACACGCTCTTGAACTTAAGTTCTCTTATCGCTGTGGTTTTGGATTTCCTTACCTTAAGTTGCTCGCACATTGCTCGGTTTGTTCTTGTTTTTTCGCTGTTTTCTCTTTTCTTCCCTTTTCTCTTCTATTTTCCTTCCCTCCATCCTCCGTTTTCCCAATAACTTACCCAGCTATTGAACGCTCTGGGCGGTAGATATCTTGTCTTTAAATAGTGGAAATACCCGAGACCCCCAGTAGACAACTGATGAGGAAAACTCCACATCATTATTGGTTTCTTCTTATTCCCACTCCATTTTAAGCTATATATATATATATGTGTGTGTGTGTGTGTGTGTCTGTGTGTGTGTGTGTGTGTGAATGTGTGTGCGTGTGTGTGTGTGTATATATATATATATATATATATATATATATATACTTGTGTATAATGGTAGCTATGGTGCTTCCATAGGCGGTATGCCAAAATTACCACTCAATATTCATCAGAGTAGAGTGTAGATAGTATAAAGAAACGAAAATCTGGACTCAATTTATTGCGTGTTACAATTGTTTCGCCGGCAGGTAGCTCGAGACATGGTCCCTGTATGGATCTGGCTGATTCTACGGCTGCAGGTTCCTTCAGACACGGGTAATTCGCTCGGAGCAAATTTTATCACTGGGGTGTTATCATCAAAAAACACCTTCAAAAAACCTCTTCCACTCTTGTCATGCCATTGGCTGTTGTTACTCCACGTCATCTTAAGTTCTGGTCACTATTTACCGCCACACGGGTCATCAGCCACTTTCCGTCCGACACACTTCAATGGAGTCATGCTGGGTTCAGTATCTCATACGTCTGTTCACACCCCAGAGCAAGCACCCAGACATACACACACAGGCAGACACAGACACATGCGTGCATACACACACGCACGCACACATGCCTAGACACACGCACCCCCACATATATATATATACACATGAATATACACACACACACGCTCTCCCTCACTTCCACAGACCCAAGCACACCCACTTCTAAATACAGACCGCTACAAGCCTTTTAACGGCTGCTTAAGTCGCGCCATATATCCGGTCCGACAAGCACGGCCCACGCAAACATACACATATACACACACATACGCGCGCACACATACCTACGCACAACCTTATATACATATATATATACACTCATACACACACACATATACATACACACATATATATATATATACATATATATATATACATATACACACATGCACACACATACATAGATAATACACATACGTACACAAAATTACATACATACATACATACACACACACATATATATATATATATATATATATACAAAAAAACACTACATGCATACGCACACCCACACATATACATACATATACACATGCAGACATATATACATCTACATATACATACGCACACGGACTGCCACGTGCAGACACCTGCACAAATGCATATTTGCTTACACACACATGTTTCCACATATACATATATAAACAAAACCGTAAATTAAAAATACATTATATGATAAAAAACACAATATACCATAAAATAACGGTAAAATAACATAACATAAAATATCAATATAGTATACATTATAATATATATATATCTCTATATATACACATGTACACACATTCATACATACATATACGGATATATACAATGGATATATGATAAAATAATAAAAATAACAGTAATAACATGTATATATACTCCATATATAATCATCCGTACACATTCCCGTGAGATGTACATAAACATATACATGTAACCACAAATACACATATACATATATAGAGGCCCACATATGCATACACCCGCACCCGCACATATATATACATATATATATACACACATACGCACCCACATACACACACATACTCATACGTAGCTATACGTACATACACATATATATATATATATATATATATATATATATACACACACACACTCTGCCACATACTTACATACATGTACATGCATGCACACACACGCGGTCATAAGCTCATGCATATACGTACACATGCCCATATACACACTCCCATGCACACCCACGTATATATGTATATATATATCTACACACACACACATACATATACCTACGCACAGGTCCACACATAAAAAAACCCAAATATATACACAATAGGATAATAAAATAAAATAAATAAATTTACAATATTTTAGAATACATTAAAATCTGTATGTAACTTCACAAATAGATACATAAAAAAGGGGTAAATAAAAAATGGCGGGAGGTACAGGAGAAGGTGCGTGTATCCATGTGATATACTACACACAGGTAGTATGAGGTGCAAACTTGGGTCTGTATATAGAACAAGTAACAGTAACAGAACAATAATAGAACAATAAAGACAGTAATAATCATTGTTCCAAAGTGGAACAGGTGGAGAGTATATAGTCACGATTGACGGGGTACACATTCAAGGGGACGCCCGGCCCGGTCGCCATGGGGCATGGCACCGTGGCTGGGGTGTGCTGTTCTATATGTTTGGGTTATCGAACCGGGTGGCCGTGGGCCCCGTGTTAGCCGGTCCCGGCCCAGGCGATGTATCTTCCAATGTTGTGTGCTCGGTCAGGTGCTGCACCCCTGGTGGAGTGTGAACAGACGTGTGTGATACTGAACCCAGCATGACTCCATTGAAGTGTGTCGGACGGAAAATGGCTGATGACCCGTGTGGCGGTAAATAGTGACCGGAACTTAAGATGACGTGGAGTAACAACAGCTAATGGCATGACAAGAGTGGAAGAGGTTTTTTGAGGGTGCTGTTTTATGATAACACGCCAGTGATAAAATTTGCTCCGAACGATCTACCCGTGTCTGAAGGAACCTGCAGCCGTAGAATCAGCCAGATCCATACAGGAACCTTGTCTCGAGCTACCTGCCGGCGAAACAATTGTAACACGCAATAAATTGAGTCCAGATGCATCACTGATTTTTCGTTTCTTTATACTATATATATATATATATATATATAGGAACATGTTCAAGACCCCGACGGTAGAGCTCAAGCCATTTTGACGGCTATTTCTGTACTCCAGAAATAGCCGTCGAAACGGCTTGAGCTCTGCCGTCGGGGTCTTGACCATTTTCTTATTAGCCACTCTACTACCCTAAGTATTGAGTACTCTGGTGCGTTATGGTCCATCTGGTTACTTACCACACTTCCTTCGTTATATATATATATATATATATATATATATATATATATATATATATATATATATATAGTGAGTTAGAAACTCAGAGTAGTCTCTTACAATTAAATAGCTCTAAGAAAAAAGCTTTTCCGAGCCGTGAAATATAATTGAATAAACAAGAGAGATGAACACTAATATAAACATACATGTGTTCGAATGGTAAAGACTAGGTTAGCTAGGGTGAAAAAATACTAACTACAGCAATATGGTTTGTCAGACTTAATTTCAAGTAGTAAATTAAGAAAAATAACAGACCTATATCGGTCAAACGCCTGGTAACAACTAGACAGTTTTGAAAACTGTTCCGCAACATCTTATTAAGTTAAGACAACACGTTTCTCTGCTCCTCCGTAGTTGTTAAGAAATTAGCGATCCTTCCACTTCTAAAAATATTAGAAGACTGAATTGTGTGCGATATGAAATAGCGCACGTGTCTCCGGAACCCATCTTATCTCGAAATCCCATGTCGCTAAAAATAGCAGTCTGGTTCACAAGACATTAAAATTAGCTCTACATGATGGAGCCGACAAATATATAGTGAGTTAGAAACTCAGAGTGGTCACTTGTTTAATCAATTATATTACACGGCTCGGAAAAGCTTTTTTCTTAGAGCTATTTAATTGTAAGAGACTACTCTGAGTTTCTAACTAACTATAGAGCTAACCTAGAACTTACAATTCAAACACATGTATGTTTATATTAGTGTTCATCTCTCTTGTTTATTCAATTATATTTATATATATATATATATATATATATATATATATGTGTGTGTGTGTGTGTGTGTGTGTGTGTGTGTGTGTGTGTGTGTGTGTGTGTGTGTGTTGTATGTGTGGTAGTGTGTGTGTGTGTGTGTATGTATTAGATGTGCAAATTAATTGGGTCTGTAGGCGGTATGCCAAGATGAGCAGTCGAAGCTCGTGGGGAGCAGAGTATCAATAATATTAATATATAAGGGATCAAAGAATCAGTGTTGCATCATATACATATTTAATTACATATTACATATGTTTCACTGTCGATTAGCTGAAGATACGTGAGTCTACATGTGAACACATATCTGAGGAGCTTCGGGTTCCAGAGTCAGGATCGATCATTAATCGATCGTTCCTCGAGCTGATCGACAGTGAAACATATGTAATATGTAATTAAATATGTATATGATACAACATTGATTCTTTGGTCCATTATATATATATATATATATATATATATATATATATATATATATATATATATATATATATATATATATATATATATATATATATATATTATATATATATATATACGTAGTTATGTATTAAACAACATAAGATGATTAATTCATTTACGAATGGTTTCTTGAAGACCTTGACACTTAATATATATACATATATATCTATATATATAAAACTGAGGATGTCTGTCTGTGTGTGTGTGAGTTTGAATCCCTAAAACTAGAGAAGCACCCAACCGACTGTTTTCAAACTTTACACATATAATACTTATGTTTCAGGGAGTGTTCTGAGCAAAATAAATTCTTCAAAAAAATGTTCAATACCCTAGGGACCGCATTAGGCGATTTGGCGATCTCTCTCTATAATTCTTAGTCTTTCTCTTTTTAGATAGATAGATACATACATATAACGGCGCGCCCTTATAATATATGTCTGTATGTCTGGATGTCTGCATTACGTCACTTCCTACAATTCGCTCTGCGTCCAGAACGCGCCCTTATAATATATGTCTGTATGTCTGGCTGTCTGCTGTCTCCGGTTATTCTGCCACCCTTGCTCAAGACAAATCTCACACTCATTCCCCAAACAGTTGGTAGGTGCACACAACTTCTTCCTCACGTTTGAAGCCACGGTGTTGCTTACTTATGTACCACCAACCCTTACTTCTTTGACAGCCGTGGTTGTGGCAATACTAAGCTTAGCTAAGGCGGTTATATCTTTCACAATACCTTATCCCGTGCAACGCCGGGTATCACTGCTAGTATATACATATATACAGAAGCAGAACACTGGACGGTAATATCCGTAGTGGTAGAGCACTCAGTCCATGGGACGAGTTTGGTAGAAGTAGTAACATATATATATATATACATATACATATATATATATATATATATATATATATATATATATATATATATATATATATATAGGAACCAGTAAGACCCCGACAGCTGAGCTCAAGCCGTTTCGACGGCTTGAGCTCAGCTGTCGGGGTCTTACTGGTTCCTATTACCCACTCTACTACCTCAAGTATTGAGTACTTTGGTGCGTTATGGTCCACCTGGTTCCTTACCACATTTCCTTCGTTATATATATATATACATTCAATATCTAGTTCAGATCTAGCTGTCGAAACGGCCGAAGCTCAGCCGTCGGGGTCCTGACTCTTTTTATATATATATATATATATATATATATATATATATATATATATATATGTGTGTGTGTGTGTGTGTGTGTGTGTGTGTGTGTGTGTGTGTGTGTGTGTGCTCCTATACTGAGAGACAGATATAAGTACCTGGTGAAACGACTATATTGTATTTTATGGCATTTCCTGTAAATTATTGCTTGTCATGACTCTAAACAAATCTTGTCAAAGGTAAATGGAGTTTGTGTTTCAAATATCTCTATGCTGACAACACACACACACACACACACACACACACACACACACACACACACACACACACACACACACACACACACACACACACACACACATGTATACATACTTTTAAATACATACACATATATAAATAGATATACATACAGAGAAAAGATCCATACACTCATATATATATATATATACATATGGTGGCTGCCAACTCGTTTTCGAGTATGGTCACTACTTTATATCCATGTAGGAGAACCCCTACCGATGCGCTGAACAAGTGTGACACTTTAGTCCCGCCAGCGACTTGAAAACTCTGGTACAGACACTACACTTGTGACAATTATTGACACATAGTGCTGGGCCCATGGTACCATCTGACGACAAGTGCAGAGAGATCTCCAGATATAAAGCAATGCCTGTGCCGTGAAGCTTTTATAGTGAGCAAAGGCACTGCACAAAGCCAGTCCCACTCTCTTAACCAACATGATATTTACCAAAAAGAAGAATAAGTCAACATCATTGGATACCATCAGGGTTGCAGGTGTTATATCAGAGTTTTCCTTCTCCTAGAATTCTGCCTTGACAAAGGCTAAGGGGTCATCTCTCCCGGTGATTTTGGATGGCCATTGACTCTTAAGAGCTCCTTTGTCCTTTGACAGGTTTTGTTTTTAGTCCTGCAGAATGTCCAAAGTCACCCTCCTCACCAAGAAACCTTGGTGAGGTTGCCAGTTTAGTCGCCAACGACCCGACCATGGGACAGGTTGTACTGGGATACATGTTACTAGTAGCCCAACTGGTGACCTGACATAAATATATATACATATACATACATATACACATACATATACATACAGATACACACACATATATACATACATATATATATATGTATATACAACAAAGAAGGTGTAAGGAACCAAGTGGACCATAACGCACCGAGTACTCGATATTTAAGGTAGTAGAGTGGGTAATGGAAAAATGTGTCAGGACCCCGACGGCTGAGCTCCGGCCGTTTTGACAGCTAGATCCTAACTAACCCAGCAGTATCAGGAGGGCATGGAACTAGCTGAACTTTATATATATATATATATATATATATATATATATATATATATATATATATGTATATATATATATATATACAGACACACACACACAAAAATAAACGCATATCCATACATAGAAACACGCGCACACATATACTTACTTATACATACATATATATACATACAGACACAAACACACCCATATATATATATATACATATATATACATACACATATATACATACCGGTCCACACATATATTCACACGGACACATACAATTATACATACAAACATACACATAAATATGTTTAAATACATATTTCACACATTAATATGTGTTATTTATTAAGTTATGTTTTTACTCCGAATTGAGAGATCACAGCTCTGATACTATGGACACGTGGTTAGAATGTCTGAGGAAAGAATAGCTGGATTGAGAGATCACAGCTCTGATACTATGGACACGTGGTTAGAATGTCTGAGGAAAGAATAGCTGGATTGAGAGATCACAGCTCTGATACTATGGACACGTGGTTAGAATGTCTGAGGAAAGAATAGCTGGATTGAGAGATCACAGCTCTGATACTATGGGCACGTGGTTAGAATGTCTGAGGAAAGAATAGCTGGATTGAGAGATCACAGCTCTGATACTATGGACACGTGGTTAGAATGTCTCAGGAAAGAATAGCTGGATTGAGAGATCACAGCTCTGATACTATGGACACGTGGTTAGAATGTCTGAGGAAAGAATAGCTGGATTGAGAGATCACAGCTCTGATACTATGGGCACGTGGTTAGAATGTCTGAGGAAAGAATAGCTGGATTGAGAGATCACAGCTCTGATACTATGGACACGTGGTTAGAATGTCTGAGGAAAGAATAGCTGGATTGAGAGATCACAGCTCTGATACTATGGACACGTGGTTAGAATGTCTGAGGAAAGAATAGCTGGATTGAGAGATCACAGCTCTGATACTATGGGCACGTGGTTAGAATGTCTCAGGAAAGAATAGCTGGATTGAGAGATCACAGCTCTGATACTATGGACATGTGGTTAGAATGTCTCAGGAAAGAATAGCTGGATTGAGAGATCACAGCTCTGATACTATGGACATGTGGTTAGAATGTCTCAGGAAAGAATAGCTGGATTGAGAGATCACAGCTCTGATACTATGGACATGTGGTTAGAATGTCTCAGGAAAGAATAGCTGGATTGAGAGATCACAGCTCTGATACTATGGACATGTGGTTAGAATGTCTCAGGAAAGAATAGCTGGATTGAGAGATCACAGCTCTGATACTATGGACATGTGGTTAGAATGTCTCAGGAAAGAATAGCTGGATTGAGAGATCACAGCTCTGATACTATGGACATGTGGTTAGAATGTCTCAGGAAAGAATAGCTGGATTGAGAGATCACAGCTCTGATACTATGGACACGTGGTTAGAATGTCTCAGGAAAGAATAGCTGGATTGAGAGATCACAGCTCTGATACTATGGACATGTGGTTAGAATGTCTGAGGAAAGAATAGCTGGATTGAGAGATCACAGCTCTGATACTATGGACATGTGGTTAGAATGTCTCAGGAAAGAATAGCTGGATTGAGAGATCACAGCTCTGATACTATGGACATGTGGTTAGAATGTCTCAGGAAAGAATAGCTGGATTGAGAGATCACAGCTCTGATACTATGGACATGTGGTTAGAATGTCTCAGGAAAGAATAGCTGGATTGAGAGATCACAGCTCTGATACTATGGACATGTGGTTAGAATGTCTCAGGAAAGAATAGCTGGATTGAGAGATCACAGCTCTGATACTATGGACATGTGGTTAGAATGTCTGAGGAAAGAATAGCTGGATTGAGAGATCACAGCTCTGATACTATGGACATGTGGTTAGAATGTCTGAGGAAAGAATAGCTGGATTGAGAGATCACAGCTCTGATACTATGGACACGTGGTTAGAATGTCTCAGGAAAGAATAGCTGGATTGAGAGATCACAGCTCTGATACTATGGACATGTGGTTAGAATGTCTCAGGAAAGAATAGCTGGATTGAGAGATCACAGCTCTGATACTATGGACACGTGGTTAGAATGTCTCAGGAAAGAATAGCTGGATTGAGAGATCACAGCTCTGATACTATGGACATGTGGTTAGAATGTCTGAGGAAAGAATAGCTGGATTGAGAGATCACAGCTCTGATACTATGGACACGTGGTTAGAATGTCTCAGGAAAGAATAGCTGGATTGAGAGATCACAGCTCTGATACTATGGACACGTGGTTAGAATGTCTGAGGAAAGAATAGCTGGATTGAGAGATCACAGCTCTGATACTATGGACATGTGGTTAGAATGTCTCAGGAAAGAATAGCTGGATTGAGAGATCACAGCTCTGATACTATGGACACGTGGTTAGAATGTCTCAGGAAAGAATAGCTGGATTGAGAGATCACAGCTCTGATACTATGGACATGTGGTTAGAATGTCTGAGGAAAGAATAGCTGGATTGAGAGATCACAGCTCTGATACTATGGACATGTGGTTAGAATGTCTCAGGAAAGAATAGCTGGATTGAGAGATCACAGCTCTGATACTATGGACATGTGGTTAGAATGTCTCAGGAAAGAATAGCTGGATTGAGAGATCACAGCTCTGATACTATGGACATGTGGTTAGAATGTCTCAGGAAAGAATAGCTGGATTGAGAGATCACAGCTCTGATACTATGGACACGTGGTTAGAATGTCTGAGGAAAGAATAGCTGGATTGAGAGATCACAGCTCTGATACTATGGACATGTGGTTAGAATGTCTCAGGAAAGAATAGCTGGATTGAGAGATCACAGCTCTGATACTATGGACATGTGGTTAGAATGTCTCAGGAAAGAATAGCTGGATTGAGAGATCACAGCTCTGATACTATGGACACGTGGTTAGAATGTCTGAGGAAAGAATAGCTGGATTGAGAGATCACAGCTCTGATACTATGGACATGTGGTTAGAATGTCTCAGGAAAGAATAGCTGGATTGAGAGATCACAGCTCTGATACTATGGACACGTGGTTAGAATGTCTGAGGAAAGAATAGCTGGATTGAGAGATCACAGCTCTGATACTATGGACATGTGGTTAGAATGTCTCAGGAAAGAATAGCTGGATTGAGAGATCACAGCTCTGATACTATGGACATGTGGTTAGAATGTCTCAGGAAAGAATAGCTGGATTGAGAGATCACAGCTCTGATACTATGGACACGTGGTTAGAATGTCTGAGGAAAGAATAGCTGGATTGAGAGATCACAGCTCTGATACTATGGACATGTGGTTAGAATGTCTCAGGAAAGAATAGCTGGATTGAGAGATCACAGCTCTGATACTATGGACACGTGGTTAGAATGTCTGAGGAAAGAATAGCTGGATTGAGAGATCACAGCTCTGATACTATGGACATGTGGTTAGAATGTCTCAGGAAAGAATAGCTGGATTGAGAGATCACAGCTCTGATACTATGGACATGTGGTTAGAATGTCTGAGGAAAGAATAGCTGGATTGAGAGATCACAGCTCTGATACTATGGACATGTGGTTAGAATGTCTCAGGAAAGAATAGCTGGATTGAGAGATCACAGCTCTGATACTATGGACATGTGGTTAGAATGTCTGAGGAAAGAATAGCTGGATTGAGAGATCACAGCTCTGATACTATGGACATGTGGTTAGAATGTCTCAGGAAAGAATAGCTGGATTGAGAGATCACAGCTCTGATACTATGGACACGTGGTTAGAATGTCTGAGGAAAGAATAGCTGGATTGAGAGATCACAGCTCTGATACTATGGACATGTGGTTAGAATGTCTCAGGAAAGAATAGCTGGATTGAGAGATCACAGCTCTGATACTATGGACATGTGGTTAGAATGTCTGAGGAAAGAATAGCTGGATTGAGAGATCACAGCTCTGATACTATGGACATGTGGTTAGAATGTCTGAGGAAAGAATAGCTGGATTGAGAGATCACAGCTCTGATACTATGGACATGTGGTTAGAATGTCTCAGGAAAGAATAGCTGGATTGAGAGATCACAGCTCTGATACTATGGACATGTGGTTAGAATGTCTGAGGAAAGAATAGCTGGATTGAGAGATCACAGCTCTGATACTATGGACATGTGGTTAGAATGTCTCAGGAAAGAATAGCTGGATTGAGAGATCACAGCTCTGATACTATGGACACTGTGGTTAGAATGTCTCAGGAAAGAATAGCTGGATTGAGAGATCACAGCTCTGATACTATGGACATGTGGTTAGAATGTCTGAGGAAAGAATAGCTGGATTGAGAGATCACAGCTCTGATACTATGGACATGTGGTTAGAATGTCTCAGGAAAGAATAGCTGGATTGAGAGATCACAGCTCTGATACTATGGACATGTGGTTAGAATGTCTGAGGAAAGAATAGCTGGATTGAGAGATCACAGCTCTGATACTATGGACATGTGGTTAGAATGTCTGAGGAAAGAATAGCTGGATTGAGAGATCACAGCTCTGATACTATGGACATGTGGTTAGAATGTCTCAGGAAAGAATAGCTGGATTGAGAGATCACAGCTCTGATACTATGGACATGTGGTTAGAATGTCTGAGGAAAGAATAGCTGGATTGAGAGATCACAGCTCTGATACTATGGACACGTGGTTAGAATGTCTCAGGAAAGAATAGCTGGATTGAGAGATCACAGCTCTGATACTATGGACATGTGGTTAGAATGTCTGAGGAAAGAATAGCTGGATTGAGAGATCACAGCTCTGATACTATGGACATGTGGTTAGAATGTCTGAGGAAAGAATAGCTGGATTGAGAGATCACAGCTCTGATACTATGGACATGTGGTTAGAATGTCTGAGGAAAGAATAGCTGGATTGAGAGATCACAGCTCTGATACTATGGACATGTGGTTAGAATGTCTGAGGAAAGAATAGCTGGATTGAGAGATCACAGCTCTGATACTATGGACATGTGGTTAGAATGTCTCAGGAAAGAATAGCTGGATTGAGAGATGACAGCTCTGATACTATGGACACGTGGTTAGAATGTCTGAAGAAAGAATAGCTGGATTGAGAGATCACAGCTCTGATACTATGGACATGTGGTTAGAATGTCTCAGGAAAGAATAGCTGGATTGAGAGATCACAGCTCTGATACTATGGACAACGTGGTTAGAATGTCTCAGGAAAGAATAGCTGGATTGAGAGATCACAG
Organism: Eledone cirrhosa; assembly: GCA_964016885.1. Lineage (NCBI taxonomy): Eukaryota > Metazoa > Mollusca > Cephalopoda > Octopoda > Eledonidae > Eledone > Eledone cirrhosa. The sequence goes on from OZ024743.1 coordinate 73,525,045, forward strand.
CTCTGATACTATGGACATGTGGTTAGAATGTCTGAGGAAAGAATAGCTGGATTGAGAGATCACAGCTCCTGATACTATGGACATGTGGTTAGAATGTCTGAGGAAAGAATAGCTGATTGAGAGATCACAGCTCTGATACTATGGACATGTGGTTAGAATGTCTAGGAAAGATAGCTCGGATTGAGAGATCACAGCTCTGATTACTATGGACATGTGGTTAGAATGTCT
>OZ024743.1:73525472-73530472 GCA_964016885.1 Eledone cirrhosa
GAAGAAGAAGAAGAAGAAGAAGAAGAAGAAGAAGAAGAAGAAGAAGAAGAAGAAGAAGAAGAAGATTCTCTGTTTATATACGCGCGTGTGTATTGTCTGCGAAAACCCAGGGCTCTGCTGCACTTCAGGCCGAGGAAACTGTCCAAATATCGGTCACTCTCCGACAGGTTTGCAGTCGATCCTGTAGCAGTGAAAACTTCTGGTGTCCTTGACAATAGGACCACCTCCCTATTCACTACCATCGGCACAGAGTTGGCTACCCATAGGTGTGAGGCTCGCGAGCTGGATTGACTCTTCCAGAACGTCACACTAACCCTTCTCCTGGGAAACTCTTTCTCTATTCTGTCTACCGGGGCCGCGCGGCCACCAGCACGTGGGCTCCTATTTGCTTAGAATAGCGAGAGAGAGAGAGAGAGAGAGAGAGAGAGAGAGAGAGAGAGAGAGAGAGAGAGAGAGAGAGAGAGAGAGAGAGAGAGAGAGGGGGAGTAGTGATTATACCTTGCATTGCATGCTAAAATATGGTTCAGGTTTCAGAAATTTGTTTATTTAGTCTAGAGACTAGAACCAATAAAAGATGAATAATAATTATAATAATTGTTTCTACTTTAGGCACAAGGCCAGCAATTACCCACTGCATTACTGGTACTTTATTTTATCGACCCCGTAAGGATGAAAGGCAAAGTTAACCTCGGCGGGATTTGAAAAAATAATAATAATAATAATAATAATAATGCTATCTTTATTAACCACAAGGGTTTACATAAAGTAGACATTAAGGACAGTAAAGGACAATACAGGACGGTACAAATGGGCATTTCTGCGTGTAAAAAAGACAGAGGATGTAATAAAAAAATAACAATGAAAAATTCCCCAATAGAGGGGAGACTTCCGAGGGACATTTGTGGAGAAAGCCCATTAAAAGACCACAGTGACCCTGACCACCAGGGCAAGTGCCCTCTCCCAGTTTTCCACCTTTAATTTACAGACAAATAATAATAATAATAATAATAATAATAATAATAATAATAATAATAATAATAATAATAATAATAATAATAATGATTTCTTTATTGGCCACAAGGGCTGACATCAAGAAAAACATCACAGACGGAACAGGACGGTACGATGTGGGTTTTGTGCGTGTAAATATTTTTATTATTTATATAAGAAAAGAAAAAAAAAAGACATAAAACATATATATATATAAACAATAAAATGAAAATTGAAACAATGAAAAATTCCCCAATAGGGGGGAAACCTCCGAGGGTTACTCGTGGCGAAAACCACACAAAAGACCACGGCCATCCTGACTACCAGGGCAAGCGCCCTCTCTCAATTTTTCCATCTCTCAAACTTCAGGCGTATATTCAGAGCGGTCCCATTCGCTCGGACCATTCTCGCTACATTCACCCACCTTTCAACAAACTTGCTAGAAAGCAGCACTTGCCTCTCCACCCTGATTTTCCTCTTCAAGTGAAACTTGAAAAAGTTAATTAGGGATTCGCCGAAGAGGAAAGTGTTTGTCTTTAATCCTTTTAACCTTGTCCACCACACAATCTCTTTCGCCATGGCCACCAGGCAGATGAAAACCGCCTGCCCTTCCTCCTCGAAGGAAGACGGCGAGACCATCTGCACAATGGACTCAGTCGACAACCGGATCAGTCCCACACGCGATAGCTCCACAAGTCAGCAATGCTCGGGCACTGAACGAGTGCGTGCACAACGGTTTCGTCGCTATGCGCGCATCTCGGACAGGCTCGGCTGACGGCACTTCCGTACCTGGAGAGCTTATCTCGAACCGGCAGCGCTCTCCGGTAGCACTGCCAGGCCAGGGATTTTTGGAAGTTATCCATAGGCCCCGGGCAAAAATAGTGACTGATAGTAAGGAGCCAATGCTCAGAACTGTACTGAAGGAGAGGACAATAGACCAGGGGATGTCCAAGGAGGAAATAAGGATAAGGAGAAAGAGCAGCCTTCAGGAAAAATCCCTTCATAGTACCTTCTTTGAGAAAACTGAATTCAGAGATCCACAGACATGGAACTGGTTGAAAAGAGGAGACCTCAAAAAGGCTACAGAAGGAATGTTAATGGCTGCGCAAGAGCAGGCCCTCAAAACGAAGTGGTTGAAACACCATATTTACAAGGAGGAGGCTAGCCCACTGTGCAGGATCTGTGGAGAGAGAGAGGAGACTGTAGCTCACATATTATCCGAGTGTAAACAGGTAGCCCAGACTCACTATAAGGGCTGGAGACATGATGTGATGGGCAGGGTGATCCACTGGCACCTATGCAAAGGAAATTATTTACCACATGCTGAGAAGTGGTATGAGCATAAGCCAGAGTCGGTGATAGAAAACGATCAGGTGAAGGTTCTGTGGGATTTTAGGATACAGACGGACAAGAAACTGGAACACAATAGACCTGACCTGGTGGTTGTGGACAAAGAAAAAAGATCGTGCCTGATTGTGGATGTGGCCTGCCCATTCGACACGAGAGTGCAAGAGAAGGAGAGGGAGAAAATTAACCGATACCAGGACTTAAAGTGGGAGGTAAAAAGGATTTGGAACTGCCATGAAGTCAAAGTGGTCCCGATTGTCATAAGCGCACTAGGTACTATCTCAAAAAGTTTCCAGGGTTGGTTAAAGAAAATTGGCCCCGCCACGCTTTTTGGAACGCTTCAAAAGGCATGCTTGCTGTTCCCAGCAAGAACGCTCCGATACGTCCTGAATATCTGAGGCTGCAGGTAGTGGCTTGATATTCATTTCAACAAACTTTCCAGTTAACTAACATCAATGACTGAGACTCAAAGAATAATAATAATGAAATTATTGTGTACAGTGCTCAGGTTCACTACAACTCATCAAAGGTGCATAGGTACATAGAATAATATACAAATGTCAGGGAAGTGAATAGTTTATGAGTCATGATATACATGTGTGTGTATGGGGGGGGGGGATATTATGTGTGGTGGATTGGCAGTATCGGTAGAGAGTCGGACACCATGCTTTGAAGCATAGAGTTACCTCCCTTTATGATCTGAGTTCAAATCCCGCCGAGGTTAACTTTGCCTTTCATCCTTACGGTGTCGATAAAATAAAGTACCAGTAATACACTGGGTAATTGCTGGCCTTGTGCCAAAAAGTAGAAACAATTATGTGTAGTGTTGGCGAATATCAGGAAGCATGGAGGTTTTAAAGGATGCTGTCTTGACAGCTAGCAACTGATGCAGGTAGTAATATATATCAGTAATATATATAAAGGCAGCGAGATCTGTGTATGTCTCTATGGGTCTGTATGTGTATGTTGTCTGTGTCTGTGTGTATGTGCGTGTCTGTGTGTATCTATCTGTTTGTCATGCATGATTTAATATGGTCAACGTCAAAATTATACTCCAGCTTTACTTTTTCAAGGGAGACAATACAAGTACATCTATAGAGTTATCTCCCTTGGACTGCTATGAAAGTTTATTTGTTTTTAAATTTATAATCGATACTTAAGAAGGAACTACCTACAACAATTGAAGTCGTACTTTTCTAGCAATTAACTCGATCTAAGACAGTGTTGGAACAAGACTAACTACTCTCGTATCTCCAACAATCGTCCCTCCCGCTTATTAATTTTTCAGATTCCCCCAAGCCCCCGATTATTAAGTTTTGCTAATCTATCTCCAGCGAAATTTTATTTTAAGTGGTAAAACATTATACATAACAAAATAAAGTACATTTCTAGAAATCCCATACTTTATAAAATAATTAGGATGGGTTGGAGGTCTCAATATGTAGGCTAAACAACTATTTCTGGTTTTTAAAAAAAATCGACGGACACAACCTAGAAAAATTACCGATTTTTCAACCACCCGCTTATTCCACCAACCCCACCCACCTCTCCCCTATTATTTGGGACTTGAGAGAATTTCTTGGAAGAGTGATTTTATTCATTTGAAAAAAAAGCAGAAACCGTTAACTTGAGGAAACTATCAGATTTGTATTGCTGAAAGTTAAAAAAAAAAGCTGCACTTCGGGCCGAGGAGGGTGTATTCTCCAAATATCGGTCGCTCTCCGACAGGTTTGTGGTCGAACCCGTGGCAGTGGAGACTTCTGGTGTCATTGGGCAATGGGCCACCTCCCTGCTCACCACATTGGCACAGAGTTGGTGTGAGCCGCGCGAGCTGGAATGTCCCTTCCAGCACGTTTTCCTCACCCTCCTCCGGAGAAATTTCTTCTCTATTCTGTCAGCCAGGTTCACGGCGTGGCCAGCAAGTGGGCGCCCATTTGTTCAGAATAGCGAGAGATGAGGAGAGCGGGAGAGACAGAGGCAGTGACAGTAGGAGTTTGGTTCTTTTGTGTTCGGACCTGGTGTATATGTATGTTTCAGGGACACACTCACGTATTAACACTTTCTAGACATAGTACTTACACCCACAGACGACACCGGCCAACTCTTTACATACGACATTATTTTACTCATTTAGTGCAATAGGCGTTTTAAAGCCATTTTCCCGCTAAAGAAAATGTTAATCTTGAAGGCTCTATAACAGAGTTCAAACACACCATGGGATGCGTTTTTACTGCCGGATGCCTTTCCTGGCGCCAACCCTTTTATTCGCATCTTATGACACTTATTGATATGGTGTACTTATTCTGAATGAAATACGTACAGGATTTATTCGAATATTTTCTATAAAACACTTCATTTCTACCTCTAATTCCACTCCCGACATTCTGACATATACTAAACTTAGAAGAACTTCTAATTTCTGATTAGTCGGCTTGGAGAGCGACGCTTAAGATCCGACAAATCTCTGAGGCTAGCGGTAGAAGGTTGGCTAGAAATCTATCTTCAAACCGTGTGTATGTGGTGTATGTGGTGTGTGTGGTATGTGTGTGTGTGTGGTGTGTGTGTGAGTGCGTGTGCGTGTGTGTGTATGTGTGTGTGTGTGTATCGTGACACATACGTTGTTTACTTTCCTGGCTATTGTACATTATACGTCTCTTTGGGTT
>OZ024743.1:73535472-73570472 GCA_964016885.1 Eledone cirrhosa
GACGATCGTTTGTCCGGGTATCTAAAGGGCGATGATGGTTCAGGAAACGCTCCTTATATATATATATAAGTTCCTTATATATATATATATATATAAGTTCCTTATATATATATATATATACACACAGAATTATAGCATTATTCAGTTTTTCTAAAACTAATCAATTAATTTAATTGAAATAGTCAAATATTACCGATCCTAGACTAGTATGTAACAGATACGATGAAATACGTGCCATTGTTATGCAATGAATATTATTCCCATTCTTCTGGATTGATTGCGATGTTTTAAATAATAATTTGGTAAATTTCTCTCTCTCTGTATATATATCAATAAAGGATCGGAGGCCATATTCAGCTGATTCATGTTTATATAAAACTCCGTTATACATATTTCACTGAGGACTGTCAGTTATGGCAAAACTAAACATTGAAAGTTCCTAAAAAGAACCTTTAAATTTGAAAAAATCCAATAATTTTCGCAAAAAAGATTTTGACGTCTGAAGAGTTCATGCTATCATAATTGATAGTCCTCAGTGAAATATGTATAACGGAGTTTTAAATAAACCCGAATCAACTGAACATGGCCTTATTATCTGCTTCACAACCGATGGACCATAATGTGGTCCGCACATCTGTGTTTGGTTAAACCCATACTCTCTCTCTCTCTCTCTCTCTCTATATATATATATATATATATATATATATATATATATATATATATATAATGTAGGAGGTGAGTTTTATTGTAGTACAATAAAGCAATATACAGATATCGGATAAGAAGCACTCTACAGTTTGTAGGGCTGGAGTATACATAATATATAATATCAAAAGATGGTTAAAAGAGTTCCATGTATTTTATTATGCGCATTTCAAAAACAAATATCATCATGCAATAACATTTGTGTTTTCATCAGATAAAATAGGAAGACATGATATGAAGGTTAAAGAACACTTGTGAATAGTGCAGTTTTAAATCAACATATGGAAAGTAGTTTTAGATTGATGTGTGATATTGAGAAAAAAAAATGTTTATGTGGGGGGGGGGTGCAAAAGAGGAGGAGATGAGAGTAAAAAGTGGAGGGGCAGGAGTATAATGAGGAAGGATGAGATAGGAGGAGAGATGGGTGATAGAGTAAAGCTGGAAAATCTTCCTTGTGGATTCAATGATCGGATAATGTCCATGAGAGAGTCCCGCTGATTCAAAACCGCTTTGGGACTCTGGTCAGTGTGTACGCTCCTACTATGTGTGCTAGTGATGATGAAAAACTAAGTTTCTACATGTCTTTGAGAGAGGTCATCCAACCTTATGCAGACAACATTGTCATCCTTGGTGATTTTAATGCACGTGTTGGTAATGACTGGGGAGCTTGGAGTGTAATGGGCAGGCATGGAGTAGGTAAGTGCAATAACAATGGCCTACTTCTGTTGCAGATGTGCACTGAGATGGATCTTCTTGTTGGGAACACGCTCTTTCAGCAGAAAGACAAATATAAGACAACTTGGATGCATCCAGGTTCCAAGAAGTGGTACCTTATTGACTTTATTTTAACGAGAAAACGTGATATCAGGGATATCACGTTGGTTCGTTTATTGCGAGGCGCGGAATGTTGGACTGATCATTGTCTGGTGCGCGCCAAGTTTCAATTTGTTGTGAAGCCCAAAGTAAGGGGGGAAAAGGTTGCACTTCCAAAACAACTAAACATGGCTCGTCTGAAAACAGAGAAATTGATGATGAGTTCATCCGGTCGATTCCATCCAGACCTACAAAGCTGGCAATGGCTGATCCTCCTTCATTTGATGAGGTGGCGAAGGCCATTGCCAAATTAAACAGCGGCAAGTCACCTGGAATGGATGGACTGAGTGCCGAGATTTTCAAGTGTGCTGGTGATAACTTCTTAAACCGCCTCACTGATCTCCTTGTGAATATTTGGAAAATGTACCACAGGATTGGAAAGATGCAAGGGATCCAAAGATGACTGTGGCAACTACAGAGGTATTTCACTGTATCTGTGGCTGGGAAGATCTTGTGCAGGATATTGTTGGACAGATTGATACAGCACATTGCTGTTGAAGTACTTCCTGAGTCCCAATGTGGCTTTAGGAATGGCAGAGGCACTGTTAACATGATCTTCTCGGCCAAACAACTTCAAGAGAAATGTATTGAGCAGCGCATGGACTTATACCAAGTTTTTGTCGATCTGACCAAGGCATTTGACACCGTTAATCGGAAGGCTTTGTGGGTTATTTTGGAGAGATTGGGCTGTCCTGAAAAGTTTGTGAGCATTCTGAAACTCTTCCACGATGAAATGCAGGCATGGGTGATGTTGGAGGTAAACTGTCTGAGCCAATCTCGGTTGAAAATGGTGTCAAGCAGGGTGATATACCTGCACCGAATTTGTTTGCCTTGTATTTCGCGATGGTGTTCTTCATGGCCTTCAAGGATTGCCAACACGGTATCTATCTCAGCATTGAGAGTATCATCCACCAACGGCGTTTGCGATGGACCGGACACCTCTGCAGAATGGAGGATGATCGAATCCCAAAACAACTCTTGTATGGCGAGCTTTGTGAGAGTAAGAGACCACCTCACAAGCCAAAGCTCCGATTCAAGGATTGTGTTAAGGACTCATTGAAAAAAACTGGTTTGATGATGGCTGACTGGGAGATAGAAGCTCTTGAAAGAGAAACTTGGCGTGGAATGGTGAATGATGGGGTTCATAATTTTGAGGACAGACGCATAGAGCACGAGAAGATCAAACGCGATGTGCGTAAGCAATGCCCTGGTGTATCTCTCGAAACGATCGGTGTCTCCATTGAATTGAAGTGCCCTGAGTGTGGAAAAATTTGCTTGAGCAAATCTGGTCTCAGGAGCCACAGTCGCAGCCATGTCCAAGGAGAACCAGTGAACTATGATCTCCACGATGTTGTGAGGGTTCACGGGCAACTTCATGCAGGACCTCAAATCAGAGAGATCCATAGTTGTCATCAGTGTGTGAAAGAGTGCAAGTCTCTAGCAGGCTTGAAAAGCTATATCCGAACGTCCCACATCTGAACCTGACAAGCGATTGCAGTACTCTTGGCAGAGTTTGCAACCATCATATATATATATATATATATATATATATATATATATATAGTGTGTGTGTGTGTGTGTGTGTGTTAAGCCGAATTATACGATTAATTGATATCTGTATATATATATATATATATACTGTGCATCTATAGATTGTTCGTATACTTAATAAGTAAAATCTAACTACATATGGAATTGAAGTGAAGAGAAATAGTTACAGGCAGCAGGGGTGGTGGAAGCATTTCTGAATTGGAAAGGGAGCCACATTTGCACAATTTATTTGTAGTGATTAGTTTAGCCGTTTGCACTCAAAGATGGTCAGAAAACTTCGATGTACGATAAAAATAATATGTACAAAAATTGTACCACTTATCCAAATAGTTTCGTAGTTTGGGGAGAAAATATAATTATTGTAGGGGGACATGCCCCTCCCCAAGTTTCAGCACTAGTGTATATATATAATTTTTTTTGAATTATGCCCTGTGCCCTTTCTTAAGGGGTTAATGTATTGAGCTTCTTCGCATTTGGTAAGAAACTGTATTATACCCAATTTATTCATCTCCTGTGTATATATATATATATATATATATATATATATATATAAAAGGTAAACAGAAATAACAACACATTCGGTACAGTATGTGGAAAGAATATATTAGGTTAACGCTAGATATAGCAGGAAGAGGGTCTTAACGTTTCGGACGCTTCTCTTTCATCAGAAGAAAGAATGAGAAATAAGATAGATTGAGGGGGAGGGCGGGTTGGAATTTCATTTATTACGGCTATTGGTGAGATTTGTTACTCTAGATTTTCACCTGCTCACTCACAGGATCACCAGTCTTGTTTGGTGGTACGCAGGTGAGACTCCAGAGTAACAAGGCTTAGCCATAATAAATGAATATTTAAACTCTACTTTGGTATTGAGGTTCCATTCTTACGTTCGTCAATAATTCACGTACTCTCAGGTCTTGAATAATCGTCCCCACCCCCCGCTTATTAATTTGTCAGATTTTCCCACACACACCGTTCCTTTTTTATTCCACCTCCATGCCCCACTCGCTTATTAATTTGTTTTTCTTTAATCTATCTCCGGCGAAATGTTATTGTAAGTGATTCATATTTATACTGTAGCTGGAGAATCTAATAATTGTTTCTACTCTTGGCACAAGGCCAGCAGTTACCCAGTGCATTACTGGTACTTTATTTTATCGACCCCGTAAGGATGAAAGTCAAAGTTAACCTCGGCGGGATTTGAACTCAGAATGGCAAGGGCCGTAACTCTATGCGTCAAAGCATGGCGTCCGACCCTCTACCGATACTGCCAATCCACCGCCCTTTTAACTCTAATAATGATTTTATTTCACATTTAAAAAAACATTATATATGACAAAAGAAGAAAATAACAATAAATCCCATATTTACGAACGTACACTATACAATTACTGATTTCCTAAGCTTTCCACCCTCCGCATTCTTGCCGCACCCCCCTCTCCCCCAACCCCTATTATTTAGGACCCGAGAGTGCCACCAAACTCCCCTCCTCTCTCTGTCTATCACACAAAACTCTTTTTTAATCCCTCTCTCTATATCTACTAAAACCAAACTCTACCCCTCTCTATATCTACCACGACACCGCCTCTCTTTTCCCACTCTCTATATCTAAGACTAATACACTCTCTCACTCTCTATAAATATCTACACTTATCTCTCCTAATCCCCCTCTGTATATCAATCACTCCTAAACTCTCCCTCTCTCTATATCTACTACACGGAACTCTCTTCCAACAGCCCTCTCTATATCAATAAACATCAATCTTTCCCCCCTCTCTATATCTACTACACGGAACTCTCTTCCAATACCCCTCTCTATATCAATAAACATCAATCTCCCCCTCTCTATATTTAATACACGACACACTCTCCCAACCTACCTCTCTATATCAATTACCACTTGATATAGACGTGATTTACTTCGCTCCGGATTTTTACGGATTATTGTCAAAAAAACTGTGAGTTTATTGCTCAATTTAATAACATTGTTTAGTTTAACCCCTTGCCTGGGCCGTCAGACGTTGATTCAACTAATTTTCGCTCCTTTCTGGGGCGAAATTTTCAATTTTCATCTCAAAACTATAGACTTGGTGGCAATGGATGCCATTTCCACCTCGCACACTGTCGTGAGTGCCACGCCCACTAAGAAAAGTGGTGGAGGGAAGGTAGGAGTACAAAGCATGCAGCCTTCCCCCCCTCGCATCATCGAAAAACGTTAAAAATATCGAAACCACGAAACCAAACCCGGTAAATAATACCAGCACCAACAACAAGAACAATGACAATAACACCACAACCAACAACTGCAACAATAGCAACACCAAGGAAAACATGAACAATATTACCAACAGTGACAGCAACAAAAAAGACAACACCAAAACAACATTCGCACAGACTGTAAAAAAAAACGAACTATACACGCCAATAGACATAACAAATGCTAAACAACTATTACAAGACGCAAAACAATTCGTGACTTTTGGCGAAAACGGTGCTTTTAGCATCAATTCTCCACAGGAATTACGTAGAGAAGCTGTCCTGAAAACTGTGGTTTTCATGACAATATCGAACGAAACAAGAAAACCAGCTCAATTATCACAAAATGAAATTGAGCTGGTTCTAAAAGATGCAATGAAGGACTTAACCTCATACAAAAAGGTAAACTGTTTGGTAGCATTTCGGTGCTAATGAACAACCAGTCAACAGCTCAAAAGTACTCGGTATCACCCATTGTGTCCCCCCGCTTCACCTTTTTCCCCACATACAGGGGGAAAAGGACACAAAGAATAAAAATAATGAGTATCACACCAAATGTAAATATTTGGTGGATACTATGTGGAATCATTAACTTTGACGAAGACAAGATAATTTCAATAGGAAAGTCCTCCGGAGGTGTATTTGGTGGGACCACCGTAGAAGTTCTGGTGCAAATGAGCCCAGAACGAATAGCGAATATCCCACAACGCGTGCCTCTGGACAGGCTAAAATATATAAACATTTCAGTGGAGAGAAGGCGGCCGTCATGTTATCACTGCTTAAGCAGGGGTCACATGAGGGCTGCCTGTCCTCAATTAACGAGTAAAAAAAAAGGCTCTTCTGCCAACCCCGAACACAACAACACAACCACCACCACCACCACCACAACAACAACAACAACCACAACCACAACAACACGGAAAAATAACAACACAAAACACTGTTCCACCCAACCCCTCCCCACCTAAAACAAATACAAAAGCAACCACAACAAAACCCCAAAATATACCCCCCCCCAACAACACGGAAGAGGACTCCGTATCAACGTCACCCAGTGACGACGAGGGAGAACCCTTTCAACAGGTGAAAAGGAAAAAAAAAGGCACCACATTAATAAAAATGCCACAAACACACAACCACCAACACAAACAGAACAAACATCACAAGTAAAAAGAACCACCCCTCCCCAAAACATAACACGTACTACAAAACGCAAACACGCACAAGAACAACAAACAAAAACAAACACAACACAACAAACACTCTATACATACATTAACAAGAACAATAAAACGTTGATGAAAGCGATAGAAAATAACCCTTCGGTGGAAACCGAAGGGATCACTTTCACGTACGCAGCGAACAAACCGCACCTAATGATGATTAGGGTCCCAACGGAAACCTATGTAACTTTGAAAAAGAACCATCCAATGCATGTGGGGACCAACTGCACCAAACCACATAACAGCGTCCTATTGAGATGTTTCCCCACCCCCACACCAGATACCCACACCCCACCAAACAGCCTAATCCCACCACACACTGATGTCCTCACCCCACCACAAACCACCACCCCACCAAACAACCCTTCCAACACCCCCATGGAAATTGTGCAGCCTGGTCCCCAGGAGACGAAGAGGTAAGTAATTTCCTTTCTTCTTCCTTTTTAACTCTTCAGCACCAACATGGCCAATATAAGAGTTGGATGTGTGAATGCACGCGGCTTGGGGATGTCCTGGAAACAGGGCAAACTCTTAAATGACCTCAGGTGGCACAGAGTGGATGTAATGGTTATTTGCGAGTCCAGGGTCAGCAGCGAGCGCCAACTGGCCCCCATCTTCGACGACTTTGAGATCTACGCATCTCTCTGTCAGCCGAGGGGTGGGGTGGGGTTGTCGGTCTGCTGCGAAAATACCTGGGTCTTGCCACACAGAAGGTACACCTGGACCCGGAGGGTCGACTGGTGGTTTTAGACGTCGGCAGTGGTGAAGGTGGAGCTTTCAGGCTGGTGGCAGCGTATGCCCCATCTGGGACACCGCGACCGGACTTCTTCCGACGCCTGGAGAATTTCCTGGGAACGTCTCGCTCCTTGCTTTTAGTGGGGGACTGGAATGGTATCCTGGATGCACGTTGGGACTATGTAGGGGCATGTCCCGATAGAGGTGGGTGTAACAGCCTCAAACAATTAATCGGCCGATTTGATCTGGCCGATAGATATCGACTAGATTTTCCGTCCGGTGGACGTGGAGTAATCGCAGCGAAACATCTAGGTCGTACCTAGATAGGTTCCTAGTTAGAAATAAGGATAGGGACATATTAAGCTGTCCACGAATGTTCATGGTTGACTATTCGGATCACAAGTTGGTGACCGGAGTGGTCAACCTTGATAGAACTCATAGACAGGGACCCGGTTACTGGAAGCTAAACTTGTCTTTACCGACAAACAAAGCTTACAGTAAGCGGATTAGCACACTAGTTAAGCAGTGTTTGACGGGAGCAATTGTCAACAACGGGTGGTGGGGCTCTCTCAAGAGAGAAATTAGAATAGAATCGATAGGTTTTAGTCGGGAATTAGCATCAGATAGGAATAGAACTGAAAGGGAATTAACAAATAGAGTAGAAGAGGCGATTAGGAGTGGCAACGTGGCCGGCGTGCTGGCGTCAAGAAAGGCCCTAGACCAGTTCTTTGATGCGAAGCACGAGGGCTGCGTTGTCAGGAGTAAAATACGTGCTCTGGGTAACGAGGGAGCCAAAGCTGTTAGCTGGGCCCGAGTGACAGAGGCAAAAAGTGGAAATAAGTCCACGATTCGGTCTTTGAAGGACCAGGATGGACGCGTGATCCTTGAACCTGAGCGGATGAGCGCGGCCTTTCAACGGCGCTTTGCACGACTGTTCGGGAGGGGCGGCGGGCCGGGTGGGGCCATGGATTTCGGTCCATACCTCGACGGTCTGGCGCGGCTCTCGGACGGGGAGGCGAAGTCCTGCGAGAGGCCGATTTCAGCCGCTGAAATAGGGGAAGCGCTGAGCCAATGCGGCAAACGCAAATCTCCGGGTCTCGATGGTCTACCATACGAACTTTATGTAGCGATGCCGGGCTTGTTCTCCGGTCTCCTCGAGGCGGTCTACTGCAACTGGCAACAGAACGGGAGAATTCCCAGTTCTGTGACCAAGGGCGTAGTCACGCTGGTGAGGCAGGACGAGAACAAGGGGGATGACATAGATAACCTCAGGCCCATAACTCTGCTAAACACAGAGTTAAAGATTTTGGCCAAGGTGTTAGCGAAGAGGTTGGCGCTTGTCGTCAGGAACCTGGTGGGAGAAGCGCAGACATGCGCAATCCCGTCCAGGTCCATACACGACAACCTCCACCTCATGCGATACATCGTAGAGAGGGTAGGGAACGAACCCGGCTTTGGTGGGGCCCTGATCAACTTGGATCAATCTAAGGCGTTCGATAGGGTTGACCATCGGTACCTGGATGCGGTGCTCGCGGCGGCAAGCTTCGGACCCGTTTTCAGGGGCTGGATTGCTGCAATGCACAGCAGCAACACCTGCTCGAGGGTCAAGGTGAACGGCTACCTCTCGGAGCCGTTCCAAATCACGCGATCCATTCGACAGGGATGCCCTCTCTCCTCCCTCCTGTATGTGCTGGCTCTCGAGCCACTACTGCGGAAGCTGGAGCTGTTGCAGGGCATCCCCTTGGAACCGGGATTGCGGAAAGCGGTGTCGGCCTACGCCGATGACGTGGCAGTAATGGTGTCGTGCGCCTCGGAAATCGGGCAGATCGGCACCTTACTGGAGGAATATGAAAGGTTCACAGGAGCCAAGCTGAACCGGGACAAGTCCGTCGGCTTGCAACTCGGGACGTGGAGGGGCAAAACGATGCCCTCCGACGGCATCGTCGGATGCTGGACAGAGGGACCGGTGAAGCTGCTCGGACCTCCAGGTGGAGAAAAACTGGGACGAGGTAACGGGCAAGGTCTTTGCACTCGCCCAGAAGTGGGCCGAGTGCAAACTATCTCTGAAAGGTCGAGCGGATGTGGCGAACGCTTATATAGCGTCCGTCATTTACTACCGCTTGACCGTCGTGCCTTGCCCAGAGAAAACACTCGCCAAAATGGAGCGCGCGCTCTTCCGATTTCTTTGGAAGAAGCGGGCTCCTTTGTTGAGAAGATCCATCTGCTGTCAACACCCTTCGAACGGAGGGCTGGGGATACCATGGCTGACGATGCGTAGACACGCATTAAGGCTACGGCACCTCCAGGTATTCCTCACCGGTCAGCCGGTGTGGACCCTGTTTGTGAGGCGAGCCTTTCCGAGACTCGTCTCACTCACCGAGCTGCAATCCTGGGTCAAGCAAAGACCGAGAAAAGTGGGCGACTGGCACATTGAATGTGCCCAAGCACTCACGGTCCTCTGGCAAGCGGATCCGGCAATCAGTGGAGACTCAACCTCAACATCTATAGAGGGTTGGTGCGCAGTAAGTGCTACGACGCTCTCGGAGAGGCTGTGGGCATGGAGGAAGACGAGCTGTCCAGTCTGTTCGGTAGGACGTTTGGCCCGGGACCGATGGACAACTTCCAAAAGTCCCTGGCTTGGCAATTGTATCGAGGAGCTCTACCCGTTCGGGACAAGCTCTACAGACACGGGTGCCCGGGTAGGGACCCCTCGAAGAAGATCTGTCCAAGATGCGTTCGTGACGAGGAAACCGTCGCACACGCATTCGTACACTGCCCGGGCGGTGCTGACCTGTGGGGCTATGTAGAACGACTACTGTCGCGGGTGGGACCAATCCGGTTGACCACCAAGAACATTGTCACGATCAAACCGCCTCCCCCTTTCAAAAACGAAGGAGAGGCGGTTTTCCTCTGTGTGATAGCCATGGCGAAAGAAGTTGTATGGTGGACAAGGTTGAAAGGGCTGAGGTCAGACACCTTTCTCTCCGGCCAACAACTGGTCCTTTTTTTCAAGTACCACTTTAGAAGAAGGATCAGAATGGAGAGAGGGGTGCTCTACCCCAGCAAGTTTTATGAAAGATGGGTGAAAGTAGCGAGAATGGTCCGAGTGAATGGGCCTTCTCTCTATATCAGCCTGTAGGTAAGAGAGGAGAAGAATGAGAAGAGGAAGGAAGCACCCGCTCTTTGTGCTCCTGAAGAGGAGGGTTGCACATTTTTTCGGAGGTGTGTGCGACCCATGTCAACGCCCCTCCCTATTGAGGACATCGATTGTTAAATTTAATTTGTTATATGTTTTTTACACGTCTTTTTAAATGTATGTAAACTCCCCCCTTTGTATTTGTCCCAATCTTTGATGCCCTGGTGGCAAATAAATAGAAATATATATCAACAACCACTAAACTCTCCCCCTCTCTATGTCTACATCTATCTCCCCCATCTGTCTCTACATAACATGTACATAAATTGTAGCGATATACAAATAGATGTGTTTTTCGTAGTTTGGGGAGAAAATATAATTATTGGACCAGTTTCCCCCCTCTCTCTCGCCAGTTCCACCACCCCTGGATAAAGATTGAAGCGAATTGTTTGATCATAAATGTGAGTATTTTTTTTTAAATTTTAGTTAACTGTATAACATCTGACTGTACTGCTCTTAGTTAAAGTTAAATGTCTTGGCATGTTAGAAGATCGATATAAGACACTTGTAATATATGAAAACTTTGATTTACTGTGCAGTAATATATCATCGGAGATGTCTATTGGTCACACTTTATGTCAGACATCACCTCTTCACTCTCTCGTCTAGATCACTGACACAAACACGACACTAAAAGTAGTAAGGAATAGTAGGAAGGGTAGAGGTCTTGTTAAAGTTACTACTCGAAATCTTAGTAAGAGGTGTACAACAACCGACTCAATTGCGTGAGCTTAGTACTTGAGGGTGTATCACATGATTTGGTATATATTGTCATAGATTCATGTTCCACTTCAGATATTGAGCCGTGTTCTTGGGTTAAACAGACGGACATACTGGCAGGAATCGTTAGTTAACTTGTGATGTTGCTGTTCCACTCATGTTTTCTATTTAATTTAAACATAAATGAACTCCAACTCCAACCAAAATTAAATAGAAAACATGAGTGGAACAGCAACATCACAACTTACAATTAAGGACAAAATGAAAACACACACGCACATAGAACAATCAACCAACCAGTAACATGTAAATAAACAAATAAATAAACGAATATAAACACACACAGACACCCGGATGTAACACATGCGCAAACTAAGCACACAACACACACACAAAAACAAGATGGCGTAGGACAGAACAAAGGAGAGGCACAAAAAATAAGAAAGAATCCCCAGTCACTGAAGAGGTCACAGAATGTGTGACGAAAGAACTTTGACAATATATAAACAACCATCTGGTTGTGGAACCAACCAACCAACCAACATACATATATGCACGCATCAGTTTAGCCGACGTTTATTATCACTCAATATGCAAATTAGGCTGCTCAGCCGTTAATTTTCATAAGGAAAGTATATACTTTCGAACGTTCAACTATCTGGCAGATGGGTAAACGGTGCTGATGATAGCTAACAAGCTTGAAACTAGTACATCGTTCCTGTGTCAGTGTTGAACAAAAAGGTGACGTGGTTGCCTTAACACCGTATGGCATAAATTCAGGCTGTTCGGTTTGTTGACAAACAAACGAACAAAGCTGCGTTATAATAAACGTCGGCTAAACTGATGCGTGCATATATGTATGTGTACCTGTGTGCATATATGTATATATATATATATATATATATATATATATATATATATATATATATATATATATGCATACTACTGTACGTCTGTATACATATATGTATGTACGTATACATACATACTTACACACATATATATATATATGAGAGAGAGAGAGAGAGAGGGGGGGGTTCAAAATAAAGTTTAAATGATATGCAAATAAATTTATGATTCTTTAAGAAAAATGTAAAATCTGCGACACTGAAGAACAACAGAGAACATATAAACAGTTGGATGTTGAGGACATTTCAAAATATATTTTTGATATTAGGATACAGAGGGGTGTATGTATCGCCACTACCATCACTACCATCACTACCACCACTACCACCACTACCAAAACTACTACCACCAATAGCATCACTACCAACACTACCACCATCACTACCACCACTACCATCACTACCAACACTACCACCACCACTACCAACACTACCACCACCACTACCACCACTAGCATCACTACCAACACTACCACCATCACTACCACCACTACCATCACTACCAACACTACCAAAACTACTACCAACAATACCATCACTACCAACACTACCAAAATTACTACCACCAATACTATCACTACCAACACTACCACCATCACTACCACCACTACCAACACTACCAAAACTACTACCACCAATACCATCACTACCAACACTACCAAAACTACTACCACCAATACCGTCACTACCAACACTACCAATACCATCACTACCAACACTACCACCGCCACTACCACCACTACCATCACTACCAACACTACCACCACCACTACCACCACTACCATCACTACCAACACTACCACCACCACTACCACCACTACCAACACTACCACCACCACTACCACCAATACCATCACTACCAACACTACCACCATCACTACCACCCTACCATCACTACCATCACTACCAACACCACCATCGCCACCATCACCCCATCACCACCATCACCACCATCACCCCATCACCACCATCACCACCGTCACTACAACCGTCACCACCAACACCACCAGCAACAGCACCACAACCACTACCATTACCACAACCAACACCATCAACACCAGTACCACCACCACCACAACCGTCACCACCACCACCACAACCGTCACCACCACCACCACCACCACTACCACCACCACCATCAACACCATCACCACCACAATCATCACCAACACCACCACCACCATCACCACCACCACCACCACCAACACCATCAACACCATCACCCCCACCATCATCATCAACACCACCACCATCATCACCACCACCACCACCATCATCACCATCACCACCACCATCATCACCACCACCATCACCACCACCATCACCATCACCACCATCACCGCCACCACCAACATCACCTTCACTACCACCATCATCACCACCACCACCAACACCACCACCATCACCACCACCATCAACGCCCCCACCACCATCACCATCACCACCACAACCACCACCATCATCACCATCACCACCAATATCAGCACCACCACCACCACCTACACCACCACCATTATCACCATCACCACCACCATCATCACCACCACCAACACCGCCACCATCACCACAACCACCACCATCACCATCTCTACCAGCACCACCAGTACCACCACCACCACCAACAACAACACCACCACCACCACCATCACCACCACCACCATCATCACCACCATCACCATCATCATCACCACCACCATCATCACCACCACCACCACAACCCACCACCATCAGCACCACCATCATCACCACCAGCTTCATCACCATCACCACCACCATCATCACCATCATCACCACCACCACCCCACCATCACCATCATCACCATCATCACCATCACCACCACCACCACCATCACCACCACTACTACCACCATCACCACCACCATCATCACCATCACCACCACCACCATCACCATCACCACCACTAACACCACCAACACTACCACCACCACCGTCATACTCTACCGCTTTTCATGTGAGGACGGTATCAGAGATCAAAAGGGTCGTCTGCGCTCCTCCCCCACACCGCCATCACTACATTCAACTGCCCTCCTCCCCCACGCTGCCATCACTACAGTCAACTGTTACCCTCCCTCACGCCGCCATCACTACATTCAACTGCCCTTCTCCCCCACGCTGCCATCACTATAGTCAACAGTTACCCTCCTCCACGTCGCCATCGCTATCAACTGCCCTCCTCCCCCACGCCGCCATCACTAGAGTCAAATGTTACCCTCTCCCACACCGCCATCACTACAGTCAACTTCCCCCATCCCCACGCCGCCATCACTGTTTTATTGGTAGGTTACACTGATTTACTATCCGTCATGCCGGACGTTCCTTCATCACTAGCAACATAACTGACCAATATACTACTACTACTACTACTACTACTACTACTACTACTACTACCACTACTACAACTGCTGCCACTACTACTACTACCACTACTACTACTGCTACTACTACTACTAATACTAATTCTACTACTACTACTACTACTACTTCCATTAAAAGGCTCTGGACGTCGTCAAGCCTCACCAGGTGCATGATACTAGTAGTGAACTGTTCAAATATGGTGGCCAACAGATAGATGACACGTCAGACTGTCACACACACACACACACACACACACACACACACACACACACATACAAATACATATATGTTTGATGACCTGTCTTCACAATAATCTGGAATCGGTGGACCATCCCCGAATCAACATCGGTCCTCTATTTTCTATTTTCTATTTTCTATTCTCTGTTTGTCTTCGCCAAAATTCTGTTCTCTTATATAACACATTCTGCAATTAACACCTGATGAAATCGCTTGGGTCTTGAATCACATTTGGATGATTAAAGTGAGCCATTGAAATAATCATAGTGTTTTGAGGGAATTAAAATGTTTTGGGGGAATTAAAATGTTTTGGCGGAATTAAAATTTTACAAAACGTTTTTTTTTTCCATTTCAGATAGACGCGCTCCCATCATCCACTTTTCTAAAAAATAAATCATACACAAAACGCCAGCACCAACAGTTTTGCAAGAGATGTCAACTGTTATTTTTATCTTAAGACTGTTTTCCAATTCCAACCTGCCCGTCCCCTCAATCTATCTTATTTCTCATTTTTTCTTCTGATGAAGGACTAGCGTCCGAAACGTTAAGACCATCATCTTGCTATATAAAAGGTTAACCTAATATATCCCTTCCATATACTGTACCTATTGTGTTGTTATTTCTGTTTACCTTTTACATACATACACACACACACTCACACAGACACACACACACAGACACACTCACACACACACACATATATATATTATATATATATATATATATATATATATATATATATATATATATATATATATATATATATATATATACATACATATAAAATAAAAAAATGATCGCTCTACATGGCTGAATATAATAAATGTAATCTGAGTTTTTCGAATGTTATTAATTGTTTCTACTTTTGGCACAAGGCCACCAATTATTCCAGTGTATTACTGGTACTTTATTTTATCGACCCCGTAAGCATGAAAGGCAAAGTTAACCTCGGCGGAATTTGAACTCAGATATTAATAATAATATTCAAATCGTTTGCAATTATGCAAACACCCTCTTTTTTAAAGCCATGTCGGTAGAATGAACCCCTCGTTCTTGCTCTTATGTTGGCATGTAAATAGAACTACAGCCACTAATGTTTCTGGGAATTACCCTTCATCAGTGCAGTTCACCTTAGTATCTGCAGTTCTTTTTACATGCCAACACAGGAGCAAGAATGAGGGGCTCATTCTACTGACATGGCTTTAAAAAGGAGGATGTTTGCATAATTGCAAACGAATTAAATATTATTATTAATATTCGCGTGGTGGATTGGCAGTATCGGTAGAGAGTCGGACGACATGCTTTGCAGCATAGAATTACGTCCCTTTAAGGTCTGAGTTCAAATCCCGCCGAGGTTAACTTTGCCTTTCATCCTTACAAGGTCAATAAAATAAGGTACCAGTAATGCATTGGGGGATTGCTGACATTGTGCCGGAAGTAGAAACAATTATTAATATTCGAAATACCCATATATATATATATATATAAACGGAAAAAATGAAACGAAAATATACGAGAATCGTATTTTCGGCGGGCAGGAAAAGCGAAGCGAAACGCAAAAATCAGAAATGATATAGGCAAAGTGCTCAATAGTTAAAAACCAGAGCTAAACAATGTGTGTGTGTGTGTGTGTAAAAGGTAAACAGAAATAACACAATCGGTACAGTATATGGAAGGTATATATTAGGTTAACGCTTAATATAGCAGGAAGAGGGTCTTAAGGTTTCGGACGCTAGTCTTTCATCAGAAGAAAGAATGAGAAATAAAATAGATTAATGGGTCGGGCGGGATGCATTTGGAAAAAATGTGTTTAGATAAAAATAATAGGTCCATTCATGTTATATATATATATATATATATATATATATATATATATATATATATATATATTACATATCTCGCTCGCTTCATCCTATTTTACGTGTCCCAATAACTTTCTTTAGTTATTGCTCGCACCAAGCAGTGGAATATGATTTTTAATGCGCATTCTGATTCATTCTAAAGGCTACCAGTGGAAGCAACCGTAACACCCTCCTTCAAATGTCAGAGAACGCAGTCAAAGTCACTATTAAGGGCTACAAGTGAACGCTCACAGGCCCTTTTTAGGGCTACCACTTGAAATTGTTGATGGTTACCCCTCCTTACTGGGGTGTCAGTGAACGGCTTACACGGCCCTTTTAAGGGCCCTTGAAATAGATGATGGCGACCCTTTCGTTTAGGGCTGCCAGTGAACGCGCACACGCCTCGGCGCCATTTTATTGTACCATTCCTCTTTAAATTTGTTAAATTATACCAACAGTTTGGTAAACGTTTGTCCAGTTGCGTTTACTTACTAAGGTGCGGTGGACTCCTTCGAGAAGGCTCCACATGCTGTCCGCTTGCACGTCATGCCTTGCTCAAGCATTGCAGACTTCCCTCTGACATAAGTGGTGACATCTCTCCTGCTGACTCATGCCACTTTATTAAAGTACAAAAGCACCAAGCCGATTTTCTCCACGTGAAATTGCATCAGAGTATTCGGTTTATTTTCTTTTGTCCAGGCATGCAGTTTTTCCACGATTAGGTCTGTTGGCGGCCCGCGTTATGTTTCAGGGAATGTTATGCACATAAAAAATTCAACTTTTTGATTCCCTAGGGCCCGCATTAAGTGAAAAACTGCGTTTTTTCAGGTTATAGGGATTTTTTGAGGCGTTACGTCAGACTAATTTCCGTGAAATTGTAACTATGTATTAGTCAGTCTCTTCTTCATACCGTGAGCAAAGAAAATCCAACTTTTTTATGGCCTAGGGCCCGCATTAGGTGAAAAACTTCATTTTTTCAGCTTTTTATGGCTCTTTCTAGGCGTTACGTCTAGCCGATTTTCCGGAAATTTCAAGGCATATTATGCACATAAATTCATTTTCTTGATGCCCTAGAGCCCGCACTAGGTGAAAACCTGCATTTTTCCTGCTTCATCGAGGAAAATCTTAAAGATTATCCAGCCATCAGAGTACTCGGTTTATTTTCTTTACATATTGTCGAGGCATGCAGTTTTTCCACGATTAGGTTTGTTGGCGGCTCGCGTTACAAAATACCTTATCCGTGCAACGCCGGGTACCACTGCTAGTATATAATAAATGTAATCTGAGTTTTTCGAATATTATTAATAATAGTCGATTCGTTTTCAATTATGCAAACAGCCTCCTTAAACCAGAACTGCAGACACTAATGTTTCTGGGTGATCACCCTTCATCAGTACAGTATACTGCTTACCTGCCAACTGTCAGAGCTAGTGAAAATATATGATATTTTCTAAAATATACGTTGACTGATCGGCCTGATTTGCATATTAGCATAATCGCTCGTATACATGAAACTGACTGGCCTATCTGCTGATATGCAAATCTGGCTGATCAGTGGGTCTGCTAATATGCAGATCTGACTGATCAGGCAGTCTGCTAATAGAAAAATCAGGCCGTATATTTTTAGAAAATATATATTTTGACTAGCTCTGATAGCTGGCAGGTAAGCAGTATACTGTACTGATGAAGGGTAATTACCTAGAAACATTAGTGTCTGCAGCTCCGTTTACATGTCAACGCAAGAGCAAGAATGACTGGGTCATTCTACTGACATGACTTAGAAAGGCTGTTTGCATAACGAATCAAATATTATTACATTTATTGTATTCAGCCATATAGACCGATAAACTATTTGTTATATATATATATATATATATATATATATATATATATATATATATATATATATATATATATATATATATATATATATATATATATATTGAAAAGGTAACACACTAGAGAGAGACAGTGCGCCATCAATAAAACAGGGAAAAACCACCAGTGTATGGAATCTATTACCTATGAAAGGCAGAGTAGACACACGATAATTAAAAATATAAATTAAAGTGTAAATACATACCTCTATAACTATATAACACACGTACAAATCCAAAGAGATCTGTTTCGCCAGGAAGTTGTTGACAGAAATGAAATAGCCCATGGTTCATCAGCGTGTGTAAGGCCATACATTTCAGACAACTCTAAGAGAATTTAAAGCGACCGTCCAGCTACACGTGGGAGAGAGATGTCACAGCGTGTTTAGGGCAGTGAACCAGTGGCTTCTGAGGGACGAGCTGCTAGAAAGGGCAGGCCAAAACCACTCAGAGAAGTGTGCTCAACCAAACAGAGAGAGAGGAAAGACTGTTATAAGGAGCAAAATATCAGGATAAATTAACGGAGCCATAGACTCTCCCTATTCCCTGTCAATAATGTACTCAAAGGAGAAGGAATCCTGATATCTTTAAAATACAATATGTTGAAAAGGTAACACACTAGAGAAAGATAGTGCGCCATCAATAAAACAGGGAAAAACCACCATTAATTATCGTGTGTCTACGCTGCCTTTCATAGGTTATAGATTCCATACACTGGTGGTTTTTCCCTGTTTTATTGATGGCGCACTATCACTCTCTAGTGTATTACCTTTTCAACATATTGTATTTTAAAGAGCTCAGAATTCCTTCTCCTTTGAGCACATTATTGACAGGGAATAACGAGAGTCTATGGCTCCGTTATTTTATCGTGATATATATATATATATATATATATATATATATATATATATATATATTCTTATTCTTCATCGAAGGTGAAGAAGCATTCATATTTCTAATGGCTAGAATATATGCGGCTCGCTACACCTACGTACTCATAGATTTCTCCGCTAACTGGAGCAGTTGTGCCAACCTATTGTCGATCATCTGGGAAGCCACTGGTGTTCACGACACTGATGTCATCTAATTAAACTGATCATCATCGCATGAGCTACTGCTTACTTTGAAACAAGCAGGATATTTATCGCGGCTTACTCCTCTAGATGCAACCTATTCTGCTAGTCTATCCTATGATAATCATATCAAAGGCACCTCGTGTAGGGTCTGGCTTTTCACCACACGTGTGTCAGTCTTCGAACTGAGAGAGGCTAGGTGCTCAGTTTGAATAAGCATATATTGCACGTCATCGGTTCGCTGGGTGACATAGTAAACAGACACTGGGACACGCAGGGACGCCACAAAAGACAATGCAATGCCTACCAGTGAAATCTATTACAGTTCTTCACACTCTTAAATTAACATATACATATTTTCAACCCCAAACCATATATACATATGTACACACTATTGTATGGCCGTTGACGCATATAAGTTCCTCCACCCTTTGTCAAGTTTTGTTTTTCATCCTGCGGGGTGTCCAAAATCACTCTCCTCACCAAGCAAACTTGGTGGGGTTGTGCGTGTATTTTGATTTTAAACAATTGTTTGAATATGTATATAATACTGTTTAATTAAACCGGAGAAGAAACACGGCATGTAGCCAGAAAGTGTATTCTATTTTCACGAATGTTTCGACAGCCATAAACTCATTTTCAAGTGCTTTAAATATCCCCAAAACTGGGCATATCATCAGTGTTGTGCCCTGGGTCACTGGTTATTTCACATCATACAACATACATCCTCATCCAGACGAACCATCCGTTCGTGGATCAAGCCTCAGTCAATGTCCATGTGACACACCTACTACTGACCCCTACCGGTCACTTCGCTTCAGCCATAACCATCTATGTACCCTCTATGCTGTCTCCATGTTGTACTCGATGGCTCTCAATCTGCTTGTTCCCGTAATGTCCAGGGTTTCATGGGATCTTCTAAGGGAACCAGCTGTAAACCTTCGACTGCCAACTTCCACTTGTATACATCTGATCCTCCACCCATATTTCCAGCAGTCATAGACACCACCTGGTACATTTCTCTTCTCCTCTCCTGTGCCGCCTCCATCCTCTCCGCACGGGCAACAGTAAGCTCCTCTTACGATCTTCTAAGGGAACCAGCTGTAAACCTTCGACTGCCAACTTCCACTTGAATACAACTGAACCTCCGCCCAATTTTGCAGCAGTCCAAGACGCCACCTGGTACATTTCTCTCTTCCTGTCCTGTGCCGCCACCATCCTCCCCACCCGGGCAACAGTAAGCTCCTCTAAAATGAGCTGTCTTGTCACACCAGAAACCACGATGATGTCTAATTTTAACCTGAACTGAATATGTGATGAAATTTTCAACCTCCTTATTCCTGTCGTAATTACTTAAAATAGATGTGTTACATTTAAACTCCAACAAAATACGACAGTTTGTGTTCTGTGTTATGATGTGTGATGATTGGTAGATATTTGTCGTGTCATTTATTCACAATATCTTCATATAAATGGTGTTGAAACGACCATTTTATTATGGTATAAAAGACATCCATTCAAATTGATTTGATGAACTAATAAAATAGAAATGAAACAGAGATAAAATAAAACATAAAATGGAGGGTGTATTTGACGGGAAAGTAAGTTTGGCTGTAAATGTTAAGCATCTTGTTTATAACTAGAATTCAAACAGATTTATATGGAGGAAATATATTGTAAATCACACACACATATATATGTATCAATGTGTTCGTGTGTGCACATAGTTAAATACATATAAAGACAGTGCAGGCTCATTTACATAAGATTGATCATATATAATTTCTAGAAATGCACTATATACACACACACGTGTCCACATCCACATACACATACGCACATGCGCACACACACAAACACATGGAGGGAAGTATGTTATATGTGATGATTTTTCGTATAAAATTCTAACGTTATTCAGTACTTGGGTGGTGAGGGAAGAGGGGGCAATACGTATTTATTGGTGGTGTTTAGCCACAGGTAAACAACCGATAAACGCAATATGATAGAGACCTGAAACATATTGGTTACAAAGAGAAGGTCTAAGCCAGGCATGTTAAACATGCGGTCCTTTGCAAGCACACCTGCGGCCCGCACAAAGGTTTTTACAGCGCGAACATGTTTTATCTTCGTAAAATTAGTTGTTGTGTGTGGCCCTCAGACAACACATATGTGACCTATGTGGCCCTCGGGGGACCCTCAGTTTGACAAGCCTGGTCTAAGCCATACAGCCTTACCTACACTTTGATCGGAATTATACTCCTTACTACAAAAAATAAACAAATGTAAACACACTTTATATGTGATCCCGTTGGTAGAAAGATATTGGGCATTTCAGATTGTTAAATACATGTTATATTGTGTATAAAATAATTAACTAACATATTAAAACTTACCCTCGAGTCTCAAATAATCGCCCCCCCCCCCCCCCCCCGCTTGTTAACTTTTCAGATTTTTTCCACCACCATTCGCTCTTATTCCAGACACTCCCTCGCTTATTAAATTTTGCTACTCTATCTCCGAAAAAATGGTAGCAATCCTGTGACAATTTTCTTTATACGTTAAAAACCATTATACATGACAAAAAAGTACATTACTAGCAATACTATACCTAATAAAATAAATAGAATGGGTTGGGGGTCACAATATGTAAACGAAACGACTAATTCTGGTTTTTTAACAAATCAATGGAGAAAATCTAGAAAAATTATCGAAAACACACACACCATCAGCTTATTCCAACACCCCTGCTTATTCCACCCATCCCCACTTATTCTAACCAGCACACTATGTTATATGGGACTCGAGAATAGACAAGAGTTAAACGATTATAGAATTTCACAAGACATCTCATCTCTGGTGGATTTCTTAGTAGAAATTGACCAGGACAATTCCAATAACTGTGTCTACTTTTGGCAGAAGGCCAGCAACTGGTTCTTTATTTTATCCTACCCGCAAAGATGAAAGGCAAAGCTAACCTTCGCGGGGTTTGAACACAGAACGTAAGGAGCCATAACTCTATGCTGCGAAGTATGGTGTCTGACGCTCTACTGATACTGCCAATCCACTGGACAATTTCAATATTTCCTCCTAAGAGATATAAACTTATATTTACATTTCCTTACATCTCATAGTGAGGCTTATGTTTTTGTTAATATAGGTATATGCTTCTATGCTTTTAATATTTTAATGATTTTAATTATCATACACCGGTCATACTGGGGCACCGCCTTGATTTACGGAGATGAATACTGATAAATACACACTTAAACACAGACACACGCATATATGTGTGTGTGTGTGGGTGTGTGAGCGTGTCTGTGTGTGTGTATATATATATATATATATATGTGTGTGTGTGTGTGTGTGTATATATATATATATATATATATATATATATATATGTGTGTGTGTGTGTGTGTATACAGACACGAACACACGCACGCACACATACATATGCCTACAGACTCACACACACACAAACACATATATATGTGTGTATGTATGTGTGTGTGCATTATGTACGACTGACTTCAGCAGCTTCTGCCTACCAAATTCCACTCATATATATAATGTATATATACATATACATATATACATATATGCATATAAACACATATATATGTGTGTGTGTGTATATATATATATATATATATATACATGTGTGTGTGTGTGTGTATTTACATACATACATACATATAATGTTATATGTCTATCTAGATATCTAGTTTGGGGCTTTAAATTTCTCTTTACGATTTTATGGCAAGTACCTATTTATTTATAGCAGTAAATCCGGAATAATAAAAGTAAATGGAAGGGGAAACTTCACACAGACTAGATTATAGCCACCACATCTCACACTGAGCACAATTTCTCACCACTCGTTTAAAGAAAATAAAAATCTACGCCAACTTTGAATTTCCCGTTTTTATCTTTTTAATGTTTTTATTATGGTTGTTCGTATTGTTGATGTCGTATTTTATTGTTATGTATTCAGCCTGCCTCCAGATAAAACAGAAATAAAAACAATTGTTTCCTTGGTGAAGAACTAAAGGGCGTGGATATATCAAAGCTTGCCGAAATGGGAGCCTCCAAATCATTCAGTTTTCCTTCCCCTTTGCCAAATAAAATTGAAGAAATCAGCCATAAAGGTATATGGAGTGGAAGATGGAAAGTAGCCGTCGTCAAATAGCCTTTCGTCTTTTTACGGCTTTGTTCGCCTAACTTCGTTGATATTCGGCTGTATTTTTATATATACCTTTAGCCTATTTCCAGCGCCATTTTTTTTTTCTGCGTTTAGAAATGTATTGCTTAGATTTAAAACAACAGTTAGTACGACATGGCGTACATATATTCATGGATGCTTATGCCTGTTTATAAACAAATATAAGCATACATATAAACATGATCTTATATTTATGTTGGAACGAACGGAGTAAAGAAAACACTCTGATGTGTGAATTTGTAAACTACATTTACATAAAAGAGTCAATTACGTACAAAATGGTGTGAATTACGTAACTAAATTTACATAAATATGTGAGTTGTGTAACTAAATGTGTGAATTACGTAATTAAATTTCAATGCGTGTTGAAACAGCTTTGACAATATATTAACAACCATCCGATTATCGAACCAACCAACCAACCGGAAACTTATAATAAACTGAAGTGAAAACCAACAGGTGCGTGTGTTTTTATTCGCAGCATGACCCTCCCAAAGTATATATATATAAATATATATATATATATGAAAATAGTCAGGACCCCGACTGCTGAGCTCTGGCCGTTTCGACAGCTCTGTCGAAACGGCCGGAACTCAGCCGTCGGGGTCCTGACTCTTTTCCTATTACCGACTCTACTACCCAGTATCGAGTACTCTGGTGCGTTATGGTCCACCTGGTTCCTTACCACACTTCCTTCGTTACATATATATATACATATATATATATATATATATATATATATATATATATATATAAATGAAAGTTAGAGTTAATAACTCATACTGAAACCCTGCCAATCTCTGTGTGTTTGTTTGTGGATTTGTTTGTGAACCTAAAACTCAAAAATTACCAAACCGATCTTGATGAAACTTGACATGTGTGTGGGGCTCATACCCATTTGATTTCCTACGTATATTTCATTTTAATCAAAGGGTTCTCCGGGGACTCAAACCCCCGCTGAAACTTTTTTGCCTTGAATTCATATGAAATTTAAACTATAGGTAAATGACAAGATATGATGCCTATTCACAAAATTTCAGCAAATTTCAATAATATTAAGACACCCTAATGGGGGTTAAACCCCTATAGGGAAAATTTTGGCCAATAAATGGAACAAGATTTCACGAACTCCTCCTATGGTTTGGGAGATAGACCCCCATAACCATATATATTCTTAAACTACATTGCCCAGGGTACTTGGATAAGTATATTTCATTTTAATCAAAGGGTTCTCCGGGGGCACAAAACCCCCGCTGAAAATGTTTTCCCTTCGATTTATATGAAATTTAAACCATAGGTAAATGATAAGATATGATGCCTATTCACAACATTTCAGAAAATTTCAATAATATTAAGACACCTTAATGGAGGTTAAACCCCCTGTTAGGGTTCCCCGGCGGCACAAGCCCCCGCTGAAATTTTTTTCCTTCGATTTATATAAGATTTAAACCATAGGTAAATGACAAGAAGTTTTGAATTGATATTTTGAAAAAAATTATTTATTAGAAACAAAATAAGAATAAGATTTAATAATGTAATTTTGATTTGATATATTACAAAAAATAATGTTTTCCAATTTTTCATGCATTACATTTTACATTAAGTAATATTGAAATGCAGAGTTTTTTTTCCATAAATTATATCACTGATTTAAAATCAATCATCATTTTCTTACAAAAAAATATTTGTGAAACGCAGCAAGGCGCGGGTAATTCGGCTAGTATATATATATAAAGAGGAAGAGAGAGGGGGAGGGAGAGAAATAACAGCAACAATAATAATTGTTTCTACTTTTGACACAAGGCCAGCAATTATCCCAGTGTATTACTGGTACTTTATTTTATCGACCCCGTAAGGCAAAGTTAACCTCGGCGGGATTTGAACTCAGAATGGCAAGGGCCGTAACTCTGTGCTTCAAAGCATGGCGTCCGACCCTCTACCGATACTGCCAATCCACATCAGCAATAATAATATTGTTTAAACGGTAGATGAGAAAATTAACAACAAAATTCATGAGTGTTAGACTGTAATAAGATGCGTTCGGGCATTTAACCCATGTAGTCGATTCTGTAATTAAGAAAGCAAAGTCCTCGGTTCCTTCCCTTAGTAGATGTTGTTATAAATTACAATGCAAGCTCCTAGAAACCTTCTCTATATTGAAGTAACATTAATCAGCTGATATATTGTACTGGATGTTTAGATTGAATAATTGTAATTAAAGAAGGGAATGGAAAATAATGAACAAAGCAAACAATTTGACTGTAAATATAAAACACATTTGCAGAATAAATATCTGTAAGACTTATAAAAAAAAACGTTTGTTTGTTGACCATTAATAACACTAAATAAACTTGGTAATAATCAAGACTTGTCCTGTGTTTTCAACTAATCTGACCTCTGACATGCTCGCAATCAACATTTTCTCTGAAAATTATAAAACATTTACAGAACTTCAGTATATACAATGTTTTTAACTATATTCTTTGGAGCGTATATGAAGAGTTTAGGGGGGGGGGGGGCTTCCTATTCTGTAACAAACTGCATACAATTGACCATGTGAGAAACAGCCCTTTTCTGGGTGGAGACTGACAACCTGCAGTGTTTGATCTTCGGACATGTTAATGGTCATTGCGTAACTGACTTTTACGGGGAATTTCAATCATTTGAAATGAAAGGGGACATCTGTTGGTATTAGCTGTATTCTAGGTATAATTATGATGTCTCCCTTACTACACCCAGTGAGGATTTTGGCTTCTATAACGCGAGGCTGTACTTCAATCACAACCATACGTGTCCCATTGCACAAACTAGGCTGATCGAGGTCTCTACGAAGAATGATGACTACGCTCTTCTTCAATTCAAGGTTGTGAAACAGAAGGAAACTTCATCTTCTAGCTAGCAAAAGGATGAAATAAAAACAAAATTCGTTCTCTTTTTGGGGGATTGAACTCTGAACGGTCACTGCCATTTAAAATTGGCAATTATATAATCAGCAGTTGCACGACTCACCCACCGTGTCTGCTCCATCTCTCAAGGGGTTTTAACAGTGATTTTGTCGGATTGTAAGGTGAATCTGTGTCAGTGTATGTGTGCGCGTGTGTGTGTATGCATCTGTGTGTGTGGGGGGGGGGGGGGGTGTATGTGTGTGTGTGTGTGTGTGTGTGTGTGTGTGTGTGTGTGTGTGTGTGTGTGTGTGTGTGTGTGTATTCATCTATTACTGTGTGTGTGTGTGTGTGTGTGTGTGTGTAAACACTAGGAATCACTCAGTGGTGTAAGTATGGCAATTATTGCACATGAGCTAAAAAAAAAAAAAAATCCAAATCGTGATTTTATATATTGTAAACAAATTCCTAGAACACATTTTTACATCCCCTGATGTGCTATGAATCCTTCAAGATATCATCATTTTGAAGGAGAAAGAAAATCCAAATTGTGGTGTTTACCTATTTTTTCATCTTGAATCTAGACCATAACACATGACACCTCGAAAATATTTGAATTGATATAATAAATTTCAATAAGTGGGACGATGTTTACATTATCTCAGCATTATCATTAAAAAGGAAGAGAAATATGTATGCTTTATTATGTTGAAGCAGTGTGTTGTTGTTGAAGTTACTAATTGCTGTTCTGACCTGATGTAATTAGCTATTTGAAGTGCCATAAAGCTATCATAACCAAGTCTGGAATACATTCAACACCACTCCTGCACAGAGGTAGAGGGACACATTTGCGACGTAGTTGGGCCTCTTTTCATTTTATGCCTTTTTAGTAATTATATTTACTTTTTTTAAATTATTTATTTATTGATTTATTTATTTATTTTTAGTTTGACTGGGGTGCACATGAGCATTAAGATATGTACTATTAATACACTGGAATCAACAAGGTAAATATATGACAGGTAGGAGTAACGTATTCAATCTCAATTTAAATCTAACAGAGTCAAGTTCACTCATCAAGTTATAGAGTCAGCTTTTCCCCTAAAATCTGTCCAGTGATTCTTTCTTGAGACATTCTAACCACATGCCCGTTGTATCTGAGCTATGATTCTCGATTCGGAGAAGTAGCGGCTCTACATGGAGTGACTCTCTGATCTCCGAGCTACACACTCTATTGAGTAACGTTACTCAAAAGACCTTCGAAGGAACCCCCATTTCTGCGGCTAGTATTTGTGATAGTATTCTTTCGGTCATTACCCAAGATTCATGACCATAGGTGAGGTTTGGCACGAAAACCAAATTGAAGACAGCTTGGCTTTTACGCCAACCTTCCTTCTTCTGATTACTGAATGCTGAAGCTGGCGTATTACTGCACCAGCTCCTGCAATTCTTGCTTTTAATTCAGCCTTGTGTCTTCCATCACTCGTGAACACAGCTCTGAGGTGCTTGAACTTCTCTATCTACTTCAATGGAGACCCAGAGTAGACCACGAGCAAGATAGTTGGATCCATGAGCCTGGTTGGTCACGCTTGGGGATCCAGCCGGATCAGTTGGAGACGTTTGCTTCTGGCAGGACCCTTTGGAGGGAGTGCTTGATGACTCTGCCCCCACAAACCTCTCGGGAAGAAGAAGAAGAAGAAGAAGAAGAAGAAGAAGAAGAAGAAGAAGAAGAAGAAGAAGAAGAAGAAGAAGAAGAAGAAGAAGAAGATATTATCTGAGAGATGTTGGCTCTAGACCTGGATGCTTGGCCTTCACTCTGTTAAATTTAAATTGAGATTGAATACCTTACTCCTACCTGTTATATAATTACCTTGTTGAGTAGTCGTCGGAACCCGCTTGTGTCCAAGCACTGGGATCATCATCCTCTCTCCTAATTCCCTTTCCCTCCCCTGGTGATGGTGGCAAACATAGCTGTGGAGGACCAGTCTAGTCCTGAAGAGTCGTGAGTAGGACTCACAGGAGAGTGTTGGTGGTGGACGTGGTTGGGCGAGTCGGACCTTCCTTGCAGCATGTCGTAGATCTTCTTCACATCGACAGTTGGATTGTCCTACGCATGAAGTACAATTTTCACAACAATCTGTCCACTAGTAAATATACTATAAATATTTGAATTAACAAACATGAAACCACATTAGTAAAATATTCTTGAAAAGTACAAAACAGCATTATGGCTGTATTACATAAGAAATTAAGTCTTCACTCTAACTCTGCAATTTTAATAATTTGTCCACTAGTAAATAAACTGTAAATATTTGAAATAACAAACCTATTTAATTAAATGTTTTCTATTAAATCATTACAGCATGACTAATTGATAAAAAAATTGATATCTATGTTTATTAATATCTAATAACTAATATTGTTTTATTCCCGACCTGTTATCATTGAATCATAAATTTCATGAAAGCGGAAAGAAACGTTTAAAGAACATTCACAAAAGATAACCAAAAACACTTTCTCTTTCTTACTTCCACTCTTTCTCTCACTTTCACACACACACACACACACACACACACACACACACACACACACACACACACACACACACACACACACACACACACACACACACACACACACACACACACACACACACACACACACACACACACACACACACACACACACACACACACACACACACACACACACACACACGCTCACTCACGCGCGCACACACACACACACACACACACACACACACTTCTCTCCCCTCCTCCTCCCTGTCACAACTAAACTTCTTAAAGACATAAAACAATCTATAAATGTGAAGATAAACAAAGAAGTCACCCCTCAAAGCTCACATTCCACGCGACCTCTGCCATTTACGGCCTACTAGATTCTCTTGTTGTTGTTATTAATAGCGTCTAATAGATCAAATAGATACAAAATTTTAAGAATAAACCTGAAATTTCACTCAAACCGCTGTAAAAAGAATTGGAAACGGACAAGAAACATAGAGGTGGGATGGAGGGAGGGGAAGTTACTTTACACAATGGTCTAAAAGGCCATATTGGTTATTTACGGTTTTGGCAACCCATTGAAAGACAATAATAGGATATAAAAGGTCCAGTATGTTGTGTGAATGTGTATTGCTCTATATGGTTGTATTGTGTCTTTGCTTATCAATGTGTATGGCGTTTTATGCAAGGACGTTTGCTGTGTATTCTTATATATTTCTTTCTTTCTCTTTCTCATCCTTTGCTGTTGATAGTGGATCTGTGTAGGTAGGGGTGACGTAGGGGTGACGTACGGGTGACGTACGGGTAAGGCTTTCTTCTTCTTTCTTTCGTTCTTTTACGAGGCCATCAAAGTTTCTTATTTGTTTGTTGTATTCAGTGTGGGTGTCGGAAAGTTTATTGTAGTTGGGAATATGTGTAGTTTTATGGCAGATTCGGACAGGGGAATATTTGTTGCAAGAATCTTTGTGTGAGAATGTATGATAGTAAATGTATGTGTGTAGACATCTCTCTCTCTCTCTCTCTCTCTCTCTCTCTCTAGCTCTCTTTCTCTCTCTCTTTCTGCACGTGTGTGTATGTGCGCTTGTGTGTATGTTTGAGTGTGTATGTGCATGTGTGTATCTTTTTGTGTGTGTGTGTGTGTGTATGTTTGTGTGTGTGTGTATCACCATAAGTCAGCACGTGTATGTGTGTATACATTTCTCTCTCTCTCTCTCTCTCTCTCTCTCTCTCTCTCTCTCTCTCTCTCTCTCTCTCTCTCTCTCTCTCTCTCTTCTCTCTCTTTCTCTTTCTCTTCGTGTGTGTATGTTTTTGTGAGCGTGTGCCAATGTATGTATGATTGTATGTATGAGTGTATGTGTATGTGCGTGTGTGTGTGTATGTATGGGTGTGTGTGCGTGCATGTGTGTGTGTGTGTGTGTATGTGCGTGTGCATGTGTGTGTGTGTGTGTGTCAGAATATGCAACAATATATATTTCTATGTAAATGAAAATTATTGTTTCTATATAAAACTATTTGTACCTGGAGGACTAAATACGTATTTTATGTGTGTATGTATGTGTGTGAGTGTGTGTGTGTTTGTATGTTTGTTTGTGTGTGCGCGTATGCGTGTGTATGTGTATGTGTGTTTATGTGTCTATGTGTGCGTGCGTGTGTGTGTGTGTGTGTGTATGTGTGTTTGTGTGTTTGTGTGTTAAGGTAAGGACGTATAGGAATAAACCGTGATTCTAAGAATTAATGATTTCTCCTATAGGCACAAGGTCAGCAATTTGGAGGAGAGAGAAAAGTCAAGAAAATCAACCCCGATACATTAATACCGTCGTTGTTGTAGTTGTTGTTGTTAGTACATATGTTTCTATTAGGTAGGTTTGGTTCTAAGAAATAAGTAATTGATCATCTATAATATTGCATAAGGCATATCATGTCTCTTCCTGTTGTTGTGTCCCAATATGCAGTGGAAAAAGTGGTATGGGCCTTGAGGATCCGAGGCCGTAGTGATTTCCAGTGGTTGACTGAGGAGATGGGACTGTCTGTCTCTCCGATATTTGTCCATTTTCTTTGTCCGGAGCGCACACTATTTTGAATTTATATTCTAAAGTCAGAGTAATGCTGGCTTTTTTTGAAACTATATATATATATAATTGGAAACTCTGCGAGACGTATCTGAGGACCTTGTGATTTCAGAGTCAGGTTCTATCATTACATCGATCGTGCCTCGAGCTGGTCGCCAGAGAAACGATTGTAATATGTCTAATAAATTTTATTCGTCGCAACACTGATTCTCCGTTTCTTATGTAATATATATATCCATCCACCCACCACCACCCCTACACGCCTCACACTCTTTCCCCACTTGTTTCATTTTCATTTTTTTACCCTCTTTTTAATTTGTTTCCTTCGCCTTAACCCCCCCCCCTTTATGTCTTTCCACCACTCTCCCTCACACCCTCGAAACTCTTTTCCTTCCCACTTTTCTCCTGATGAAGGGCTTATGACCGAAATGCCGTCCGCCACCCCCACTCTCAAGCGTGAACCTAATACTAACATTTTGTACTGCACTCTTCGATATTGTGTTTGTTTTTTGTTTTAATAACTATATATATATATATATATATATATATATATATGCAAATGAGTTTAATCACCTCCTTTACACTGACAGGAAAACAATATATTCTCGCCTGTTTTCAAGGTCAGCAGCCGCAAGTGTGGGAGGGATCGTCCTGATGAGGACCAGTTAAGTTCGAAATGCATTGAAAATTGTCCCCCTTGCTTCTGTGGACACCACCAGAAGGCGTTAGCCCCGATGCTTTGCATAGCTATGGCTTTCTAAATGCTTGCCTGTAATCCGACTGTAATCATACGAAATTCTAATATATATACATATATATATATATATATATATATATATGTGTGTGTGTATATACAAATACATACATATATATATATATATGTGTGTGTGTGATGGCTGCAGACTCTGCTAAGAGTATTGCAATCGCTTGTAACAGATCCTGAACAAGCAATGCCTGTGCTTTGAAGGTTTTTTAAGTGGGGAAAAGCCTTGCACTCGACCAATCCCACTCTGTGAGCATCGAAAACACTACCCGAAAAGGAGAACTGGTCAACATCATCGGATGCTTCCGAACCTGCAGGTTTTTTTCAGAGTTATTCTCTCTAAGAAAGGTGTTGTGACAACTACTGGGGACCTTTCACTCCCAGGTGGAGGTGTGGGGGTGGGGGGGTACTATTTGGATGGCCTTTGACTCTGTTGCGTTCCTCCACCCTGTGCAAGATCTTGTATTTCATCCCGCAGGGTGTCCAAATATCACCCTCCTCACCAACAAAGCTTGGTGGGGTTGCCGGTTTCGTCACCGGCAACCCCACCATGAGACAGGTGGTACTGGGTTACATGTTACAAGTAACACTCGGGAGCGACCTGACATAATATATATATATATAAGTTTATCCCGGGTTCAATCGGGGTTAACCACAGTAAGTAAGGTACTCAATACATATCAGAGTATAAATATTTAATATAGAAATGGCTTCTACGGGACTGGAACTGTTTCATTCGGGAGAAATCATCAGGAAGCCGACTCTCCAAGTAATATGGTGGTATTTATACCTTTTCTGGTGGTAGGAGAGGGTGGTGATTGGGATGGGTGGAGGTCGCGGGTTGATGGATTTAAAGAAAAGGGAATTCTTTAAAAACTATATTTAAGCTAACAATGGCCATTCATTGGTGGGTCTACCGAAATGGTCAGGTGTCTACAATCACACACGCACACACATATATATATATATATATATATATACACTCACACACACACATATATATATATATGTTTGTGTCTGTGGTTGTATATATATATATATGTATATATACACATATATATATATATACACACACACATATATATATATATATATATATATATATATATATATTGGTAAACGGAATAGAAAATGCTAACAAATTGTTCACAGTGAAAAATAGTTTAATTAGGAATAAGTGAGAATTAGTAATTGTATTGGTTAGTATTCAGTTTTGGTTTTAAGTTTTACCGGTTGCGCATTTCTAATGCTTTTCAAAAATAATTTCGAGATAGAGCGTCCGTGATGTTTGCTCTGATCAGAGCAAACATCACGGACGCTCTATCTCAAAATTTAAGCTAACAATGGCCATTCATTGGTGGGTCTGCCGAAATGGTCAGGTGTCTACAATCACACACGCACACACATATATATATACACTCACATACTCATATATATATATACACACATACACATATACATACGTACACACACACACATATATATATACACATATCTACACACACATATATATATATATATACATACAAACACATATACACATCCATACATACATACTTACATACATACATACACACATACACATATACATATATATATATACAAATATATACACACATATACACATTGATATTTATATATATATACACACACGTATATATACATACACATATACATACATACATATACTCATATATACATATGTATCCATACACACATATATTCACACACACACATACACACACACATACACACACACACACACACACACACATATATATATATATATATATACAACTACATATACACACAAATACATATATTTATCTAAATATATATATACATATATATATATATGTATATGTAGTTGTATATATATATAAATATATGTGTGTGTGTGTGTATAAATATATATGTACATATGTGTATATGTATGTATGTATGTATGTATATGTGTATGTATATATACGTGTGTGTGTATATATATATATATATATATATATATATATATATATATATATAGTAATAATAATAAATTTGAAGACTAAAATCCAAAGAGGGCTCGATAAGGATAAATATATATCAAATATATAAGAACCGTAGAGCAAATATTTATTAAAATAACAGATTAAAGTTTAAGCAAAGAATCGCTGCTTTCACCCTTAACGGGATCTTCTGAAACTAACAAAGTCAATCTGTAAACGCAGAAGTGGATATTTCAAAAAACGTACTTACCATCAACTACTACATAATGCTGTAACTAAGGATTACTGTAAAACTAATCGGTGCGTCATCAATGAAATCAACGATGCTGGGTTTAAAATCACATCTGATCTCAACATCCTGGACGGGACCGAACCTCTGGACCCTATTTCTCCCCACTTTACCCTGAAGGATCACAAATCCAATTTTCCGAACAACCCATCTATTCGGCTTATTAACCCTACGAAGTCTGATTTAGGTAGACTTAGTAAAACGATTCTTGATAGAATTATACCTGAAATTAGAAGTTTGGCCACTCTTGCACTGTGGAACATTTCTTTCGCCTTGATTGATTGGTTCAACGGCATATGTAACAAGTAACATTGCCGTTTTATCCAATTCGACATCAACAATTACTACTCCTCCATCACTTTACCACTTCTCCTTAGAGCTATCAATTTCGCTAAAACACTCACAGTGGTTAAGGATTTCGAAGTTGATGTCATCCTCAATGCCCGAAAGTCGGTTATTAATTTCGACGACTCTATTTGGATTAAAAAATCCAATAGTACCCCATTCGACGTGAGTATGGGCGACAGTGATTCTGCGGAGGTTACTGATCTTATCGGCCTTTTCCTTCTTTTCTCTATCAAGGACGAATTCCCCAACACGGGCGGTGGTTTGTACCGTGACGATGGTCTTTTGACCATGACTAAGTGCGGACCTCGTGCTTGCGACAGGTTCAGAAAAGAACTCACAGCCTTCTTTA
>OZ024743.1:73575472-73587972 GCA_964016885.1 Eledone cirrhosa
TACATTACA
The DNA here is from genome assembly GCA_964016885.1 of Eledone cirrhosa. Lineage (NCBI taxonomy): Eukaryota > Metazoa > Mollusca > Cephalopoda > Octopoda > Eledonidae > Eledone > Eledone cirrhosa. Next base: position 73,575,482 of record OZ024743.1, read on the forward strand.
AGAAATCCCATATATTATAAAATAAATAGGATGGGTTGGGGTCTCAACATGTAAACTAAATGAACAATTCTCTTTATTTTAAAAAATCAACGGAGAGAAAAATTACTGATTTTCCAGCCCCTCCCTATTATTTGGAACCCGAGAGTTCGTTACTGTTTCAATGTGGCCGTCTCTTTGATCGAACTGGAACAATCATCGTCGAAACCGGCCGAGGTCCATTCAAAATATTTACCCCATGTTTATCTTTTCACGTCTTCATCTAAAGACATCAAATATATTTATAACTAACTCATCATCTAACGTTTATCTACAGTTTTTATTGATCTTTCATTGAAGTTTTATTGATTTTTTATTCTTCAATTTGACAGAATTTATATCCATCCCTTCGTACATCCCGCTTTAATCTGTCGTCTGACAAATTTTTATTTCATTGCCAGTCTGTCTGCCATATAATTCCAGCAACCGCAGCTTCTCTTTTATAGCTTTTTCATAAACTAAATTACAGCTATCATTCGTAATCGAGTATGATTTGATAGTATTTACCATGCCTATGGTGTTGTCAGAAGACGCAGATACGTCTCTCTATTTATCCACTGGAACATCGAGGATATGATGACTGGGAGAAAAGGGGGCTAAAACAATGTAAGGCAAAGTGAACCTCGGCTGGATTTGAACGCAGAACACAAGGACAAGGAACAAACACGATGTCATTTACAAGTAACACCAAAGCTAAATAAGTTTTATATTTCGTTTATTCGAAATAGTCAAAGTACATTAAAAAGGTTTTCTAAGTGGATGAGAGGTGTATAAGATGTTAGAGGAAGAGCAATATTCATGAACCTTTTTATTTCCTCTTAGCCTAGTAGTGCGGAGAAATGAAGGTATTCTCAAATTTGTGACGAGACCATAATGCTAGCAAACTGCATGGCTTCTGTTAAAAGCACCCAATGGTCATGTGGTAGTATTAAATACGAGCTCACAAAACTAAATCAACAAAGCCTGTTTCTTCAACTAAACAGAAATAAATATTGGGCTGTATGAATTCAAATTCACAACAAACTATCAAAGTAGTTCTTTTTTTCCAGTAGCAAAAATAAGACAATTAGAAGTACAGTTAGAAACATTAATAGCTTGTCATGCAAGTGTTCGTAACATCGGTCATTCATCATTAGTTGTAGCTGGTTTCAGACCTGCCAATCTCTACAAACCCAACGAAAAAAAGTGCCCCAAAACGGGGAGAAATGAGGCCAAATTGGGAGATTTTACATAATGAAAGCTAAACCCATTTTCACAAGAGAAGCCATCTTTCAGCCAGCCCAAAGTGGGTGGGAGATCTCGCCGTCGTTCTGGGAGAGTTGACAGGTCTGTGATTTGAAGCTACTTAGCAAAAAATATTTTATACATATATGGCACAAAAGTCTTATTACACCATCTTTTCTGAAAGAAAACATTGAAGATATAAATATAAGTTCAACTGATCTGCTTGTGAAAAGCACCTGTATTCATGAATGTGTTAGTACACTAAAAGATAAAATAAAAGGCATCACAATTTTTAGGATCAATTGTTATTGCAGAATACACCGCTAAAATGTTGCATCAAGATTTGAAAAAGTTCTTGGAAAATGTGGGAATTAATATTGGTTTATGATTTAAGCACAAGGCCAGTGAATTTGGGGAAGGCCAAAGTTAATTAAATAAATATCAAGACTTGATTAGTGCTTTATTTTATCGACCATCACTTGCAGCTCTTCATTTAGCTTTTGTGTTCAATTTAAAATTAAAGTGATAGAGAACCAGCTATGAAAACTAATAACACTCGCTTCGAAACGTATACTTACCTGAAAAACATGTCTTCACATAGTTTTGTTCTTCCTATTTCCACTCACAAAATTTTGGTTAAGCAAAGCTATATTACAAGAAAATATTCCAGACAACTCCCAGATACATCTCATAGCTTCCTAGGAAGATTATGATTCTACAAAAAAAAAAAAGAAAGTTACAAATTCTTCAATTCCACCCAGTATATATGTATGCGTGTAAAACTCAAAAGACTGCTATTGTGTCAAGATTTCCAAAATATATATTACCTGTATATATATATATATAGCATGCTACTAACCAATGTAGTTGTAAAAGTGTTTTCAACAGTAACTTTTTAACGCTAACCTCAGTTTTGACAGTTGTAAATTTAATAATGAACTTGAAGAAAAACATATACAGGTAGGATTTTACTCTTAAGAAAGCCATGCTGAAGTACGAGACAGTCACCTTAAAACAAGAAGAATGGAATTCTTGATACGAGAAAACTTTAAGAATCATATATATATATGTGTATATATATATATATGTATATATTATATATATATATATATATATGTATATATTATATATATATATATATATATATATATATATATATATATATATATATATATATATATATATATATATATATATATATATATATATACAATATTAACAAATGGAAACTATATTTATAAAACCATATTTATTTCATTATACATATTTCAAGGACACCAAGTTAAATTATGGTGTGCTTTCATAAGATAAAATATAATATAGATCAGTTTTATAAATAAATATTGACATACCCTTAAAAAATGCAACCGTTACTGTTGGAAGCTTCCAACAGTAATGGTTGCATTTTTTAAGGGTATGTCAATATTTATTTATAAAACTGATCTATATTATATTTTATCTTATGAAAGCACACCATAATTTAACTTGGTGTCCTTGAAATATGTATAATGAAATAAATATGGTTTTATAAATATAGTTTCCGTTTGTTAATATCGTATTTTTACCCCAAATATTTGTTGAGTGCTTTATATCAGTTATAAAAATATTTGCTAGTTGTATCCCAACAATTTAAATAGAACTTTCACATATATATATATATATATATATATATATATAATTATACACACATATATATATATATATATATATATATTAGAAAGTGAGTTTTTTTTTACAAAATGAAAAATAACCGAGGTGTCCTACACGAGTGAAAGTATAAAGAAAAAAAGATGAAATCGAAAATGCAGCTGGAGTTTAATTTAAAAAAAAATATATATATTTATTTGGTTCCTTTACCGGTTTCGCAGTTCTTCTGCTTTTCAATTGTAGATTTGAGATGGAGGGTCTGTGGTTTTTCCACATCTGTGAGAAAAATGTGAGAAAAGAAAGATGTGAGAAAAAACACAGACCCTCCATCTCAACTCACCTTTTGAAAAGCAGAAGAACTGCGAAACCGGTAAAGGAACCAAATAAATATATATATATATTTTTAAATAAGACTCCAGTTGCATTTTCGATTTCATCTTTTTTTCTTTATATATATATATATATATAGGAGGAGGTTATAGTTCACTTGAAGCATTGTGTAATGAGGTATAAACGTTTGAATATGTCTAATAAAGCCAAAACAATGCAGGTATGGACATAGAAAAAAGAATGCAATTGCAAAAGATATTGTTGACAAATCGTCTTTTACCTTAGATTTATTTAAATGTCCTTAATTTTCGAGATAATATCTCTTCTTCAGAGGGAAATAAAGGTCTCAAACCAGCCTTCTAAATATCTTGCCAAGCCATGCTGACAGGAAATAGTATAGAGTATCTGTTCTATCTCTCATGTCAAAGAGTTAAAATTAGATGGATAAAGAGTAGTCTCCCTTTAAAAGGGTTTGTTTAGGTTTTTTTTTTGTTTGTTTTTTTTTATATATACATGCCTGTTTAAGTGTGTGGGAGAATGCATGAAGGTGTAAGTATGTGAGTGTGTGTGTGTGAGTGTGAGAAGATAAGTCTATTCGCACCGACGCTAGAGACCGAGACACACACATTTCCTGGAAGTACTCAAGCTGAACGGATACACGACATCCACCACAAACCATGCCAGAAAGAACAGAGGACACCACACCCGAGGCACTAACACTTGCTTCCTGAAGCTCCCACACTTCAGTGAAGAAACAACAACAGCCATCCGCAGAGCCATCAGACGAAAGGGACTAGATATCCAACTGGCCCACTCAGGTCCTTCTCTACGCGGACAGCTAACCAAAAGACACTCCACCAAACATGACAACTGCTGCAGACTAGCCAACTGCCCCATCAACGACATAGACCTATGCCACCAGACTTACGTCGTATACAGACTAGAGTGTGCCAAATGCAACAACTTCTACGTAGGTAGCACCACCAGACCACTCCACATAAGAATAAAAGAACCCCTCAATACTAACGCTTCCTCATTTAAGAAACACCTAGTTAAATGCAAAAACACCGACAAAACCATAACAGTTAGGATAGAAACTAAGGAAAGAAACCTCGGCAATCTTAGAATTAAGGAAGCACTAATTATAGATAAAACACAACCACCAGTCAATAATAGACTAGAACTCAACACCCAATTTATAACCTGATAGGGCTTCTAGCCCCATATTTACACACCCCACACACACACACACACGCTTACACCTCTACTTATTCTCTCTCACACATACACACACAAAACCAGTTCTAACACCAGATAACACCTATCCTCCACATTTACGAATAGACTTATCTTCTCACACTCACACACACTCACATACTTAAACCTTCATGCATTCTCCCACACACTTAAACAGGCATGTATATATTAAAAAAAAACAATAAAAAAAACCCTAAACAAACCCCTTTTAAAGGGAGACTACTCTTTATCCATCTAATTTTAACTCTTTGACATGAGAGATAGAACAGATACTCTATACTATTTCCTGTCAGCATGGCTTGGCAAGATATTTAGAAGGCTGGTTTGAGTCCTTTATTTCCCTCTGAAGAAGAGATATTATCTCGAAAATTAAGGACATTTAAATAAATCTAAGGTAAAAGACGATTTGTCAACAATATCTTTTGCAATTGCATTCTTTTTTCTATGTCCATACCTGCATTGTTTTGGCTTTATTATACAAATTCAAACGTTTTATATATATATATATATATATATATATATATATATATATATATATATATATATATACGTGTGTGTGTGTGTGTATCTGTGTATGTGTGTGTGTGTATATATGCATATATATATATACATATATATATATATATATATATATATATATATATATATATATATATATATATATATATATATATATATATATATATATATATATATATATATATATATATATATATATATATGTGTATATATATATATATATATATATATTTATACTTATATGTATATATATATATATATATAATTATACATATACACACACACATATGTATATATATATATATATATATATATATATATATATATATGTAGAAGTAATATTTAATTTGGGATACAACAAGCAAATATCTTTTTGCTTCATCATCTTATAAAATTACGTTAATACAGCACTCTCTCACTACACCACACCACAACTACTACACCACACCACAACCACTACACCACACCACAACCACTAAACCACACCACAACTACTACACCACACCACAACCACTACACCACACCACAACCACTAAACCACAACCACTACACCACACCACAACCACTACACCACACCACAACCACTACACAACACTACACAACACCACAACCACTACACCACACCACAAACTCTACACCACACCACAACCACGACACCACACCACAACCACTACAACACACCACAACCACTACACCACAACCACTACACCACACCACAACCACTACACCACAACCACTACACTACAACCACTACACCACAACCACTACACCACACCAAAACCACTACACCACACCACAACCACTACACCACACCACAACCACTACACCATAACCACTACACCACACAACAACCACTAAACCACAACCACAACTCTACAACCACTACACCACACCACAACCACTACACCACACCACAACCACTACACCACACCACAGCCACTACACCACACCACAACCACAACACCACAACCACTACACTACACCACAACCACTACACCACACCACAACCACTACACCATACCACAACCACTACACCACAACCACTACACCACACCACAACCACTACACCAGACCACAACGACTACACCACACCCCAACCACTACACCAGTTCACAACCACTACACCAGACCACAACCACTACAACACACCACAACAACTACACCAAAACACAACCACTACACCACACCACAACCACTACACCACAACCACTACATCACAACCACTACACCACAGCCACTACCCCACACCACAACCGCTACACCACACCACAACCACTACACCACACAACAACTGCTACAACACACCACAACCATTACACCACACCACAAACACTACACCACACCACAACCACTACAACACACCACCACCACCACCCCACTACACCACAACCACTACACAACAACCACTACACCACAACATAACCACAACACGCCACCACAACCACTACACCACACCACAACCACTACACCACACCACCTCCACCACCCCACTACACCACAACCACTACACCACGACCACTACACCACACCATAACCACAACACCCCACCACAACCACTACACCAGACCAAAACCACTACACCACACCACAAACACTACACCAGATAACAACCACTACAACACAACCACTACACCACAGCATAACCACTACAGCACACCACAACCACGACACAACAACAACTACACCACACCACAACCACTACAGCACACCACAGACACTACAGCACACCACAACCACTACACTACACCATAACCACTACACCATACCACAACCACTACAGCACACCACAGCCACTACACCACAACCAGTACACAAACAACACAACCACTACACCCCACCACAACCACTACACAACCCCACAACCACGATACAACAACCACTACACCACACCATAACCACTACACCACACCACAACCACTACACCACAACCACTACACCACACCACAAACACTACACCAGACCACAACCACTACACCACAATCACTACACCACAGCACAACCACTACACCACACCACAACCAGTACACAGCACCACAACTACTACACCAGAACCACTACACCAGACCACAAGCACTACACCAGACCACAACCACTACACCACACCACAACCACTACACCAGACCACAACCACTACACCACACCACAACCACTACACCACACCACAACCACTACACCAGACCACAACCATTACACCACACCACAACCACTTCACCACAACACAACCACTACACCACACCACAACCACTATACCAGACCACAACCACTACACCACACCATAACCACTACACCACACCACAATCACTACACCACACCACAAACACTACACCAGACCACAACCACCACACCACAACCACTACACCACACCATAACCACTACACCACACCATAACCACTACACCACACCACAATCACTACACCACACAACAACCACTACACCAGACCACAACCACTACACAACCCCACAACCACGATACAACAACCACTACACCACACCATAACCACTACACCACACCACAACCACTACACCACAACCACTACACCACACCACAAACACTACACCAGACCACAACCACTACACCACAACCACTACACCACACCATAACCACTACACCACACCACAATCACTACACCACACCACAATCCCTACACCACATCATAACCACTACAGCACACCATAACCACTACACCACACCACAACCACTACACCAGACCACAACCACTACGCAACAACCACTACACCACACCACAACCACTACACCACACCACACCACAACCACTACACCACACCTCAAGCACTACACCAGACCACAACCACTACACCAGACCACAACCACTACACCACAACCACTACACCACAGCACAACCACTACACCACAACACAACCAATACACCAGACCACAACCACTACACCACACCACAACCACTTCACCACAACACAACCACTACACCACACTACAACCACTACACCAGACCACAACCACTACACCACACGACAACCACTACACCACACCACAACCACTACACCACACCACAACCACTACACAACAACCACAACCACTACAACTACACCACACTCCACCCACCACACCACAACCACTACACCACGCCAGAAGCACTACACCAAAACACAACCACTACACCACACCACAACCACTACACCACACCACAACAACTACACCACACCACAACCACTACACCACAACCACTACACCACAACCACTACACCACAACCAATACACCTCAGCCACTACCACACGCCACAACCGCCACACCACACCACAACCACTACACGACACAACAAACGCTACAACACACCACAACCATTACACCACACCATAAACACTACACCACACCACAACCACTACACCACACCACCACCAGCACCCCACTACACCACAACCACTACACAACAACCACTACACCCCACCATAACCACAACACGCCACCACAACCACTACACCACATCACAACCACTACACCAGACCACAACCACTACACCAGAGCACAACCACTACACAATCCACAACCACTACACCACACCACAAACACTACACCAGATAACAACCACTACAGCACACCACAACCACAACACAACAACCACTACACCACACCACACCACAACCACTACAGCACACCACAACCACTACAGCACACCACTACCACTACACCACACCATAACCACTACACCACACCACAACCACTACAGCACACCACAGCCACTATACCACAAGCACTACACCACAACCAGTACACCACAACACAACAACTACACCCCACCACAACCACGATACAACAACCAGTACACCACACCACAACCACTACACCACACCACAACCACTACACCACACCACCCCACAACCACGATACAACAACCACTACAACACACCATAACCACTACACCACAACCACTACACCACAACCACTACACCACACCACAACCACTAGACCACACCACAACCACTACACCAGACCACAACCACTACACCACAACCACTACACCACACCACAACCACTGCACCAGACCACAACCACTACACCACAACCACTACACCGCACCACAACCACTACACCAGACAACAACCACTACGCCACACCACAATCCCTACACCACCCACAACCACTACACCACCCCACAACCACGATACAACAACCACTACACCACACCATAACCACTACACCACACCACAACCACTACACCACACCACAACCACTACACCAGACCACAACCACTACACCACAACCACTACACCACACCACAACCACTACACCACACCACAACCACTAAACCACACCACAACCACTACACCACACCACAACCACTACACCACACCACAACCACTACCCCACACCACAACCACTACACCACACAACAACCACTACACCAGACCACAACCACTACATCACATCACAACCTCAACACCAGACCACAACCACTACACCAGACCACAACCACTACACCACACCACAACCACTACACCAGACCACAACCACTACATCACATCACAAGCACTACACCACAACCACTACACCACACCTCAACCACTACATAACAACCGCTGCACCACACCACAACCACTACACCACACCACAACCACTACACCACACCACCACCACTACACCATAACCACTACACCACATCACAACCACTACACAAGACAACAACCACTAACCCAGACCACAACCACGACACCAAAACACAACCACTACACCACACTACAACCACTACACCACACCACAACCACTACACCACACCACAACCACTACACCACAACCACTACACAACAACCACGACACCACAACCACTACACCACACCCCACCGACCACACCACAACCACTACACTACACCAGAACCACTACACCAAAACACAACCACTACACCACACCACAACCACTACACCACAATCACTACACCACAACCACTACACCACAACCACTACCCAACATCACAACCGCTACACCACACCACAACCACTACACCACACCACAACCACTACACCACTCCACAACCACAACCACTACACCACAACCAGTACACCACACCACAACAACTAAACCACAACCACTACACCACAACAACTACTCCACACCACAACCGTACACCCCACCACAACCACTACACCTCACCACAACCACTACACCACAACACAACCACTACACCCCACCACAACCACTACATCTCACCACAACCATGACACCCCACCACATCCACTACAGCACACCACAACCACTACACCCCACCACAACCACTACACCACAACCACTACACCACACACACTACGCCCCACCACAACCACTACACCACACCACAACCACTACACCACACCACAACCACTACACCACACCACAACCACTACATCCCATCACAACCACTACACCACACCACAACCACTACACCAGACAACAACCACTACACCACACCACAACCACTACACCAGACCACAACCACTACACCACAACCACTACACCACACCACAACCACTGCACCAGACCACAACCACTACACCACAACCACTACACCGCACCACAACCACTACACCAGACAACAACCACTACACCACACCATAACCACTACACCACACCACAACCACTACACCACACCACAACCACTACACCAGACCACAACCACTAAACCACAACCACTACACCACACCACAACCACTACACCACACCACAACCACTAAACCACACCACAACCACTACACCACACCACAACCACTACACCACACCACAACCACTACCCCACACCACAACCACTACACCACACAACAACCACTACACCAGACCACAACCACTACATCACATCACAACCTCAACACCAGACCACAACCACTACACCAGACCACAACCACTACACCACACCACAACCACTACACCAGACCACAACCACTACATCACATCACAAGCACTACACCACAACCACTACACCACACCTCAACCACTACATAACAACCGCTGCACCACACCACAACCACTACACCACACCACAACCACTACACCACACCACCACCACTACACCATAACCACTACACCACATCACAACCACTACACAAGACAACAACCACTAACCCAGACCACAACCACGACACCAAAACACAACCACTACACCACACTACAACCACTACACCACACCACAACCACTACACCACACCACAACCACTACACCACAACCACTACACAACAACCACGACACCACAACCACTACACCACACCCCACCGACCACACCACAACCACTACACTACACCAGAACCACTACACCAAAACACAACCACTACACCACACCACAACCACTACACCACACCACAATCACTACACCACAACCACTACACCACAACCACTACCCAACATCACAACCGCTACACCACACCACAACCACTACACCACACCACAACCACTACACCACTCCACAACCACAACCACTACACCACAACCAGTACACCACACCACAACAACTAAACCACAACCACTACACCACAACAACTACTCCACACCACAACCGTACACCCCACCACAACCACTACACCTCACCACAACCACTACACCACAACACAACCACTACACCCCACCACAACCACTACATCTCACCACAACCATGACACCCCACCACATCCACTACAGCACACCACAACCACTACACCCCACCACAACCACTACACCACAACCACTACACCACACACACTACGCCCCACCACAACCACTACACCACACCACAACCACTACACCACACCACAACCACTACACCACACCACAACCACTACATCCCATCACAACCACTACACCACACCACAACCACAACCACCCCACCACAACCACTAAACCCCACCACAACCACTACACCACACTACAACCACTACACTACACCACAACCACTACACCCCACCACAACCACTACACCCCACTACAACTAGTACACCACAACTACTACACCACAACCACTACAACACAACCACAACGACTCAACCCCACCACAACCACTACACCACAACACAACCACTACACCACACCACAACCACTACACCCCACCACAACCACTACACCCCACTACAACTAGTACACCACAACTACTACACCACAACCACTACAACACAACCACAACGACTCAACCCCACAACAACCACTACACCACAACACAACCACTACACCACACCACAACCACTACACCATACCACAACCACTCCACCACAACCACTACACCACACCACAACCACTACACCACACGACAACCACTACACCACACCACAACCACTACACCACAACCACTACACCACAACCACTACAACACAACCACAACGACTCCACCACACCACAAACACTACACCCCACCACACCACAACCACTCCACCACAACCACTTCACCCCACAACAACAACTACACCCCACCACAACCACTACACCACACCACAACCACTACACCCCATCACAAACACTACACCCCACCACAACCATAACCACCCCACCACAACTACTACACCACAACCAC
>OZ024743.1:73597972-73602972 GCA_964016885.1 Eledone cirrhosa
TATCTCGAAAATTAAGGACATTTAAATAAATCTAAGGTAAAAGACTAATTGTCAACAATATCTTTTGCATTTGCATTCTTTATTCTATGTCCATACCTGCATTGTTTTGGCTTTATTATACATATACAAACGTTTATATATATATATATATATATAAGGAAAAGATTTCGAAAATACAATTGGAGTCTTTTTACCGGTTTCACAGTTCTTATGCTTTTCAAAAGTAGAATTGAGATGAAGGTTTTCTGAGATGGTTTTTCTCGCATCAATTCTACTTTTGAAAAGATGTATTTGAAAAAAGAAAAGAATGACTTCACTGGTGGTTTGTATATGGAGGCGCATTCCTCATGGGTTCGATTCCTGGGCTGGCTTGTGTGTTGTGTTCTTTAGCAAAACACTTTATTTTACGTTGCTCCAGTATACTTAGTTGAAAAGGAGTACTAGCTGCAATAGCTAGGGTTTTAACCCTGTGATAGATTGGCGTCCCGTCCAGGGGGATGTCTAGTTCTCTCAGTCGCTTCACGCCACGAACCTTTCGTCCTCAGACAGACTTTTTTAAAGGTAGTTTTATGCTTTAACAATCCAATCTTCAATGATTCATTTGTGTCGTTAGTCTTACTAAGTTCTTGTTAACTTCAGTGGAGAACTTTCTTTTGAAAGGGTGACACCTTGCTTACATTAAATATAAGATAATCGAATAATTTGGTATAATGTATGTCACAGCTCGCAGCCGTCCAGCCCACGGCATATACCTGGTTTCATTCTAACAGGTGACACTGTGCATATTTTTCATTTTTATTTTAATATATATTTCCATCATTGTATAACTTCTGTCTGTAAACTATAGTTGACATAATATGTTTCTGTTTAACAGATAACAAAATATTTCTAACATTGTATATCTTCTGTCTGTAAAGTATAGTTGACACAATATGTTTCTGTATAACAGATAACAAAATATTTCTAACATTGTATATCTTCTGTCTGTAAACTATAGTTGAAATAATACGTTTCTGTATAACAGATAACAAAATATTTCCACCATTGTATAACTTCTGTAAAATATAGTTGACATAATATGTTTATGTTTAACAGATAACAAAATCAAATGAGAGATATTTATACAATTTACCCTCGGGTGTCTTCAGAGGATATCGACACCCCGCAAGCAGGGAAATACGTAAACTTGACATATTTATATGTCTATAAACTCAATGGGTATATCTATATTTACATTCTCACAGCTTCGGGAAATCATTCATATATTCGCAGCTATGTATCTATCGTATGTTTATCGTATAGAGCACAATTTAAGATGTACGAATATTGACTAGCAACATAAGCAATAATTGTTTCTACTTTTGGCACAAGGCCAGCAATTACCCAGTGTATTACTGGTACTTTATTTTATCGACCCCCATAAGGATGAAAGGAAGTTAACCTCGGCGGGATTGGAACTCAGATCATAAAGGGTGTAACTCTATGCTACAAAGCATGGCGTCCAACGCTTTACCAATACTGCCAATAAATTACAATAATCCACAAAAGAAATAATTGTCTCTACTTTTGGCACAAGGCCAGCAATTACCCAGTGTATTACTGGTACTTTATGTTATCGACCCCATAAGAATGAAAGGCAAAGTTAACCTCGGCAGGATTTGAACTCAGAATGGCAAGGGCCGTAACTCTATGCGTCAAAGCATGGCGTCCGATCCACATAAGAAATAATTGTTTCTACAGCAATTACCCAGTGCATGGCGTCCGATCTACATAAGAAATAATAATATGTAAATATATTAGTGTAGTTAATACGAAACATTGTGAGATATGTAGTAAATAAACGATAAGTTTTTTTTTAAGCCGGTAAAATGCGGTGGAAAATATAAAGGATAAATGATGATGAACAAAACAAAACAAAGTAATGTTTTACCCAGTATATATTGGCATGTTATTTCAGGGCTATTGCCTCTTTTCAGATGCGAAACTGAAACAGTCCAAGATAAAACACATGAACAATTAGAATTTCTACAGTAGAAAACTGTAATCGTTTGTTTGTTTTTTCTTGGTCTGTTTCAACTTCGCATCTGAAAAGGGGCATTATCCCCGAAATATCATGCCAAAATACACTGAGTAAAACATTACATTAAATGCCCTTCGTATTTCCTACCGCATTGTACCGGCTTTTAGAATATTATCGATCATTTAATATGTAAATCAGCATGCCCATTTCATTGGTTTAAATTTATTTATTTGTCTTTATAAAGCCATCTATGACATATTTCCTTATGGCTGTTTATGTGATGTAGATATCATCGAACGCTACATAAAGAAATCGAAAATCGATGAAATAAGAAATGTTCATATTTGTTTCCAATCCATAGAGAAATATGTAATTTGGCCATGTTTACTTATTTATATACTTATTACGTAATTGAGTATATAAATAGACACATTCAAGTATTAAGTATATAAACATGTAAATTTATATAAACATTCATGGAGCGGTTTTAATCTATATGTTTACACATACACACACACACAAATATATATATATGTATTTAAATGTATATTATATATATATATTATATACATATATAATATTTTTTATAATATACATATTTATATAGGTATCTTCGAATATATGTACTTTGTAATATATATATATATACATATATATATATATATATATATATATATATATATATATATATATATATATATATATATATATATATATATATATATAATATTTATATAATATACATATTTATATAAATAATATATGTACTATATTATATAATATATATATGTATGTGTATGCGTATGTGTGTGTGTAAATATATATAGATTAAAACCGCTCCATGAATGTTTATATAAATTTACATACAATTTATATACATTTTATATATGATAAATATATTCATTCATATATAAATATGAATATTATATAAATATATTATATACTACATATATATATATATATATATATATATATATATATATATATATATATATATATATATATATATATATAGAGAGAGAGAGAGAGAGAGAGAGAGAGAGAGAGAGAGAGAGAAATAGAGAGAGAGGGGATCATATATATATATTATATATATATATATATATATATATATATATATATATATATATATATAGAGAGAGAGAGAGAGAGAGAGAGAGAGAGAGAGAGAGAGAGAGAGAGAGAGAAAGAGGGGGATCATATATATATATATATGTGTGTGCTTGATGGTAGCTATGATGCTTCCATAGGCGGTATGCCGGTTGAGCACTCTATGTTCTTACAGAGCAGAGTGTGATATAATATAAAACGAAAAATCAGTGATACATCTGGACTCAATTTATTGAGTGTTACAATTGTTTCGCCGGTACTAGTCTCCGAGAACACGAGTAGCAACACAGTTCACCTTAATGACACAGGACCGACAATAGGACGGACGAAGGCACACAAGGGCGCTACCACCCAGTACACGTAGGCATGAGCCCGGCACGAACACTACATGCATCGCGGTAACTGGAACTAGGGACATGGTAACGACAAGAACGGCCGTGGCACCCGCTAGAAGGAACACCCGGCCTGCTAGTAGTAGTATAGCCCCGACAGCAGCACCACATAGCTTTATTTAAAGAGACTAACAGTAGAGCCGACAATATAGAACAGAATACCTTAGTAAGTGAAAGGCATAACTATGACGCCCACAACAGACATACAGATAGAGGCAACATAGGCAAAACCCGAGATGGACATCAGACCCAGGGCACACTCACACTACTACACACTCACGAAAGAACAAGACTAGATCTAAGACCGTTACATGGTTTAACGCGCCATACTCCAAGCATGTACGCAGCAACGTGCCAGGGCTTTTTTTCCAAGCGTTAGACGAGTGCTTCCCGCTGTCAAACAAATACCAAAAGATTTTCAACCGCCACACGGTGAAGTTTTCCTTCTCCACAGCATCTAGCATGGCCGACTAGATGGCCAAAACCAACGCGGTAAAGATGGGGAACATCGACCGTTAACCGCGGCGGCAGAATGACCGTCCATCGTAGCGTGGAGGACCCTTCGGGGAGCGGCCTTCCAATAACAACCCGGCCCCCACGGCGGCCACCACGCCCGCGGAAGGTGATACAATTCAACGCCAGGAGGGAACGAGTGGTGGTTGTGGTGGTGGTGGGAGGGGGGAGACCATCGTGCCGGCGGAACAAAACCCTGAGAATCGGGAGAGGGCCCTAGCATCTCGAGGGCCAGGCACCCAAAGTGAACAAAACAACGACAGAACATGTACCTGCAGAGCGGGTACACAGTGCCCCCTGCAGGGAAGATGCCTGACGAAGGGCCTGGTATTCAAATGTGTGGTTATCACCCACAATGTAAAGCGCACCTACATCGGCGCAACATCCACGACCTTTAAATCGCGGATGTATAACCACACAAACTCATTCAAGGACCGCAGTAAGAGGCACTCCACTAGGCTAGCGGACCTGGTGTGGGACCTGAAAGACAAAGGCACCCCGTACGCCCTTGACTGGAGTATCGATCGGCATGCGAATGCATACTCAGCTGTAAGTAGAAAGTGTAGTCTATGACTATACGAGGCCATGGAAATAGTCAGACTGAAGGATGATGCGGTCAACCTGAAATCGGAAATTATTATGACCTGCAGACACCAGAAAAGGTGCACACTGTCCGCATGGAATCCTCCGGGAAGCCCAGGCTAAGGGCTCACGGTGGAGCATGCGCCGACCAGAGCGACGAAACGGGTTCAAGGGATCAGACACCATACCCTGATGACAATATATGCCCCGTGGGGTAAACCAAAATAACTCAAGATGCATACCCGACTCTGCACGTCACCCTAGGCAGCAACATCGCCTCAGCCGGAACAGGTTGACTCGGATACCAGTCTTTCAGTCAAATACTTACACATATAGGACAACAAACCTCAACCACAGTGACATACTCTAATATGACCGGGCTA
>OZ024743.1:73605472-73620472 GCA_964016885.1 Eledone cirrhosa
ATATATATATATATATATATATATATATATATATATATATATATATATATATATATACATATATATATACATATATATATATATATAATAATAATAATAATAATACAAAAATGTGGGGAGGAAGCACACGAGTTAGGATATATATATATATGAAAATAACAGATTAAAGTTTAAGCAAAGAATCGCCGCTTTCACCCTTAAGGGGATCTTCTGAAACTAAAAAAAATCAATCTGTGAACGCAGAAGTAAATATTTCGAAATGTTTTTGTGTATGCAAAAATATCTGTACACGAATACATATATTAAAATAACAGATTAAAGTTTAAGCAAAGAATCGCTGCTTTCAACCTTAACGGGATCTTCTGAAACTAAAAAAAATCAATACGTGAACGCAGATGTAAATATTTCGAAAAACGTTGCAACCGAAGAAAAACAGGAAGACGATACTTTGGTTCGTGAAGACGTTCCCTGGCATAAGAATATATATATATACACTATATATATATATACACACACACACTGATCGCGTCATAATGACGTAATGCAGACAGCCAGGCATACATACAGATATTATAAGGGCGCGACGTTATATCTATGTATCTATCTAAAAAGAGAAAGACTAAGAGAGAGAGAGAGAGAGAGAGAGAGAGAGAGAGAGAGAGAGAGAGAGAGAGAGAGAGAGAGAGAGAGATCGTAAATCGCCTAATGCGGTCCCTAGGGCATTGAAAATTTAAAATTTGTTTTGCACAAAACACTCACAGGACCATAAGTATTACATGTAACAAGTTTGAAAACAATCGTTTGGGTGGTTCTCGAGTTTTAGTGATTGGACAAACGGACAGACAGACAGACATTCTCTGTTTTAGATATATAGATAATATATATAGTATATATATGCGTTAACGTTAAAATATATTTATATATTGAAGAAAGCCTCCATTAGTCATTGCTATGTTACAAGTGTTGCTAGGCTGTGTCGATTAAAAATAGTGAAAATGACAGAAAGAAAATGAAGAAAAAATATATAAAGGAAAGAATAGAGAAGGAAGAAAACAACGAGAGACATAGAATGTAAAGACAGACGTGACAGCAGTCGTTCAGCTGGTAATGTTGGAGTCACGGAAAACATTGATATCGTCGCAAATATTTACAAAACCATCGAATAAAAATAAAACCACAGACTGCTTACATTATTACACATAAGGGCGGTGAATTGGCAGTATCGGTAGAGGGTCGGGCGCCATGCGTTGACACATAGAGTTACGCCCCTTTCTATTCTGAGTTCAAATCCCGCCGAGGTTAACTTTGCCTTTCATCCTTACGGGGTCAATAAAATAAAGTACCAGTAATGTACTGGATAATTTGCTGGCCTGTGTGCCAAAAGTAGAAACAATTATTACACATACGGTGGTGGATTGGCAGTATCGGTAGAGGGTC
This sequence comes from Eledone cirrhosa, assembly GCA_964016885.1. NCBI lineage: Eukaryota > Metazoa > Mollusca > Cephalopoda > Octopoda > Eledonidae > Eledone > Eledone cirrhosa. The sequence continues at coordinate 73,606,910 of OZ024743.1, forward strand.
GGACGCCATAATTTGCAGCAAAGAGTTACGGCCCTTTATGGTCTGAGTTCAAATCCTGCCGAGGTTTACTTTGCCTTTCATCTATACGGGGTCGATAAAATAAAGTACCAGTAATACACTGGTGTAACTGCTGGCCTTGTGCCAAAAGTAGAAACAATTATTACACATACGGAGAGGTCAGTGGATTGGTAGCTAAGTCGGTAGAGTGTCGGTCAAGATTATTTGCGGCATAGAGTTATGTACCTTTTTTTTTACCTTTACGTTCGTGGTTTAAATCCCACCGAGATTAGCTTTGCATTTCATCTTTAAGGGGTCGATATGATAAAGTACCAGTAATGCATTGGAGCCGATTTAATCGACTTTCCCCTTCTCCAAAATTGCTGGCCTTGTGCCTAATTGAGAAACCAATGCTGCACATACAGAAAGGTCAGAGGGTTGGCAGTAATCGGTAGAGTGTCGGACAAGATGCGTTGGGGCGTAGAGTTACGTCCCTTTACGTTCTTGGTTCAAATCCCTTCGATGTTAGCTTTGCCTTTCATTCTTTCGTGGTCAATAAGTAAAGTACCAGTAATGCACTGAAGTCGATTTAATCGACTTTCCTCTTCTCTAAAATGGTTGGCCTTGTGCCTAAATCAGAAACCAGTTAGGGCGGTGATGTGGCAGTATCAGTAATGCCTCAGACAAGATACTTTTTGACACATAGTTACGTCTCTTTACGTTCTAGGTTTAAATTCCACCGAGGTTAGCTTTGCTTTTCATCTTTACGGAGTCGATAAAATAAAGTACCAGTAACTCACTGGAGTAGATTTAATCAACATTTTCCTTCCCTTCAAATCATTGGCCTGTTGTCGAAATCAGAAGTGAATTGTCAGTATCGGTAGAGGTTGGACGCCATGCTTTCTAGCATAGTTACGTCCCTTTACGGTCTGAGTTCAAATCCCGTCTAGGTTAACTTTGCCTTTCATCCTTACGGCTCGATAAAATAAAGTACCAGTAATGTACTGGGTAATTGCTGGCCTTGTGCCAAAAGTAAAAACCATTATTACACATACAGAGAGGTCGGTGGGTTGGCAGAACGTGGCGGATGAAAGGCATTACAGTATTTGGTTGCGGTCCTCTTCGTTCTGGTTTTACATCATACCATGATCAACTTTACCTTTAAATATTCTGACATCGATAAAATAATTTACCAGTCAAGTATTGGAGGGGATTTGACCGACTTCTTCTCACCCTCAAATAAAACTGTAGGGCTTGTGCCGAGGTTAGAGCGGTGGATTGACAGAATCGTTAGAGTGTCGGACACAATGATTTGTGGCATTTACGTGAGTAAGTCAAAAATTATCTGCACTTTCACTTACATAACATATCTTTAAGTTTGTCACAATGGCTTCTGCTCATGCGTGGTAATATTAAGGTCACGTGGTCGAAGTTTGAGCTTAATCGCGCTAGTTTTCCTACTGCTGTTACAGTGTAAACATAGCCGCTCTGCTTGCAGTCTGCATCAAGGAGGAACAAAGAGCAGTGATCGGATTTATTTAGAAGATGTGTCAGGGCTGAAATTTATCGGAGGATTTTAACACAATACGGCGACAGTGCACTACTACGTAGAAGTGTGTATGAATGGATCGGGAAGTTTAAAAGTGAGCGGACAAGCTTGATGGGCGAAGAAGGAGCAGGGCGCCCGAGATATGGTAATGGCGAACAGGTGAGTTATCATCGATGATGTAGCCTTTTCTCTGCAGATTAGTCGTGGTTCTGCGTGTCAATCATCCACGACGAACTTGACTTCCATAAAGTATGTGCGATATGTGTGCCAAAGAGCTTACCGCAGAACACAAGCGCAAACTTGTTGAGATCTACCAACGTTTACTTGCCCGCTAGGACAATGAAGGCGAAGAATGTTTGAGCAGAAAAGTCACAGGAGATGAACCGTGGGTCCCTCACTATGACCTAGAATCCAAAAGACTGAAAATGGATCGGAAACATCCTGGTGCAAACTGCTAGCGGAGCGGCCATGTTACCACTGTAACAGCAGCAAGAAAACTGGCGTGATCAAACTCAAACTTTGATCACGTGACCACATTAGTACCATCTATAAGCACGCATGAGCAGAAGGCTGTCTGACAAATCTAAAGCTATGTTTTGGCGAAAGTGCGGATAATTTTTGACTTACCCTCGTATATATATATATATTTATATATAAAAAGAGAGAGGGAGCGAGAGAAAGAGGGAGAGATAGATAGATAGAGAGAGAGAGATAGAGAGAGAGAGAGATAAAGAGAGAGAGAGAGAGAGATAGATAGATAGATAGATAGATAGATAGATAGAGAGAGAGAGAGAGAGAGAGAGAGAGAGAGAGAGAGAGAGAGAGAGAGAATTACTTACTGACAAGTTGAGTATTAGTAGAGCCACCTAATACAAGAGAGCTTCACTTGCATCTTTTCATTGACTACAGTTTCTGGAATAATCTCCTTCTTCTTCTTCTTCTTCTTCTTCTTCTTCTTCTTCTTCTTCTTCTTCTTCTCAAATAACCGTTTCAAACTGATCCGGCTGGATCCTTAAGTAATACCAGACAAGCTCATGTATGTTATCCCACCCTCTTGCTCGGGGTCTACCGCTGGGTCTCCTGCTGGTAGGTTTTACCCGTAAAGTCTGTTCTTTGGAATCCACAAACAATATTGTACATCTTAATAAACCAAGAAAGCAGTACTGGAAGGAGATTGTTTCATCGGGTATTTCTTTGAAAATATAAAAAATAATAATAATTGTTTCTACTTTTTGGCACAAGGCCAGCAATTATCCCAGTGTATTACTGGTACTTTATTTTATCGACCCCGTAAGGATGAAAGGCAAATTTAACTTCGACGGGATTTGAACTCAGAATGGCAAGGGCCGTAAATCTATGCGTCAAAGCATGGCGTCCGACCCTCTACTAATTATTTCTGATTTAGGTACAAGGCCAACAATTTTGAGGGAGGGGAAAGTCGATTAAATCGACCCCAGTGCATTACTGGTACCATTTTATTGTCCCCGTAAGGATGAAAGGCAAAGCTAACCTCGGCGGGATTTGAACTGAGACCATCAAGGGCCGTAACTCTTTGCTACAAAGACCCTCTACCGATACTGCGAATCCACAATACTATACCAAACATATCAACGAAAAGATACCTAAAATATATCTAAATCAGAGAAGTATTTAAATATAGAATAACTTATGTAAAGTTACCGACCGATAGTGTATTAGTAAAGTCAACTTATATAAGAGAGTTTCACTCATATCTTTTCCCTGACTGCAGTCTCTGGAATCAAGAAACAGCATTTGACCATACTAATAAAGACAATTAACATTGGCGTAGATCGAGCAAATAATGCAAGGTTCTAACCTTCCATTTATCCTTATAAAGAGTTATTTCTTCAAAGATATACTCTCAGGTCTTGAATAATCCCCCCTGCTTATTAATTTTCCAGAACCCCCCCCCCCCCCCCCCCCCCAACGCCCTCCTCCAACACCACCACCCGCTTATAAAATTTTGGTAGTCTATCTCCCGCGAAATTTTATTGTAAATGATTCATATTGATACAGTAGCTGGAGAATCTAATAATAATTTTATTTTACATTAAAAAACATTATAGATGACAAAATAAAAACTTTACAAGAACTCCCATATTTACAAACGAACACTATACAATTACACCCCCCCCCCCTCCACCTAGTGGTTATCGCCTCCCCCTCCCTGTTATTTGTACATGGACTGAACATATATGTAATTATATCCTGGAAATGATTAATTAAAATATTCTTATTTTTAATCACTTCCGAGTGTTTATAATCAACATAAACTATGCAATCTATACAAACTTTAAGTTTATCAAAACGCAAATTTCCCAGTTTGAATGATTGTTGACATATTCGGTAATTCTGGTATATATTTCTGGTATATGTGGTATACTAATCCTGGATTCCAAACATACCTTCAATGCTATTACCGTCAATATTGACGGCGCCAGTTCACTAGTTTATATATATTGTGCAATAAGCAACGTCCTCCGGGGAAACGCCTTCCCCATTCTGTCCGCCGGGGCTGTGGGGAGACCACCAATATGATTGACTGACTTGTCATTTTATCAGTCAGACTAGCAGTAAAGCCCGGCGTTGCTCGGGGTCGCTCAGTAGTTGTGTTAAAGTTACAATGTTAAGTTTCTTTTTTGGCTTAAAAACTGTAGTGTCTACTGTGCAGACTTGCATGTGGTGTTTTTGATTAATATTCCCTCAACCAACAATATGCCTTATGAAGTTAAGAAAACATAACGATAACCCAAATGTTATAACAAAAGAGGATGCTGGGGATAAAAACTGCACTGGTTATTTATTAACAAAGATCGAAAATGTAAACACTGCAACGCAGAGAAAAACATTAGCGTAACCAAATGATCAGTTATGTCTGTCTGCACGCCTATATCACCTCTCTACACGACTATCTGTCTGCACGCGTATATCACCTCTCTGCACGACTATCTGTCTGCACGCGTATATCACCTCTCTGCACGACTATCTGTCTGCACGCGTATATCACCTCTCTGCACGCCTAACGAAATTTACAGATACATATATTTTAAATAAACTTATATAATTTTTGCTTTTTTTTACGAAATATTTGCTTGTTTTACGTAGTCTTTAAATAGACTTGTTTTCAAGTAAAAATATTGTTTTAAAAGGCTTTTAAATGGAAATGAAGCAAAACGGAAGCATAGTGCTCGAACTGATGAATTTTGCAGGTCAAAATTTTGCTGGCTCGACAACTGTTCGTGTATTGTGTTAATGTCATTTTAAACGCTGAGAAAGCCAGCGTAATTTTTTTTATTTTTGCACGCAGAAAATGTAAACAGAACGTAAGACGCTACGCTGAATGTAAACAGAACAAAGGGAAATCATTTTTTTAATTTTTGCACGCAGAAAATGTAAAGAGAACGTAAGACGCTACGCTGAATGTAAAAAGAACAAAGGGAAATAACTGATCACTTACGCTCAAAAATCGATACATTATATTCGATTTCGTCAGATAGGGCGGGTCAATTTGAAATATTTTTTTTCCGATGTCTTCGCTAGGGCTCAATGTACAAGTATAGCAATTTCGGTGCAATTCCGTGAGAGATTCTAAGAGGAGATGTGTGCCAAAAATCGATAGACAGACAGACAACCGCAGTTTTATATATATAGATGTTCTAATGATTCTAAAACAACTAGACTATGCCATAAATACATACTTGTACAGAAGCAATACAGAATTTAACCAATGTTGCGACAATATATAAATATACACAGGCGTTTATATAGGAGGCATGTTTTATACCAGTCATGGGTATAGTGCGGCCCGTTTGGCGTTCTGAATAGTATGCATAACTTCAAAATTGCCTTGAATTGGTTAGTAGTGCGGCCCGCCTTATGATGAGACGCAGACTGTGTGGTCCGCCTTATGATGAGACACAGACAATGTGGCCCGCCTATGATGAGACACATACTATGTGACTTGCCTTATGATGAGACACAGACTATGCGGCCCGCCTATGATGAGACACATACTATGTGGATTGCCTTATGATGAGGCACATACTATGTGGCTTGCCTTATGATGAGGCACATTCTATGTGGTCCGTCTTATGATGAGACAGACTATGTGGTTCGCCTTATGATGAGACACATACTATGTGGCCCGCCTATGATGACACACATACTATGTGGCTTGTCTTATAATGAGACACATACTATGTGGCCCGCCTTATGATGAGACACATACTATGTGGCCTGCCTTATGATGAGGCATATTCTATGTGGCCCGCCTTATGATGAGACACAGACTATGTGGTCCGCCTTATTATGAGACACAGATAATGTGGCCCGCCTATGATGACACACATACTATGTGGCCTGCCTTATGATGAGACACATACTATGTGGCCCGCCTATGATGAGACACATACTATGTGGATTGCCTTATGATGAGGCACATACTATGTGGCTTGCCTTATGATGAGGCACATTCTATGTGGTCCGTCTTATGATGAGACAGACTATGTGGTTCGCCTTATGATGAGACACATACTATGTGGCCCGCCTATGATGACACACATACTATGTGGCTTGTCTTATAATGAGACACATACTATGTGGCCCGCCTTATGATGAGACACATACTATGTGGCCTGCCTTATGATGAGGCATATTCTATGTGGCCCGCCTTATGATGAGACACAGACTATGTGGTCCGCCTTATTATGAGACACAGATAATGTGGCCCGCCTATGATGACACACATACTATGTGGCCTGCCTTATGATGAGACACATACTATGTGGCCCGCCTTATGATGAGACACATACTATGTGGCCCACCTTATGATGAGACACATACTATGTGATCCACTGCACGAAAAAGGTTGCCCATACCAATCTTTTACGTAGATTGAAAACAAAATTAAGAGTTTCGACTCCTACAATACCAGGAATTATCGATAAACTATGTTGTTCGAGACATTTGGTGGAGGTAGGTCACTGACAATGAGGTTCTTGTCATTGTTGGCGGCTCACCTGATCGATATATGTGTGAAGGTATGTATCACTGTTTAGCGGTGTGTGTACATGTGTGTGTTTGTGTGAGGGTGTGTCACTGTACATTTGTAAGTATGTTTTTGTATGTAGATATGTGGGCGTGTGTCTGTGTGTGTGTTTTGTGTATGTGTGAGAGTGTATGTGTGACTGTACATCTGCATATATGATTTTGTATGAATGTGTGTGTTTGTGTGTGACTGCACATCTGTGTGTGTATTGTGTACTACAATGTATTGTAGTGTTTACCAGACCTCACCGTTCTGGTTTGGTAGGTCTATTGTTTCGTTCTCTGCTTAAACAAACATATCTATCTAACAATTGTCCGGTCTATTTATTCAAGTCGTTGACCGCCCAGTTAGCCACCGGCTGGCCAATCCCTACAATAGTTCATAACGGGCCTAACTATAATCTTCACAACGATGAATAGTAAATAAAATATTTCCCATGAAGAAAACAACCTGTCATAAGTTTATATCAAACGCTTGATAGATTCAAGAGAACTTTCTAGAATCATGAGAGTCACTTAGAATTAAGATAATCTGCTATATTTATTAGAAATTTCTAGAAACACGACGAGAAAGTTCTTCATTGAAAGGAATATGCTTTGGTTGTATATATATATTTCTTTCTTATTTGATATTTGTTATCCATTATTTATTTTCACGATAGAATATTGAATTCCTTGCGTGATGGTCCATTCCTGTTGAAGAAAGTTTGCCCAGAATCTCAATGATAATATTTTCTCCAATGTAAAAGCAACCACTCTTAGAGAGGGGGTATCTATATACAGGGATCTATGAGTGGCTTCTTGTCGTCATGCCATTTACCAGTAAACAGCCGAACTTCCACTGTCATCGCCTCCCTCTCTCTGGCCCTCCCCATCTCTACGTATGGTGAGAAAATGGGGTCCACGTGCTGGCCTCCCCACAGCCCCGGCGTTTCCCCGGAGGATGGTGAGGAATATGCTATATTTAATTTCAAAGAGATACTACTGGCTAACGTATAAACACTTGAAATTGCTTAATAATGGGACATCAGCGCTCAGCTTCTGTATGGCAGCTGGGTTTGTGGGGACAAAGCCCTAGTTCTCTTCAATATATCTATAAATGTCGTGATTAAATAGGCAACACTATATTAGGCTGCCTGAGATATAATCCCCAAACTGTTATTTTTCATGGAGCAGAGTTGGTGCCTACTCACTTGTTGTTAGAAGTTTCTAGAAAACGTTAACTGCTAACTGTTCAGTTTAAATACAAAAGAACACAGCATGGTGTTTGGCTTCCACCGTGGGTAAAACAATTAAAATCGTTAAAAACAAGGATTAAAAACTCGAAAAAGAAGCAAAACAATTACCATAATAGTATCACAGTCAAACAGATTTAACAAATGAGACAGTTATATAGATGGGTTACATTCACAAGAGGGAGTAGAGCATGGAACGACTTGATCTTTCGAAAATAATAATAGAGTTATGAGCTTCAGATTACATTAGGATTTTACAATATTTGATACAGAGTGGTGGGGAATTATATAATCCTTAGAGTCAGCTTTACTGGGATAAGCACCGATTGATCCTTCCCATTTAAAGAGAGTATGGTTAGAACGCTGGAGGCTCGTGGTTTTGTAGTAAAGGTGTTACACTTACGATCATATTGACGTGGGTTCAATTCCTGGGCTGGGTTGTGTGTTGTGTTCTTGAGCAAAACATTTCATTTCACGTTTCTCCAATATACTCAGCTGAAAAAAATGCGTACCAGCAATAGCTGGAGGTGTAACCCTGCGATGGACTGGCATCCTGTCCAGGGGGGGGGGGGGGGTTCTCTCAGTCGCTTCACGCCAAGAAACCGGAATAAGCGCCGGCCAGACGAACATCTTGATATGAGCCAGACTTTAGAGTTAGATAGACTCAGCTACTGGAGTGCCATGTGGAAAAGGTTTCCTATTTACAGATAGTTTAATAAATGTAAAGGTACATCTATTAAGGAAAAAAAAGTCAGAGATATTGAGAGTGTTCTGTCAAGTGTAGTTAACTATTTATCAGAAAAATAATAAAGAAATAACAATGATTTGGATATCAAGCCATAAATATTTGGGAGGAATAGTAAAGCAGATGAATCAACAAAAGAAACAATAGATATAGACTTCATTTCAAATCTATCGCAAGTGAATCTATTTAGTACAAATATAATTTGTAAAGGGTGGTAACAATTTGCGGAAGAATCTAGTGATAAGCTCTCAAATTTCAATCCACCACTTTCTCAGCCAGATCTGTCAACATTTAAAACATCAGACACTGAATAATTTTAATAAACAAAGTCTATGCTGGCTTCGGACAAGCCATATACCATTGAATTATATTTTATCATGAACAGGTCATAAAGAAACATTATGTTCTTGTGAAGACTGGTCAGAAACTGTTTGGCATTATTTATTTTAATGTATTGGCAGTATCAGTAGAGGGTCGGACGCCATGCTTTCCAGCGTAGTTACGTCCCTTTACGATATGAGTTCCAATCCCGCCGAGGTTGACTTTACCTTTCATCCTTACGGGGTCGATAAAATAAAGTACCAGTAATGCACTGGTAATTGCTGGCCTTGTGCCAAAAGTAGAAACAATTATTTGTTTTAATGTAGAAACTACCAGTCTAAGAGAGGGGACATCTTGAAACTAATCCCCCAAAAAACTACCATGATTGGAAACACAATATATTGTGAAAGATCTACCAACAACAAACAAGATTGTTCAGGCTAGGAAAAGATTCAACAACAGAAACATTACCAGTCTGAGATAGAGGACATCTTGAAACTAATCATTAAAAAACTACCAAGATTGGAGATATAATATATTGTCATGGCTTTACCAACAATAAACAAGATCTTTCAGTACATGGAGGCTAGGAAAAGATTCAACAACAGAAACCTTCAGCTGCTTTACAACTGCCCTTGTTTTTTTTACTTTTTTTAAAATCGTATTTATGTTTGTTTTGCTTCCTACTGGCCTTCCTTTCTTATTATCACTACCTACCCTAGCCTGCCATGGCTCAATAGCTCTATACGGAGGTTTACATTGATTAAATAAGTAAGAAAATAAATACATACATAAATAAATAAATGAATAATGAAATAAATAAATAAATAAATAACCATTATAAATTCATTTGTTGGCCACAAGGGCCGACATGTAGGGGACAATACAAAGACAGGGACAGTGGGGGTTTACAATAAGCTCGAGTAAAAGTGCACAATGGTAAGACTAATTTAACAATGAAGATATAAAAAAATATAAAATAAACTATGCATAAATATAACAAAATAAATTCCCCGATAGGAGGAACGGGGTGGACGACCCAGGGGTGACTGAGGTACCCCACCAATCCTGAACCACCCTGCGCTTCTAGGGTATCCGGGAAGGGCACCCCTCTCCTCCTCAAATTAACCAGCCTACAGTCGTATGATCAGAGTAGGCCCACTCACCTGGGCCATTCTCGCCACATTCATCCACCTTTTAGCAAATATACTGAGGGGCAGTACTTCTCTCTCCACCCTCACCTTCCTTTCCAGGTGAAACTTGAAGAAGTTGATGAGGGATTGGCCGAAGAGAAAAGTGTCTGTCTTCAGTCCTTTCAACCTGGTCCACCATATAACTTCTTTCGCAACTGCCACCAAACAGAGGTAAAAATGCCTGCTCTTCCTGGCCAAAGGAAAGCGGCGGGTCGATCTTCACTATGGACTCGGCTGATAGCCGGATCCGTTCTACACGTGACAACAGTTGTTCGACATAACTCCACAAGTCAGTAATACACGGACTTTGCACAAGTGCGTGCAGAACGGTTTCGTCGCTCTGCGCTCATCTCGGACAGGCCCATCTGACAACACTTCCGTGCCTGTAGAGTTTATCCCGATCCGGCAGTGGTCCTGATGATATAAAGAAATAGTGAAATTTCTAGAAACATGACAAGAAAGGACTAGAATAAAAGAAATGGACTCAACAAATATATCTGGAATAAAGAGAAACATTTAGAATCTGTAATAGATTGTTTTCAAAGGATACTGCTGCTGGTGGTGGTGGTGGTGGTAGTCATGGTGGTAGTGGTGGTAGTAGTAGTGGTGGTGGTGGTGGTAGTGGTGGTAGGCGTAGAAGTTGTCGTGTTGTTGTTGTGGTAGTAGTCATGGTGGTGGTGTCGGTAGTGGTAGTAGTGGTGATGGTGTTGTTGTTGTGGTGGTAGTAGTAGTGGTGGTAGTAGTGGTGGTGGTGGTGTCGGTGGTGGTAGTAGGAGTGATGGTGTTGTTGTTGTGGTGGTATTAGTAGTGGTGGTGGTAGTCATGGTGGTGTCGGTGGTGGTAGTAGTGGTGATGGTGTTGTTGTTGTGGTAGTAGTCATGGTGGTGGTGCTGGTGTTGTGGTGGTGGTGGTTAATCATGGTGGTGTTGCTGTTGTTGTAGTAGTAGTGGTGGTGGTAGTAGTAGTAGTAGCAGTAGTAGTAGTAGTAGTAGTAGTAGTAGTAGTAGTAGTAGTAGTAGTAGTAGTAGTGGTGGTGTGGTTGGGGGGCTGGGACGACAACATGCCACGCCTAGTAACTTTGAGGTGTTTCTGGTGCAGAATTTATACGGTCAAGCTTGACAGTTACGTGTTTGTGTGAGTGTATGTTTGTATGTGTGTGTATATGTGTGTGTGCGTGTGTGTGTTTGTATGTGTGTGTTTGTATGTGTGTGTATATGTGTGTGTGTGCGCGCGCGCTTGTATGTGTGTATATGTGTGTGCGTGTGTGTGTGTATATGTTTGTATGTGTTTTTGTATGTGAGTGTATGTGTTTGTGTGTGTGCCTGTGTCTGTGTGTATATTTGTCTATGCCTTTGCCCACGTACGCATCATAGCACACGTAGAATGCAAAGTACATATATATATATACGGTGCCCCAGCATGGCCTCGGCCGGATGGCTGGAACAGGTAAAAGAATAAAAGAGTATAGGAAAATGTTTTCCCCGGCGGCAGAGCTCAAGCCGTTTCGACGGCTATTTCTGGAAGGAGAGAGAGAGAGGAGGGAGAGAGTGAGAATGAGAGAGGGGGAGGGAGAGAGAGAGGGAGAGAGTGAGAGTCAAAGAGAGAGAGCGAGAGAGAGAGTTCCACAACAAATTACCAAACCATACTCGAGAACACACCTTTCACCCAACAGGTTCTGAACTCGAGTTAGGTTGTGGAACTAATTTTATTCCCAACTCGTCCTATGGACTGAGTGCTCTACTTACTACGGATATAACCTCCCGATTTTTTACAATACACTATATATATATATATACACACATATATATATATATATATATAGTAATAATAATAAATTTGAAGACTAAAATCCAAAGAGGGCTCGATAAGGATAAATATATATTAAATATATAAGAACCGTAGAGCAAATATTTATTAAAATAACAGATTAAAGTTTAAGCAAAGAATCGCTGCTTTCACCCTTAACGGGATCTTGAGATCTTCTGAAACTAAAAAAATCAATCTGTGAACGCAGAAGTAAATATTTCGAAAAACGTTGCAACCGAAGGAAGACAAGAAGACGATACTTTGGTTCGTGGAGAGGCCAACCTCTCTGTCGTTAATTACCTCGACGTTACTCTCAATTTGTCGAATGGCTTGCACTATCCGTATAAAAGGCCGAATGATACTCTTAATTACATAAGTAAGCATTCTAACCATCCTGCCAGCATAACCAAGAACCTGGTAAGGAACTTTTCTTTGAGGCTTTCCCGTCTATCTACAAACGAGCATATTTTCACCGACCATTCCACATATTACAATGAAGCTCTTGCTCGAAGTGGATTTGTCGATAAGGTAGCATATACCGAGTATGAGCATAGACCTAGGAAAAATAGATCCCGACGCATTATATGGTATAACCCACCATATAATATGGAGGTGGCCACACCATTAGCTAAGATCTTTCTCTCCCTTATTATAAAGCATTTCCCCCCAGCACATAAATATAATAAAATTGTTAATAGAAATACCATTAAAATTTCTTACTCTACGACTCCTAATCTTGCACATAACATCACTGCTTCAAATTTAGCTAAATTACCTAGCCGTAGGAACACGTGCAACCCTGTAGCTAGTACTAACTGTAATTGTAGGAATCGGGTTGACTGCCCCATATCCGGGAAATGCCTCTTTAGTAACATTGTCTACAAATGTAAGGTTGAAACACCCACGTCCCGTAGGGCCTACATAGGGTTAACCGCCAATAGATTCAAGCAGCGTCTTTACATGCGTACCCATTCTTTTCTTAACCCTTTAAGAAGGAATATGACGTCACTTTCAGCTTATATCTGGAGTCTAAAAGACAACCACACCCAATATAGGTTACACTGATCATATAACGGAAATAAAAGACCATGTGACCTCTGAGCCGCTGAAACCCTGGAAATACTCAACGCCAATGACCACATCTTAAACAAAAATCTGAGGCAATTTCGGCTTGTAAACATAAATTGCACAAAACTTTCCTGTATTACAGCCCCACATTATACCCTAACGGATAGTACGAACTATACGCGGATAATTTACGTCTTGATGTGGTAGCTAAGTATATTTTATGTTTATACCATTACGTATTTGTATAGGTAAGTATATATTACCAGGATGTTTTGTGAAGGTACGTATACTTTCTCGTACGTATGTTTGCTTGTATTTGTTATAGGCGTATATATTATATGATATATACTGGTACATGGGTTATGGTTATGTGTATACGTGAGTTTTGCATTTGTGTGTATATGCGGGTTTGCACGTATGTAGGGTGTGTGTATATGTGTACTTTGTGTTTAGGTTGACGTACGTTTCGAGAACATATGTGTATTTACATGTAGGTATGTGTGTGCGCGTTGTTATATTCATATTTATGTGTGTATATTTATATACGTTTATATAATTATATGTCTACACGCACACACACGC